>OZ024807.1:16544175-17126612 GCA_964017045.1 Omphiscola glabra
AGAGAGAGAGATACACAGAGAGAGAGAGAGAGAAAGAGAGAGAGAAGAGAGAGATACAGAGAGAGAGAGAGAGAGTGAACGAGAGAGATACACAGAGAGAGAGAGAGAGAGAGAGAGTGAACGAGAGAGATACACAGAGAGAGAGAGAGAGAATGTTTATTGAGCTGGAGAGCGTCTAAAGTGATCAGGGGTTTGTGTTTGTTAAAGCCGGCTTTCAATTGTTTGAGTAAGATGCTTGATTGACACATGACACATTGCTAACACATAAAAGCCAATCAATAAAATATGACATTTCACTCTATCTATAACATATAGCATTTAACTTCCTTTAAGATCAGTTGATTTTAGCATTTCGTTTGTTCACCAAATACATTCTTTTCTCATTTTTGTATGGTCCCTTGTAATCATTTTTAACTTTTAAAAACTGTTAGAAAATTGCAGACAGTAAGGGACAAGATGATGAAAGTAAACATTGATTGTACGTGACTACAAAGGCCAACAATCATGGCAGAGACGGATGTAAAATGAATTTCAAATCACTCGACGGCTTATTGCGAACTTAATTTGCGAAACATATAACATAAACTTTTTGCCGACCCCTCATAGAAACATATTATATCGACCCTTTATAGAAACATATTATATCGACCCCTTAGAGAAAACATTATATTGATCCCTTATAGAAAACATTATATTGATCCCTTATAGAAAACATTATATTGATTCCTTATAGAAAACATTATATTGATTCCTTATAGAAAACATTATATTGATCCCTTATTAAAGCATTATATCGACCCCTTATAGAAACATATTATATCGACCCTTAATAGCAACATTATATCGACCCCTTATAGAGACATACTATATCGACCTATAATGAAATAAGGTATTTTTTGAAAATATCAAGAATTAATATTTTTTAAATGTTTTCGACAAGTAGATCTGGTGAGAAAGTAGGGTAGGTTGGGAGAGAAAGTAGGATAGGTTGGGAGAGAAAGTAGGACAGGTTGGGAAAGTAGGGCAGGTTGGGGTGGAGGTCTAGCAGCCCCTAACAAGAACAAACAAAAACAACTGCCCATTACTCCAGTTAAAAAAGATAGACGCGTATACGGTGAGCTAACAAATGGATCCACATTCACAACGTATATGTTCGTACAATATCAACGTGGATTAGAAAATTCATTTCAATTTCTTATTCGGGACCAACTTTCTTTTAGAATCAATCTTTCATGCGTTGAATCAAAGGCTTCAAAGACAAAACTTCTTGTTTTTAAAAAAAAGCCTGCTGCCCGATTGAAGTCTGTCTTACGTCTGCTTGAAAATTGCGCATTTTATTTGACATTTGTATTAGGCAAACATGATCACGCAACTTTTGAATTCAACGTCTTTAAATTTAATTTCAACCCGAGCACTCCCCCACCCCGAAGATCTGTTTGCTGACGAATTGGTGCTCTATGCGCTGTCTTTAAGACGGACCGGATGTGAGGCTTGCACGTGACCAAGCTTATTTAAATACTTTAAATTAACTTCGCTTCTGTTCGTGTGTTTAAGGCAAAAAAAAAAAAAATTCGGACGGCTAATTGACCCACTTCCTATCATCCTATCGAACTGAATTTTTGCACATAGACTCGACGCCGATGAAAAAAAAAAAATCAAATGTTCAGCCCCACCACAACTGCAAACCCCCCCCCCCCCCCCCGAAAATAAGTTTTTACTTTTTTTTTTCAAGGAGATGAATGACATATGATTAGTTCCATGGGCGTGTGTTTTGGTAGGTAGTTTAATTGTGCAGCTGTTGCTCTGTGCTTTGTATTTGTTACCTATACGGGTATGCAGTAAAAATAAAATTTATTTTTGAAGGGGAATATGAAGGAAATCTGAAATGAGTTTTTGCCAGAATTTTACATAACCGCTTCTTAATAAATGCGAAAAAAAATGACTATAAATGATTTATACGAAAAACGTTATTGTTAGTATTGTTAGAAAAAGGGGGGGGGGGCTGGGGGTGAGTGTTTAATTTTATTTGTACAATAAATAATCTCATTATTAAAACTCTGCTCAGGGGGAGAAGCTCCATACATTTCTGTGACCTCCAGCGGCATGCGTCGTCACATCCTCTACGCCCAGCACCATTGTGTGGGCTATGCACAATGCGCCTGATGGTTCTATGTGCCTCATGTTCCAGCACTGAACATAATAGCAAGTTAAGTGATTTTCTGTTGCATTTCGTTATCCTGGGAAAATGCTTTTAAGACACTCTGTCCCTCCTTGGCACCCTTACCATTCCTTCCTATTCGTTCTGTGATGTACAGACGCCTTTAGACTCCTTTGGGAGCTATTTCTTTATCGTTTGGATGTTTTTGTTCGTTAAGTTTTCTGGTTTTTTTACTTAACGGTGAGTCCATGTTTTTGCGATCCCCCCTTTTTTTAAAAAAAATAATGAACGGAACAAATCTTACATTATTTCAAAGCACTTCCTTCTCTTTCATAAACTGTTGAAAATATTCCGTGTATCAACGAAATTTAAAAAAAAAAACATTTCTTGAAATCAGATTAGGTTGTTTGTGAAATTAATCATTTCATATGATTATGTAGGTATGAAAGCAAGTATAGTATAGTGGTGAGTTGAGTGGTGAGTTGAGTGGTGAATTCAGTGGTGAGTTCAGTGGTGGGTTCAGTGGTGGGTTCAGTGATGGGTTCAGTGGAGGGTTCAGGGGTGGGTTCAGTGGTGAGTTCTGTGGTGGATTCAGTGGTGGGTTCAGTGGTGGGTTCAGTGGTGGGTTCAGTGGTGGGTTCAGTGGTGAGTTCAGTGGTGGGTTCAGGGGTTAATTCGGTGGTGGGTTCAATCGTGAGTTCAGTGGTGGATTCAGTGGTGGATTCAGTGGTGAGTTCAGTGGTGAGTTCAGTGGTGAGTTCAGTGGTGGGTTCAGTTGTGAGTTCAGTGGTGAGTTCAGTGGTGGGTTCAGGGGTTAATTCGGTGGTGGGTTCAATCGTGAGTTCAGTGGTGGATTCAGTGGTGGATTCAGTGGTGGATTCAGTGGTGGATTCAGTGGTGAAGTCAGTGGTGGGTTCAGTGGTGGATTCAGTGGTGAGTTCAGTGGTGGGTTCAGTGGAGGGTTCAGTGGTGGGTTCAGTGGTGAGTTCAGGGGTGGATTCAGTGGTGGGTTCAGTGGTGGGTTCAGTGGTGGGTTCAGTGGTGAGTTCAGTGGTGGATTCAGTGGTGGAATCAGTGGTGGGTTCAGTAATGAGTTCAGTTGTGATTCCAGGGGTAAGTTCAGGGGTGGGTTCAGTGGTGGGTTCAGTGGTGAGTTCAGTGGTGAGTTCAGTGGTGGGTTCAGGGGTGGATTCAGTGGTGGGTTCAATTGTGAGTTCAGTGGTGGATTCAGTGGTGGAGTCAGTGGTGGGTTCAGTGGTGGATTATGTGGTGAGTTCAGTGGTGGGTTCAGTGGAGGGTTCAGTGGTGGGTTCAGTGGTGGATTCTGTGGTGAGTTCAGTGGTGGGTTCAGTGGAGGGTTCAGTGGTGGGTTCAGTGGTGAGTTCAGTGGTGGATTCAGGTGTGGGTTCAGGGGTGGATTCGGTGGTGGGTTCAATCGTGAGCTCAGTGGTGGCTTCAGTGGAGGAATCAGTGGTGGATTCAGTGGTGAGTTCAGTGGTGGGTTTAGTGGAGGGTTCAGCGGTGGGTTAAGCGGAGGGTTCAGTAGGTGGGTTCAGTGGAGAGTTCAGTGGTGGGTTAAGCGGGGGGTTCAGTAGGTGGGTTCAGTGGAGAGTTCAGTGGTGGGTTAAGCGGAGGGTTCAGTAGGTGGGTTCAGTGGAGAGTTCAGTGGTGGGTTAAGCGGAGGGTTCAGTAGGTGGGTTCAGTGGAGAGTTCAGCGGTGGGTTAAGCGGAGGGTTCAGTAGGTGGGTTCAGTGGAGAGTTCAGTAGGTGGGTTCAGTGGCACGCAAACAAAACTTCCCGACAACTTCTGCACTGAATGATATTCTTCAAAATACCAATAGTTCGTTTGGTGCGTAATATTTCCCTTTGTTTTACGGAAATTGTCTTAATTTAAATAATAATGGTATAATAAATGTTCTGTTTGACACGGGGTAGGAGAGAAGAAAATTAATATCTGGCATTGAGTTTGAGAAAAAGTGTGCCGCTGCGTACCTTGGGCCTTTGTGTGTGTGTTTGGGTAGGGGGAATGGGGTTGCTTTGATTAGTAATCTAATAAATTGCCTGTTTTGAATGCGTGTTTTGTTGAGTAACTTTAGTAGATGGGAAGTCCACGCATTGCCGACACCATTGTTTGGGAACTGGTACATTATCATTATCCATCATAACGTGAGCCCGAGAGGTGTTCTTTGTTCGTGCTCTTCTTTGCTACACGTTTTAAAACAAACGATTCGGTGCAGAGATTAACAGCTCTTTATATTTCAAGATGGCTGCTGTGAACCGGAAGTGCATGGGTCAAGTACAAGAAAGGTATCGGTATTTTGTGAATGCATTTCTATACCATTGTGGAGATGCAACAATAACAAAAGCGAGGTCGTGAAAATTGTCCGATTTTTTTGCCTTAGACATATTGGTCACAATTTAAGTATCTTTAAAACAACGACGATCATGCAAGTGCCGGCCTAAAGGGACTTAAGAACAGCAAGGCGTTACCCATATTTCAAAAGCTAGTGTTTTTTCCAGATGATATTGCAACACACCAACAAAAAGTTGAACGTGACAAGGGAATAATGGACACTCTGGGAATAACTGAATAACCTATGGAGATGACCTTGCACTTCTGTCCCACAACAAAACGCAGGAAAAGACAAGAGACTCATGAATAGAAGCAAGACAAAGATCATGAAGATAAACTCAACTGACCAAAATTATATTTTCTCTGGGTCACAAAATGTACTGGAAGAAGTGGAGGCCTTCACCGGCTTGGGCAGCACCATTGACATATAGGGTGTATTCGAAGATGGTGTCAGGGCTATAACTGAAAAGGCTAGGTCAACATTTGTGCTATAAATGAAAATATGGTAGTCAAAGGACTCGACTTTGCAAATGAAAGTCAATATTTTCTACACAAATGAATACAGTTCCACTCTATGGACCAAAGCGGAGAACAGCGAGAATAACGCAGAAAGTACAGACCGTCATAAACACTTGCCTTAAATATCCTAACGTCACCAACAAAGTAAAGAGCCTTACGGTAAAGAGCCTATTACTTAAGGCGTCATAAGGAAAACGTGGAGGTGTAAACGGCACACTTTTTGTAAACCCCAAGATACCATCACGAGAAAATCCCTAACATAGAATCCACAGGGATCAGGGAAGGGGAGTAGGGCCTAAGAATGCACGGAGTTGCGAGCTAGAGGCAGACACAGGAAGTATGGGACACCTGGACGCAAATGGAAAGGAATGAACATGACAGAGATGAATGGAGAATCGTCTTTGACGGCCAATGTCCCAGGCGGCGTAAAAGGCACACGTCAAGTCAAGCCATAGACAGTTCAATGTGACGCGGGAATAGAGCACTAATATCTTAAGACATCGAAGGACATTTGAATGTGACATGGGATTCGTGGAACCATCCACATACCTCCTGAATTGAAACCCTGAATAAGAAATGTGACATTTGAACGTTAAACAACACAGCGTTCCCACACTGGGAACACCAAACCCCATGTGTTAGCAGCACCACCGAGATATGACGTCATCAACAGTGAGATGTGACGTCATCAACAGTGAGATTTGACGTCATCAACAGCGAGATACGACGTCATCAACAGCGAGATACGACGTCATCAACAGCGAGATACGACGTCATCAGCAGCGAAATGTGACGGCATTAACACCGAGATATGACGTCATCAACAGCGAGAAGTGACCTCATTGACTGTGAGATGTGTCGGCATCAACGGAGAGATGTGACTTAATCAACAGCGAGATATGACATATCACCACCGAGAGACGGCGTCATCACCGCTGACACATGACGTCCGGCTGCAGGCTACAACAAAGTTTGTTATCCTAAAATCCGAAAAACAGTGTTCAAATGTGTCGTCCTCTAGATGTTGTCACTGAGTATGACAATGAGGGAATGTCCGATAAGATAATGCCAAGCTTTTCCCATCAGAGGAGTCGAAAAAAAATGTTTCTTTTTTTTTTTTATTGGAACGTCATGGTTTTTTTTATTATGATTCTAAAAAGTAAAGAGCAGTAATTTAAAGGGCGGTAACTAAGAGTGTAACCACTCGCATCATTTAATCACTGAGGCAGATTGAGACACGGTATCTGTGTCAGGTCAATGCCCGAATGTCGTGCCTCTGATAATGGAGCTATTTTAATTTAGATTTTGTTATTTTTAAAAAAAAAACTTTTCATTTTGGAGCCCCCCACCCCTCGGAATGTCTCTCTTGTGTGTTGGCCGACATCATGCGGTTTAGTATATCAACGCTGTCGGAACCGATGGTTTCAATTGAGGGTTGAAGTCAAGGGTTGAATTTGAAGGGTGGAATTGATGGGTGGAATAGAAGGGGAGAAAACTGAAGGGTAGAACTGATGGGTGGAATTGATGGGTGAAATTGATGGGTGGAACTGAAGGGTGGAAAAGATGGGTGGAATTGATGGGTGGAATTGATGGGTGGAATTGATGGGTGGAATTTGGGTGGAACTGAAGGGTGGAATTGATGGGTGGAATTGATGGGTGGAATTGATGGGTGGAATTGATGGGTGGAATAGAAGGGGAGAAAACTGAAGGGTAGAACTGATGGGTGGAACTGATGGGTGGAATTGATGGGTGGAATTGATGGGTGGAATAGAAGGGGAGAAAACTGAAGGGTAGAATTGATGGGTGGAATTGATGGGTGGAATTGATGGGTGGAATTGATGGGTGGAACTGAAGGGTGGAACTGAAGGGTGGAATTGATGGGTGGAATTGATGGGTGGAATTGATGGGTGGAATTGATGGGTGGAATAGAAGGGGAGAAAACTGAAGGGTAGAACTGATGGGTGGAAGTGATGGGTGGAATTGATGAGTGGAATTGATGGGTGGAATTGATGGGTGGAATTGATGGGTGGAATTGATGGGTGGAATTGATGGGTGGAATGGTAGGTGATTGATCATGGATTGATCCAAGGGTAGGGGTGGTCGCGATCGCCGCTATAGACGGCTTAAAATATAATAATCACACAATGGCCATGGAGGTATCGTCTTACTCTAAACAAGTATTATAGAAACCGCCACACACACTCATACACAGCCCTGTGTACAAATCCAAGATCCATGCTCGGACGCGAGTATTAAAAGAAAAATAAAGCAACACTCAGATCAATAAACTGAAATAGGACCACTAACTTTATTTCTACGTGTGCCTTTCGATGGCTTTCATTCTTCATAAACCCATGCTTGACAAGAGTGCCCTGATGCATCGGAGGGGCCCGGAGAATGAAAGAAAAATAGATGCTTAAGATTGTCAGCTACATCTCGTTACAGCGAGCACAAAATTGTGTAGTTGGACTCGCGAATCACTTCCTCTGAATTCGAATACAGTACTAGAATATTGCCATATTTTTTATGTGAATCGCGGCGAACTCAACCCTTGGCTGGGGTACCGCACTATGTATGTATAGTACTAATATTAATAGCAGAAATAGACTCAATAGTTAAAGAAACCAATGACTCCGTGACGACATCGTATTCAAATGAAAGTTTAAATAACCTGTCCAGTGTCGGAGGAGTAGGAATCGCAACATTTACCCACCACCACCACCCCACCCCCCTATCTCCGCCCCGGGCTCGTGATCCTCGAGTTATCGTCCGCTCGAAACTGCCCGCAAGCACCAATAATCTTTTCAAGATGGCCGTCTACGAGCAGACGACAGTCGGGAAATGCCCCTAGTTACCGAGTCTAAAGGTGGCTCTCCAGGGCTTAACTCCCAGGGCGACTTTGGCAGACGTGTACTTAAACCCTACAGGGAAAGGCAAAATGGCAAAGTATTTTCTTGTCCAGAGCCCCCCGGGGGCCGCTCGGTAAGCGATAATTTGCGTTGCGTGCCTGATTGGCCGAATGGTTTCTGGACCAGAGAAATGTGATCCATATTTTGGAGACCTGACATATGGGGTAGTCATGGTTAAGGTGGTTGTCATGGTTACGATGGTGCTGTTCCTTCGACTACAATAAATTTGCACTTTCATTTTATGGCCGCTTTCCTTATCCAATAGTGTAGATTTAGCGTTTCTAACATTGCCCGGCTCAAAATTTATTCCAGACTTGTTTTACGTGGTATAAAAATACACATGTACTATACAATTGTCGTCTGATTTTAGAGTCACAAAATACCATGGATTACCCTTGAAAAAAAATAATTTTGGAATTTAAAGATTACAAAACCAAAAAATGCGCCAATCATATGGTCAAACGAACAATCGACAAATATTATAATAATCCCGGAATAGCTGACGGAACTAGTGTTTTTTTTTTTTTGCTTATCGGTTAATAATGTGATGCGTGATGACGTCAAACATTGATGTGATGTACATAGGAGTATTGAAATGATATATCCGCCCCTGCATGCTTTGTTTTCTTAGCGGGCGACTTTCTGGAGAAATGTGTCCACGTGACAAAATGTAAATCAAGAGTTGACCCCCCCCCCCCCAAACCTTCTTTGGCTGTGCTATATTTAGATCAGTGCTTCTATTTCCGGGCGAAATCGAGAGCCCTCGAGTTTGCGTAGATAATTTGCGCACACAAAAATGTCTGGGAACTTAATTGGTTCAAAAAGTTGCATCGTGTGAACGTGGTATGAACATATTTTGAACAAGAAATGAAGTGAATCAGAAAGTTATTTTAAGAGACGTTCAAAACGAAAAGGATTTTTTTAAAGGTTTCCAAGAACTCCAGAACCAAAAAGACAAACAGATTGTCGTTGCTTGTCCATGGTGATAAAGCAACACTTATTTAATGGCGCATTCTTCTAGAGCAGTGGTTCTCAACCTTCCTAATGCCGCGACCCTTTAAGACAAATCCTCATGTTGTGGCGACCCCCAACCACAAAATTATTTTCGTTGCTACTTCATAACTGTAGAGTATATGTGTTTTCCGATGGTCTTAGGCGACCCCTGTGAAAGGGTCGTGCGACCCCCAAATGTGTCGCGACCCACAGGTTGAGAGCTGCTGTTCTAGTAGAGGTTTGATGTTCTCAATAGTTATAATTAATTTGTGGCTTACTTTTTATTTAAATTAATAAATTTGACCAAATTACATACTTGTCAGCGACACTCGTTACATGGCATATTAAAGTATCTGCACTATGTTACATGGCATATTAAAGTATCTGCACTATGTTACGGAGCATATTAAAGTATCTGCACTATGTTACGAGGCATATTAAAGTATATGCACTATGTTACGGGGCATATTAAAGTATCTGCACTATGTTACGGGGCATATTAAAGTCTCTGCACTATGTTACGGGGCATACTAAAGTATCTGCACTATGTTACATGGCATATTAAAGTATCTGCACTATGTTACGGAGCATATTAAAGTATCTGCACTATGTTACGGGGCATATTAAAGTATATGCACTATGTTACAGGGCATATTAAAGTATCTGCACTATGTTACGGGGCATATTAAGGTAACCTCACCATGTAAAGCGCATATTTAAGTGCCCTGTGGAACAAATACTTCTAAGTCATCTTCGCCATGCCCCATAGTTCTATCATAAATATTTATTTTAACAGCTGTTTTTCTCAACCCACTCTTCACGCCCCCCTCCACCCACTCCCACTCTTCACGCCCCACCACTCCACCCACTCCCACTCTTCGCGCCCCCACTCCACCCACTCCCACAATTCGCGCCCCCTCCACCCACTCCCACTCTTCACGCCCCCCACTCCACCCACTCCCACTCTTCGCGCCCCCTCTATCCATTCCCACTCTTCACGCCCCCCATCCACCCACGACTAATGCACGCTGTCAAGGTTTAAACCTACTGACAGACAGATATGTGTTTGCATAAACGATGCATGCTATAAGTCACATTTTCTTTTCCGTTCCACGAATATTTCGGATAAAATTGACTGAGTAATGACGTCATAAAATCATTCGTTTCACTAAAAAAAAGCTAACGAAACTTTTTGTCTCAAGAAGTGTCGACCGCTAGGAGAGTGGCTCACTACTTGTAATTGTGAGGCTCACTACTTGTAATTGTGAGACTCACTACTTGTAATTGTGAGGCTCACTATTTGTAGTGAAACCTTTGACTCTTCAACAATGATACATATCTTAATACATCTAGACATATCTGGACATGTGCATGGTTCCCGATTGCATATTCCTGATACATGTCCAGACATGTATATTATTATAGGGTTTATGAACAGACGTACGGTGAACTCTGTCTCTTTCTATGCCCCCAAACAATGGAATTCTCTTCCACTACACATCCGCAATATAACAACTATCACATCTTTTCAAAACTGCA
This sequence comes from Omphiscola glabra, assembly GCA_964017045.1. Lineage (NCBI taxonomy): Eukaryota > Metazoa > Mollusca > Gastropoda > Lymnaeidae > Omphiscola > Omphiscola glabra. The sequence goes on from OZ024807.1 coordinate 16,554,647, forward strand.
CTCAAAACACATCTCTTTAAACTCTACTATCCTGACTGATTCCCCCCTCTGACCGATAAACGATGCTGCTGGGTGCCGTCCATGGCTTGACATGTAAATAGATATGGAATGGTTGGAGCGAATACAAATTAATTTTGTTTTAGTTAATTAATGTATGTTAATTTTTAAGTTCATGATTTTGTTTGTTAAATTGTATGTACAGCGTGGTGAGCCCAGCCCTAGGCTGGGGTACCACGCTATATAAAACTACTACTACTACTAATAATAATGTACCCTGGCTTTACCAAGTGACGACATTTCTCAGATTGAAATGTACACACGTAATCGTCTCCCTTGTTTAATCGCGTGATCTCCAGATAGCGTGACATCAAATGTAAATGGCGTGAGCACGAGTGTTTAAAAGCGTGACCTCTAGATTGCGTGACATCAAATGTTAGACGCAAAATGTTTTAAGTGTTTTAATTCGAGCCCACCCCTCCCCCTTTTTTCCACCCCAACCTTAAACAAAACAAACTTGTTCTATTTAAGCATGGGTCTCGTAATGCGTCTCTTTGGACGTGTTTCCATTTTCCGTTACCGGAAGTGTCTGCACATCCATGTTGACACGGCTGGACGTAGTTAGAAACGTGAAGGAAATAGGAAGGGGTGCAGTAACAAAAACAGGGGCGGAAAAAAGCCTCCGTAACAGGGCGTCAAACAAGTTTTTGATATCAAACTTTCTGAACTAATAAATCGACGTGGCGTCTAATCAAATGAAGCGATTCTACTTAACCCCTAACCCCTCTTCAGTACCACCAGCCCACCACTCACCTACTAACTATCACACATATTCTCGTTGAGGTTCGAGCTTAAAAGCCCGTAAAGTGCGTGGATAGAGGACACATATTTTTAAACCGACTCGGTGTATAGGGTCCTAAACACTAATGTTCACAATCATAATGGTTCACGTTCACAATCATAATGGTTCGCGTTCACAATCATAATGGTTCACGTTCACAATCAGACTGGTTCACTTTCACAATCATAATGGTACACGCTCACAATCAGACTGGTTCACGTTCACAATCAGACTGGTTCACATTCATATTTCCACTGAACAAACTGGGATTGTTGAAGAAAAAACTATTTTCAACAAAAATATTTTGCTACACATTTGGCCGCCCTTAGCAGAACTTCCGCCTAGACCAGGGGTGGGCAAACTACGGCCCGCGGGCCGCATGCGGCCCGGCAACTGATATTATGTGGCCCTCGAAGGCATTTAGAAATTAAAAAAAATTACTATGTTTTTAAGTTATTTTGTTGAATTTTACAGAATTTTATGCACCGTTATGATTTTTAAAACATTTTTGATCAAGTTTCTTTCTCATTTTCTATTTTTTTAAACAGTCCTTGACCTTTGTCATGTAATGCTAAAATGCGAAACTACCGATTTTAATATAGGGAAATGTTTATCGATATTTAAAAATTGGACATAATATACATGCTGCCCCCCAATAGCTTTACCTTTGTCAATGTGGCCCTCCGCACAAAAAGTTTGCCCACCCCTGGCATAGACTCTGGAATAGAAAATAAGGCGGTGCAATTTAATGAACAAATTATTTAGAAGAGAGTATAGTGAATAAGCAACAATACAAAAAAATTTAATAACGTTTCGTCTTGCTCAGGCGGAAGTGATGTTAAGGATTTATCGAGGAAGCCATTTTTTTTCCCTTTCAAAAACCACGCCCACAAAAATGCTCTTGATTTGACTGGCATCGGCAAGGAAGAAAACATCCTGAAATGTCTTGATCTTTACACATTTATTTCCCCTTTGTTATGTCTGTTCTATATTTATGTTCATGTGAGAGAGATAAAAATAGCACTCAGTCTCCGAAACTTTGACCGGCTGGTTTGAGATCCTTTCGTTTAGTGTTTCTGGAATGTAAGGATGTATTGTCATGTCTCGAACTGTTGATGTTGTACTAGTTTTTTGGAATATGTCTTTGAAAAGTGGAAGAGATCTTATTGTTGGGCGTTTATTTCAAACCAGTTAGTGATGACATAATTTGGGCGTGCATCTTATGATTCTTTATTGTTTGTAACATGTAACCACAGAGAGCTTGAATGCACCGTGTGGATGTGGACGAGAATTGGCTCTGTGGATGTGGTGACAAGTGGATATATGTTGGATGTGGTGAGAGGTGGCTCTGTGTTTATTTGGCGAGAAGCAGCTCGCGTACGTATGGTGAGAAGTGGCTAGTGTGGATGTGGTGAGAAGTGGCGTGTGTGGATGAGGTAAGAAGTGGTTCGTGTGGATGTGGAGAGAAGTGGTTTGTGTGGGTGTGGTGAGAAGCGGTGTGTGTGGATGTGGTAAAGCTGGCTCGTGTGGGTGCGGTGAGAAGTGGCTCAGTGGGATATGGTAAGAAGTCTCACCCGCCTTTACACCGCAGATTTATATCGCTAACTATTTCTGTAAGCTAAAAGAAAATCGTACCCAACAAACGCACTTGCGATCTATATTTAGAATCTCATTTAGCGCAGTTATCGGGAATTATATTTCGTGAAATCAGTGGCATCTGGTGGCGTTGAAACTTATTTTAAGGGATTGGCTGGTAATTTGAACGAATGTGCTGTCATCGGCAACGAGTCTGTAAGCCAAGTTTCAGCTCCATAAGATGACGGGGAGTGGGTCAATTAGCCGTCCGAAGATTTTGCCTTAAGCAAACCCACGAACAAAAGAGAAGTTAATATAATACAAAGGATGGAATAAAAACAACTCATGATGTTAGCACCGTAACTTAAAACATATGCTAGCACAAACCATCTTAAAACATATGCTAGCACGAACCATCTTAAAACATATGCTAGCACGAACCATCTTAAAACATATGCTAGCACAAACCATCTTAAAACATATGCTAGCACGAACCATCTTAAAACATATGCTAGCACGAACCATCTTAAAACATATGCTAGCACAAACCATCTTAAAACACATGCTAGCACGAACCATCTTAAAACACATGCTAGCACGAACCATCTTAAAACACATGCTAGCACGAACCATCTTAAAACACATGCTAGCACGAACCATCTTAAAACATATGCTAGCACGAACCATCTTAAAACATGCTAGCACGAACCACGAATACAGAAAATACCTGCTCGCTCTCTCTCTCTCTCTGCAAAGCAGAGGAGATTATATTAGCGAGCTTTTGATATCAAACTCTCCCGTAGCTTTTGGAGGATAAATGGGTGTGTAAGATTACGGGGTGTGTAAGTGGGTGTGTATGTGGGTGTGTATGTGGGTATGTATGTGGGTGTGTATGTGGGTGTGCATGTGGGTGTGTATGTGGGTGTGTATGTGGGTGTGTATGTGTATATGGAGCTCGATGCATGTTGGATGTGTTTTGGTGTGTTAAGAAGATATTGAACTATTTTTCGAATATTTTACATGACTTATGCTGACATGACTTGCACAACCCACTTGTTCCTGAATGACAGGTTCGGGAAAGCTCAGTCAATTTAAGCATTCGGGAAAACGTTAAAGCTCTCCCCCCCCCCCCCCCCGCCCTCCAACTGTTAAATGATCTACATCTGCCTCTGAACCCAGCAGACTACAGCTCGAGGTCAGCCCGCCCTGCCACCATTCAACAATAATGGCCCTTAATGGATTAAATCAGGATCTAATCAAATCTGGTTGATAGATTTAGAGCAGATGTCCCCCCCACCCCGTGCCAACGACCCATAAGGCAGTCCGGTTAAAAACAAAAATGTTTAAACTCAAACTAACTTTTAGAGTATTCCTAAAAGCTTGGGACAGCTTCATGGGCAGTTCCAAGAAAGTTCTGGGATCTTCTTTGCATGTGTATAGCCTAGGTTAGATTTTTTTAAAAAATGACGTCATAAATTTTTGCGGCCCCCCCCCCCCCTTGTCACAAAGTGTCACAAATTCTTGACCCCTTCCCCCCTGAGCGTCACTGTATTTTGCGAACGACCCCCTTAGGAATATATGGCACATAATCTGACAGCTTAGGTTCATGGTTCATGGTTCAACATGATGTAAACAACTATTCACGAGACACAGTACGTCAAAGGACACCCTTTTAATTCGTTGAACTTAAGCGTCACCCCACTGCTTTTAATGCAGTGTGGCAAGGTTAATGGACAGAGCTAAAGGTGAGTAGAGTGTGTGTGCATAAGTGGCGCCTGTTTCATTTGAGTGGTAAGTAGACAACAATCCCTCGGTCATCGCCTCGATTAATCTGTGGAGGTGTAAATAGCCGCTAACTTTCCTGCACTCCGGTTATACGACGCTCGGTCGAATTCTAACAGTTCCACGTAATGTGTCGGTTTTCTTGCTGTTTATTTGAAGCACTGAGACGGCAAAGACATCACGGTAAGTAGACACGGACACATCAAAGTCATCACGGTAAGTAAACACTGACACATCAAAGTCATCACGGTAACTAAACACTGACACACCAAAGTCATCACGGTAAGTAAACACTGACACATCAAAATCATCACGGTAAGTAAACACTGAGTCATCGAAAGGCATGTTGAAGCAAATTCTCTAGAGTGTGTTTTTTTTTTACGCGTGCCTCTGACGACACCGAACCCAAACCACCATGGGGTTTATTTACACTTTGGTCAAATCCTTAAATCGCTGAAAGCTCTGAGCTTGCTTCTTTTTGTGTGATTTCTCCAAACTTCTCCAGCGTATGTTCCAATGCAGACCAATGACCCTCCATGAGTCAAAAATAGCAGGTAAATTTGAGAATTCGATTGTAATAGTACACATATACCTCGCTATACGGCTGCTCTTTATACGGCATTTCGCTATTACGGCCTTTTTAAATTATGGCACTTTTTCGGTTTACGGCCCACGATGTTTCATTATATGGCCAACAGCTAACTGCAAAGAACCTATCAAATGCACTTTCATATTTTGAGCAGGGAATGAAATCCTTCTTCAGAATGATCCCGACGAAGAACGCAGCGCTAAAGTGTCTAGAGGAGTAAATTCAGCAATTGCCTATTTCAAAACTCTTTTAAAAGAAACAGAAAGCACGGCGAAGCAGACAACTTTGCACCAATATTTTCAACTGGATCAATCCACAACAGCGGGAAGTGAGGATGGCAGATGATTTTTCGTGTTAATGTTCATCAGATTATAAAGTTTCTAAACATTTTATTTTATGTATAAATATGTGCATATGATTTCTTTTGTTTTTTAATTTATATGTTTATTTTTTTAATTTCTGTTTACTATTACAATGTTTGGTATTTTTATTTTTATAGGATATAAAAGAATAAAATGATTTATGAACTAACGACTATATTATTTTATACAAAAATTGGAACAGATCCAATTAAATTTGTATGGGTTTATATCAAAATTATTGATTCATTATACGGCTTTTCGCTTTACGGCCAACTTTTCCGGAACGTACAGTGTCAATAATTTTTACCCACCCATCCCTGGATTGGGAAAAGGTTCTTTACGTTCAAATGCATTCTATTAGTTTTAAAAGAATGCTATCAGGTTGACGCAAATTCAAGAATTTATTTTCTGGAGGGTTCTAACTTATTTCTTATATATTTAATTATTCTCTCTCTCGCTCATCCATACCCATGTCCTTGTTCTCGCTTTCGCTCATCCCATATGTCCTAATTTTCTCTCTCGCTCAACCCCACCTATGCCCTTATTTATCTTTCTCGCTCATCCCCGCTATGCCCTTATTTATCTTTCTCACTCATCCCCGCTATGCCCTTATTTTCTCTCTCGCTCATCCCCATCTATGTCACTATTTGCTCTCTCGCATATCCAGCACCTATGTCCTTATTTTCTCTCTCGTTCATTCCCCAACATATGCCTTCATTTTCTCTCTCGCTCAACCCCACCTATGCCCTTATTTATCTTTCTCGCTCATCCCCGCTATGCCCTTATTTTCTTTCTCGCTCATCCCCCACCCATGCCCTTATTTTCTCTCTCGCTCATCCCCCACCCATGCCCTTATTTTCTCTCTCGCTCATCCCCCACCAATGCCCTTATTTTCTCTCTCGCTCATCCTCCATCCATGCCCTTATTATCTCTCTCGCTCGTCCAAACTCAGATTGACGTACAAGGGGACGTTAATGTACCCATGGTTTTCATTCGTGAGAGTGAGTTAACTTTTCTTGTTTCCTGAAATGAATAATTAAGTTACCCGCAGTGACGTCATTGGGCTAAAATAAGAGGAAGTACTCAGGTTGCTTTTTGAGCTAAAAGCGGGGTTATGGGACCTGATCACGACAGCGGCCCCTTCTCTCCCTCTAACACCCCCCCCCCTCACACACACACAGTTTCATAGAGAAACGGCATACATTATTTATAGCAACTATATCTATTTATAGCCATCGTGTCAGCTGACTTGTCAGTAAAAATGTTTTTCTCACGTCAAATTCGTTATTAGAACGGAAAACAAAACCAATTCCCTGAACAAAGAAGACAACCCATGCAGCGACAGAATGTTTGTGCTATTCCAAATGGACGGAAACATAAATTGTTCTATGCTTAGTTTTCCCCACGAAATAACATCGATTGCTACAGGTGTATGTCTGTAACATTGTAATTAGGGGAAGAGACTGCAATCAGGTCAGAACAATGGAAATGAGCGAAACAAAGAATGAGAAAACCTGAGGGGGAAAAAATAACTCAAGAAAACAACGAACGTGTCGGCGAGACGCCTTCACCTTGCCGTCCTCTCGGATACAACATTGCAGCTAAGCGTTTTTTTTTTAAAAATTCTCTTTTTATTCTGTTTGTTCGCTCATGAAGGCTTTTTGTCGACATGTTTTTTTTTTTTTTTTTTTAGTTCTTTTGTTTTTTCAGGTTTTCCCATATTTTTTTGTACACTCATTTCCATAACACTTTAATTTTAGCCGAGAAACAAATGATCTCGCGTGTCCAGAATTGCCGGTACAACTAGTTACTAAGTTACTTTATATGTTACCCTTTAGCATCAGTTATCAGCAGATAACATTTCAGTGCCACACTTTTGTTTGGTAATTTCCACAAGGCAGTTGAATTCGTGGCCGAATTTTCGAGAGAGACACCCGTAGTTCAATCTTCGACAGACAAAATTCGTTTGCGTTCTCTTGGTTTTGGTGGTGGCCGAAGCAGAAAATCCTCGCCCCGCACATGTAAGAGGTTGAAAACTTAAACAGAAGTCGCAAAGATTTTCCAGCGCTAGCCAGCTGCTCGTTTTCAACTAGTCACCCAAAACACATGCAAGTTCAACTCAGTATCTTTTTAGCTCCAGCGTTCTGTCAGTCACAACGCTAACGAGCCCTCCCACCCCCCTTTTTCTTCCTTCAAAGTAAACTGTCCTTGGCACGGTTAAAATTATTATCCAGAAACGGGTTTCTAACCCAGTCGTAAAGTATTGGTGAACCGATTACGACGGGAAATATTTGCTGAGTCTATTCAACAGAGCATCCGAATGGGGCATTAATCAATGGAAGAATTTCTTGGTAATTTCTGGATAATTTCTTGGTAATTTCTTGATCATTTCTTGGTAAATCTTGATCATTTCTTGATAATTTCTTGATCTTTTCTAGGTAATTTCTTGATCATTTCTTGGTAATTCTTGATCATTTGTTGATAATTTCTTGAAAATTTCTTGGTAATTTCTTGATAATTTCTTGCTAATTTCTTGGTCATTTCTGGGTCATTTCTTGGTCATTCAACACAAGGAAACATTTTGGAATTTTAACAGATGAATGCTCCCTTCAAATTACCAATTTCTTCAGAAAAACTTTCATTCTGTCAGTTGAAGTCAATACGTTTTCATGTTATGCTAGCATTTCATAACTCGTAATGTTCAATTCATGTAGTAAATTGGCCAGATAAGCTAGTTTGAAAGTACTAACACTCGCTCCTGGGTAATTCTTCAAAATCCTTCAGGGATCTTGAATACAGAACATCAATTCTTAGAAACAAATCGTACGTCCGTGTGTTGGGTGGGTGTGGCATGGTCACCGAGACAGCCATTGTACGTCCATGTGTTGGGTGGGTGTGGCATGGTCACCGAGACAGCCATCGTACGTCCGTGTGTTGGGTGAGTGTGACGTGGTCACCGAGACAGCCATCGTACGCCCGTGTGTTGGGCGAGTGTGACATGGTTCCCAAGACAGCCATCGTACGTCCATGTGTTGGGTGAGTGTGGCATGGTCACCGAGACAGCCATCGTACATCCGTTTGTTGGGTGAGAGTGACATGGTCCACTTCCATACTTTCACAAAGTTTGGAGACCTGGCAAACATTTTAGAGGTCTCATCTTTAGATAATGAAATATTTTCACCACCATGTCCATAAGCTGCTTTAACTTGGCTCCAGTGGTCACAGTAACGAGCGCATCTCTGTGGATGAAACAGGGCGTGACTGTGTCGCACTAGCGAGACACAACCTCTGATATTTCCCGCCATAGCAGGGGCGCCATCCGTACAAATGCCAACGCAGTTGTTGTTGTTTTTTTGTGGTCCAGTTCAAGTCACATGACTTCAAATATGAATTGGTCATTACAATTTGAAATGGACACACACATTTTTGAAGATTTCGCATTTTCCAATAAATTGAATTGTCATGTTGCTTGATTTTGTTTAAAATTTAATTATGTGTGCTTTCAAAGAAGGTCATTTCAGACAAGGAGGTCGAAGGTCATTTCAGACAAGGAGGTCGAAGGTCATTTCAGACAAGGAGGTCGAAGGTCATTTCAGACAAGGAGGTCGAAGGTCATTTCAGACAAGGAGGTTGAAGGTCATTTCAGGTCAAGGAGGTCGAAGGTCATTTCGGGCAAGACGGTCATTTCATACAAGGAGATACTTTTGAGGAGTTCCAATTTATTCTATAAGACCTACCCATCGGGTTAATACCACGTATAACCTTACAAAGTAGCTTTCGTTGTTAAAAATCCACGTCACGCATTCAAATCAAAATATCGAATATTCTATAAATAAATGCGTCGAAATTGTAGCAAAACTTTTTAGTGGCTGTATTTTTTTTTTTACTTAATTTCCCCGATTAATAACTAGCTAGGATGAAGTGCACTGTTTTCGCATTTATTAAATTCGATTAAAGTTCCGTTCGAACAACAACAAAAAACGTTCGATCAAATTTCCATCGACCAAATTTCTTTCTATACAAAAAATTGTCCTGATACGCGTTTCTAAGCCTCTTTCTTGAAACAAACCGGAAGCTGTCACGCGGGGTTTCCTTGTTTATTTCCGGAACTACCAGATTCTTGTCTTCCTTTCAGGAGAGTTACGTCATTCTCCCACGACTCTGAGATATTTCAATGAACGCTGATAACTACACTCGAGGAAAAAAATAATAATTAAGATAGCATAATTGAGATAATTCTTCACGAAACTTGAATTTCCGGAAATTATAAATGTGTTTCAACGACAAAAAAAAATTATTAGTATATTAAGAAAATTATTTTGAATTCCTTTCAAAAGTTAACATTTTAGAATGCCATTATATTTGTTCCTGTCCTTTCTTTGGCTTTGAGCAGAACCACTTGTTTTTAGTTTTTGATAGACATGCTAAGTATTGGAAAGTCTTACTGAACTTGGCATATAAAAACCATTGAGTGGTGTATTTGTCAAGCATTGTCCCAAAAGCATCTTAAAATTTTAATGGTCAGCAGGAATAGAAACATGGTGTTATTGCGTCTCTTACATTGATTTAGGTCAAAGCTTTAAATAATCATATTTAATGCCAATGGCATCGTTTTCATTCTTGCGACTAGGATTTATGTTTTCTAGTTGCATAGACCGGGCTTCGGGGGAGCGCTTGCCTTAATTTACGGGACATTTAAGTGAAAATAGCGTTGAAACTATGGGGCTGGTATGGTGGGAACACACTGCTATGAACAGGCAACAATGAATGAACAGGCATGAACGGGGGCACATGCACAGGCATGAACAGGGGCACATTAACTTGGGTACATGAACGGGGTCACATGAACTTGGGCACATAAACTTGGTTAAATGATTTTTGGCACATGAACTTGGGTAAATGAACTTGGCTAAATGAAATTGGATAAATGAACTTGGGTAAATGAACTTGGGTAAATGAACTTGGGCACATGAACTTGGGTACATGAACTTGGGTAAATGAACTTGGGCACATGAACTTTGGCACATGAACTTGGGTAAATGAACTTGGGCAAATGAACTTGGGCACATGAACGGGGCTACATGAACGGGGGTACATGCACCTGGTCTCTGAATAGACAGTCATGAAACAAAGAACACGAAAAGGCAGAAAATAGTGTTTTCCTGAGATTAATCAGACACAAACAATTTGTGTCAATAAAACAATATATGTTCAGCTTTAATAATGATCGTGCAGAACACACATGTAAACGATTCGGCAAATGCCTTCATCAGTGGGGAAAAAAAACAACAAACAAACAAAAAATTCACAATTCTAAATTAAATTTGCATGCTATATATTTACGAGTGTCCTACCTAAGAGGAGAGAAAAGAATACGTATGGGGTCAAGGACCTGACAAAAACAAAGCTCGAAGAACGTTTTGATTAACGTCGCAGCATCGTGCCCAGAAGTACTGGGACTAGACATTTTTTATCACAGTGTGTGATAAAATACAATGAATTAATGTGGATAAGTTAATACTTTTAACCAGGCCTGCACAACATACGGCCCGCACGCACCCACTTTGCGGCCCGCGAAGTAACGAAATTTCTTTATTATTTTAATTTTCTTAATAGCTTCCTCCCCCACCCCGGCCTATTTTCTTTTGGCCCACGCAAGTGATGTCCTATTTTCGTTTGGCCCGCACAAGTGCTGTCCTATTTTCGTTTGGCCCACACAAGTGCTGTCCTATTTTCGTTTGGCCTGCACAAGTGCTGTCCTATTTTCTTTTGGCCCGCACAAGTGCTGTCCTATTTTCTTTTGGCCCACACAAGTGCTGTCCTATTTTCTTTTGGCCCACACAAGTGCTGTCCTATTTTCTTTTGGCCCACACAAGTGCTGTCCTATTTTCTTTTGGCCCACACAAGTGCTGTCCTATTTTCTTTTGGCCCACACAAGTGCTGTCCTATTTTAGTTTGGCCCACGCAAGTGCTGTCCTATTTTCTTTTGGCCCACACAAGTGCAGTCCTATTTTCTTTTGGCCCACACACGTTTTTCATAAAGTATTGCGGCCCGCCTTACATTTGAGTTGTGCAGGCCTGCTTTTAACAATGTATCGTTGCATTAAGATTTATATTTGTTTAAATCCAAGCAAGAGCCCTGGACACGGCATCCAAGAAGTACAAGACACTCTTACTCCAAGAGGCTGGTGTCATGTTAACATGTGTCAAGTTAAAATTCAGAACACGAATTAAAAAGTTTTACCAAATGATACGAAACTAACCTTGAATGAATGTAAGTATTATATAAAGAACGATTGCTAGTGATGCGGGAGGAGAGGGGTTAGCCCTCAGATTTTCACTAATCAATTTATAGAATCAATCATATGACCTTGAACACCAAGACCATCAAATACTGAAATCTTCCAACGCACGCCCCGTAACTCGTGGCCCAGACATTCCAGCTTACCACTAAAAGTCACAGACTTCTTCCTAAAGCGAGAGTTTCCTCCCTTTCTCCCTCCTTATCTCCGTCTTAGTTAAATATTTTGATCGGGAGAAAATCGATGGCTTTAGCCACATTTCACGCTATACACACTGGAGTCCTTTCAATAACCATTTGATGTATCGTAAATAGTCTGCTTGGTCTCCTGGTGGCGTGTGTGTGTGTGTGAGGTCAGTGTATGTTATGTGGGTGTGGGGGGCAGGGGGGGGAATGGGTAGGTGGACCATGATTAGAAATGTTTTTATAACAGCACCGAGGGAATCTGGAGGACACTAAACCTCGAGATGCATACGTTGAAATCAATTCTACTAGCAGGAAATATATTCAGAAATTTGCTCACTCTAGCACAGTGGGGTAAGTGTGGCGGGTGTAAGTATGACAGGAGTGAGTGTGACGGGAGTAAGTGTGACAGCAGTTAGTTTGACAAGAGTAATTGTAATAGGAGTAAGAGTGACAGGAGTAAGTAAGACAGGACTAAGTATGACAGGGGTGAGTGTGATAGGAGCTAGTGTAATAAGAGTTAGTATGACAGGAGTGAGTGTTTCAGGAGCTAGTGTGACAGCAGTTAGTGTGACAGGAGTTGGTGTGACAGGAGCTAGTGTGAAAACAGTTAGTGTGACAGGAATGGGTGTGACAGCAATGGGTGTGACAGGAGTAAGCGTGACAAGAGTTAGTATTACAGAATTGAGTGTGACAGCAGAGCGTGTGACAGGAATAGGTATGACAGGAGCGAATGTAACAGGAGTCAGAGTAGGCACTGGTGGATAAAGGTACGGTAACTCAGTCGTTAATAAAGTAAGCAACGGTTTTTTTATTAACATGAGAGAAAGGCTCTGTCACCCAGGCAGGCGTGTCTTGTACACAGGAGAGAAAGGCTTTGTCACCCAGGCAGGCGTGTCTTGTACACACGAGAGAAAGGCTCTGTCACCCAGGCAGGCGTGTCTTGTACACAAGAGAGAAAGGCTTTGTCACCCAGGCAGGCGTGTCTTGAACACAAGAGAGAAAGGCTCTGTCACCCAGACAGGCGTGTCTTGTACACACGAGAGAAAGGCTCTGTCACCCAGTCAGGCGTGTCTTGTACACACGACAGAAAGGCTCTGTCACTCAGGCAGGCGTGTCTTGTACACAAGAGAGAAAGACTCTGTCACTCAGGCAGGCATGTCTTGTACACAAGAGAGAAAGGCTCTTGTGCGGGGAGTTTTGATTGGCAGCATACCCCGGAGAGTTTTGATGGGAATCTAAGGAATCAGTAGCAACAATGAAACACCACTGAAATTTGTAATGGGGACTTATCCTGGCATTGTCAGTGTTAAAGACTAGTTGTGGTGGCCAGTCCTGACATTCCCAGTTTTATAGACTTGTTATGGTGGTATTTCTGGCATATCCAGTGGTTCAGATTATTTGTTTATGGTGGCCATTCCTGACATACGAGTGTTAAAGACTTGATATGGTAGCCATTCCAGGCTTCCAAGTGCTAAAGACCTGTTATGCTAGCCCTTCCTGACATACGAGTGTTAAAGACTTGATATGGTAGCCATTCCAGGCTTCCAAGTGCTAAAGACCTGTTATGCTAGCCCTTCCTGACATACGAGTGTTAAAGACTTGATATGGTAGCCATTCCAGGCTTCCAAGTGCTAAAGACCTGTTTTGGTGGCCTCCCTGGAATCCAAATGTTAAAGAACTGTTATGTTGGACATTCCTGGCATACAAGTGTTAAAGAACTGTTATAGTGGCCGCCCTGGAATCCACGTGTCAAAGAACATGTTATGGTGGACATTCCTGGAAGTCCCTGTGGTGAAAACAAGAATTGATGGTGCATGTGCCCAGTTTCCTCCTTTCTTACATTGACCAATCCGATGAATGTTAAAGAGTGAAATCAGAGCTAGACACCGCTATTGAGGACTTGTGATACTTCCTAATGTTAATTAGCGGCCCCCCTATGTTTGTTATTAATTAACGTCGTCAGTTAGCCATCCGTTTCCTAATGTGTCACATATTTTGAGAATCAACAGATTTTGATAGTGGAGTGTGGACCTGAATGCCTGCCGTAACAATTAGCGAAGGAAGGCATGCGATAACTCAAAGTTAAGGCCCCCCTCCGCCCCCCAACCCTGAACCCAGTCGGTTCGCTGTTTATACATAGGAGCAGAGGAGAATCCTGCAAATAATCAAGAAGGGGCACGAGGCTGCTAAAAAGATTCTTATTTTTCAGTGGTAAGCTTAAGCGATGTACAATGTGTTGCTGCCCCCCCTCACTGCTCCCCCGTGACTGCCTCCCCTCCCCTAAATTCAAATGTGTTTTATTTTTCTGCTTAGATATTATAAAATATACATAGAGCAGAAGTTATGTTATAACGGTCCTCATATTTTTATCACCTCCGCACACCAACCCCCCCCCCCCCCCCCCCCCCCCCGAAAAAAAATTAAGGAAAGATTTGACGAAAGTTTGAAGCAAATTTGACGACAATTTGATCGTGTGAACTGATTACAACAAGCCGACACATCATGGCTTCAAAATGCTTCAAAGTGGTTCAGATTGGTTTAGAGTGCTAGACTTAGTACATGTCGCAGTCGTAATTTGTGTCCGAAGTATATTTCTTATGACGTTATAATCCTCGGTCTCAGTCCCGCATGACGTGTCGGTGTCTTGAACACCTGTCTCTGTGAGTCTGGAGCAACAACAAGAATAATGGGACCATTCCCTGGAGGAGACCGGCGGAGACCATCGGAGGAGAAATCTCAGAGAAAAAAAATAGTAAGAGTGGTTTAAAGAGTAAGTCCGGTTTAATGACTGACTCTGGTTTGAATAGTATATCCGGTTTCAGGAGTATGTCCGGTTTAAGGAGTATATCCGGTTTCGGTAGTATATCTGATTTAAGGAGTAAGTCATGTTTAAGGAGTAAGCCAGGTTTAAGGAGTAAGTCAGGTTTAAGGAGTAAGTCAGGTTTGAGGAGTAAGTCGGGCTTTAGGAGTAAGTCGGGTTTGAAGGAGTAAAGAAAACTGTTGGAAGGATAGAGAAGAAGGAAACATTTTCTTCGCCCATAAAGTCCATCTTCACGCAACCAATACGAAGTCGAATCCTGTTGGTCTGGTCCTAGAGTGACGTCACCAACAGTAAGCCCAGTCAAAGTGGGTCAAGTGATTGAGAAATGGGACCGAGTAAAGGTCGTCCCAGTTTGCCAGTTGGAAAAGGCGCGAATAAAAGTCGTCTGATTTCGTTTTTCACGGTTTCCTTCCCCTTATGAATGGCGGCCATACTGGGATAACGAGACTAGTCAACCAAGCTGTTTCCTCAGAAAAAGTGTGTGAGTGTGTGTGTGTGGGGGGGGGGGGTGTCGATCTTGGAGCGCATTCGGCTCCGTTATCTCCTAGTTATAAGACAGTCTCATCCTCCTAGTTAGACAATCGCTACCTCCTGGTTATGAGACAATCTCTACCTCCTGGTTATGAGACAATCGCTACCTCCTGGTTATGACACAGTCGCTACCCCATTGTTATGTGACAGTCGCTTAACCTTAACGCATGTGATGAATTGTGCACTAAAAATCCATATCAAGCATCCTATGCAACATGGCTGACAAAGTACATTTCACTATGCTTATTTTGAGCACGACTGTGATGGCCATAAACACGCCCCACCCTAGAGGCACCCATTTCAAGATTCGAATTTAGATGCATTGTAAATTAAGCCCTGCTCTCCACTCCCTCAACCCTTCCCACAACATTAGCTCTACATCAAGGAATAGTCGAGATACGTTTGTGGTAAGCATCCAAGACCACAGGCCCACAGTGTCATTGACCTACCCGCCCACAGTGTCATTGACCTATCCGCCAACAGTGTCATTGACCTACCCGCCCAAAGTGTCATTGACCTATCCACCAACAGCCCACTGTGCCATAGACTTTCCCACCCACAGTGTCATTGACCTACCCGCCCACAGTGTCATTGACCTACCCGCCCACAGTGTCATTGACCTACCCGCACACAGTGTCATTGACCTAACAGCCGTTGTTAACTAATGAGGTAATAGTTGCACACCTCCCGGGAGACATGCGCAGTCGCGGGGAGATGGACTGGCGATTTTTCGGGCAGGGAGGAGTGGGGGCGGGTTGAGAGGGGCAGTTGTTGATTTGGAAGAAAGAGAGCACCTCTTAATAGAGGTGGAGGGCTTAAATACATGTTTATGAACGTTGTTGTGGTTCTAATAGAATATTATTCAAGAAATTAAACATTTTAATAATGGGGAAATGTATGCTGAAATGGTCGCTTAAGAAGAGTGTGGGAATAGAATACTGAGATCGCCGTTATCGTCAACAGAACACGACAGGCAGATATTAACTTAATTAGTGGCAAAGCAAAATGGAAAGTAAAAAAATGGTTTTTGCAAATTGGTAAAAAACTTAATCTTTTTGCGTGATATGATTGACAACAAAGCAAACTTTTCTTGTGTGCGTTGCTGTTTGTTGTTAACACTTGAAGAAAATACAAAGAAGTTCTGTGAATAAACGTAAAATGTTAAAATATATTCAGGGCGAATGAAGTATAAGAGAAGAGACTGGGATTTTAGTGTGGCGTCCACAATTATTACTTCCGGTCTGCTGGTCTGGATTCCGTAAAGAGTTGCTAGATTTAGACTGTCCTCATTAAGAGCTTTGTATAAATGCCAGTGGTTAAACGGCCTGGAGTAAATAATAGGTACTTCCATTCTGTTTGGCTCTCTTCTCGTGGCGCTATATTTAGATGACCTATACAAACCGGCCTTCCCGTTCGAATTGTTTTTAATGTATTTATTTGTGTGTGTTTCTGGCACCATTAATACGAAAATTAGACTTCAAACCAAGATTATCAACAAATAAATTCTTACAGAAAGATTTTGTTGTGAGTGAAAAGAGATGGCTGAATTTCTTTTAAAGTTGCGTCCTATGCCTTAAATATTGTGTATCGATTGCTCTGATTGGTTCTTTGTCTCTCCTTAATGAATTGATAACATTTTACAAGACTTGACCAACGACAATAAAGTAAAGCCAATAAAAACAAAAATAATTTCTTTTTCTTTTTTTAAATTCGGGACATGTTTCTGGAATTGCACGGAAGTTTTGCCTCACCCATTTTGTACTCTCTGTGTGGCTAAGTCTGATTGCTTCCATTTTGTACTCTCTGTGTGGCTAAGTCTGATTGCTTCCATTTTGTACTCTCTGTGTGGCTAAGTCTGATTGCTTCCATTTTGTACTCTCTGTGTGGCTAACTCTGATTGCTTCCATTTTGTACTCTCTGTGTGGCTAACTCTGATTGCTTCAATTTTGTACTCTCTGTGTGGCTAAGTCTGATTGCTTCTTTGTGTTGTTATTTTTTCCATTGATCATCCTCTGAGGTCCACAAAGCAACACGTACACATGAGAGCATCGCAAAGCAAACAACAACAAAAACAACTCAATGATATCGTTGTGTGGCCAAGATTAGCTGTCATTGTTTTTGTTCCAAGAGCGATTTCCCGTCTCGTTTAGCGTAGCAGTTTTTGGTCATTTAAATGTAAACTTTGGTTTGCTTGTTCTCACAGATCCTTAAGTAAAATAGCTCAAGTTAAAATACGATTCAAGGGGGGGGGGGGGGGGAATTAAGTACTAAAACAATTTGACCACACAGCAAGGGTTCCCAACAAGGCCCGGTTATTAATTTTGCAAGTCGGCTAACGTGACCGCACCCTCCGTTCTTTGCCCTCCCCACACCCCGACATGGCTCAAGGTGAATCATATGCGCAGTTGAGTGGATTCCGTATAGACTAACTTCAATTTGATTGTCAGTTTTGTTGTAAAAGGGTGAGTAGAACCTTTGTTGTCCCCACAGCCTCGATTTGCCGTGTTTCATCGAGACTATTGTTATGCGTAATTTCGCGTCACGCTTAAAAGATGTTTTGTAAGCAGGAAAGAAAAGGGTTAATCAAAATAATCACTGATGATTCACATATTAGTATTTACTATTCATGAATCATACCACAGCCGACCACCCTCAAGCAGTACCTAGTTTGTGTGTATTGGGGGGGGGGGGTCGGGGGCACTTACATGATAACACCTTTTGGCATTGATTTCGTATAAATTACATTCGTTTCACCTGTAAGCGAATAATGGATTAAATATACTTGAGACGACCCCAGGGGTAGATTTTTTTACTTAGAACTTATTTCCACTCATGCCTTGACAATATGACGTCCACCAGCACGTGATCGACCCACTTGACCCGTCCATTCACCTGTATCGCCATTGTTCCGTGATTGCAATCCGTTGGGTGATTTTCTGATCCGCGTGACAGTGACCGGGCGTTACGTTCAATGGCGCGGTACAGCGGTCCCGAACCTTTTACAACCTACAACCTACAGACAAAGGCGCCCTAACCTTTACAACTTACAACCTACATACACAGGCACCCCAACCTTTACAACTTACAACCTACACACAGGCGCCCCAACTTTTAAAACCTACACACACAGGCACCCCAACCTTTACAACTTACAACCTACACACACAGGCGCCCCAACCTTTACAACCTACACACACAGGCACCCCAACCTTTACAACTTACAACCTACACACACAGGCACCCCAACCTTTACAACGTACAACCTACACACAAAGGCACCCCAACCTTTGCAACTTACAACCTACACACACAGGCACCCCAACCTTAACAACTTACAAACTACACACACAGGCACCCCAACCTTTACAACCTACAACCTACACACACAGGCTCCCAAACCTATTACAACCCACAAGCCACAGACACAGGCTAAAGAAAAATACAATCCAGGAGTTGAGCAAAGCGCCGGTGTTTTTTTTTCCCCATTCAAGCATCAGTTTGTTCGGTACTCTTCAGTTATTTAAAAAGTGGAGGCATGGTAAATATTGTTAATAGAAACATGGCGTTGGGTCGTTCATTGTCGGGACGAACAGTTGGGGGGGGGGGGGGGGGAATGCCATAATCACCTGATCAATGACACATCATGAGTTTATGATACATGGGTCCAAATCATAAGACATCATTCCTTGACTCCACAAATGCAAAGGAAAAAACACGTGTCGCATGTCACAAGAAAAGTGTGTCGCCTGTCACAAGAACAGTGTGTCGCATGTCACAAGAACAGTGTGTCGCCTGTCACAAGAACAGTGTGTCGCCAGTCACAAGAACAGTGTGTCGCCTGTCACAAGAACAGTGTGTCGCCTGTCACAATAACAGTATGTCGCCTGTCACAAGAACAGTATGTCGCATGTCACAAGAACAGTATGTCGCCAGTCACAAGATCAGTGTGTCGCCAGTCACAAGAACAGTATGTCGCCAGTCACAAGATCAGTATGTCGCCAGTCACAAGAACAGTATGTCGCCTGTCACAAGAACAGTATGTCGCCTGTCACAAGAACAGTATGTCGCCTGTCACAAGAACAGTATGTCGCCTGTCACAAGAACAGTATGTCGCCTGTCACAAGAACAGTATGTCGCCTGTCACAAGAACAGTGTGTCGCATGTCACAAGAACAGTGTGTCGCCTGTCACAAGAACAGTGTGTCGCCAGTCACAAGAACAGTGTGTCGCCTGTCACAATAACAGTATGTCGCCTGTCACAAGAACAGTATGTCGCATGTCACAAGAACAGTATGTCGCCAGTCACAAGATCAGTGTGTCGCAAGTCACAAGAACAGTATGTCGCCAGTCACAAGATCAGTATGTCGCCAGTCACAAGAACAGTATGTCGCCTGTCACAAGAACAGTATGTCGCCTGTCACAAGAACAGTATGTCGCCTGTCACAAGAACAGTATGTCGCCTGTCACAAGAACAGTATGTCGCCTGTCACAAGAACAGTATGTCGCCTGTCACAAGAACAGTATGTCGCCTGTCACAAGAACAGTATGTCGCCAGTCACAAGAACAGTACGTCGCCTGTCACAAGAACAGTATCACAAGAACAGTATGTCGCCAGTCACAAGAACAGTATGTCGCCTGTCACAAGATCAGTATGTCTCCTGTCACAAGAACAGTATGTCGCCTGTCACAAGAACAGTATGTCGCCTGTCACACGAACAGTATGTCGCCTGTCACGTGCACAGTATGTCGTCCTTCATGCCCTCGTGTTCAGTAAAGATTAATTCCACTCTCTTATAAAGATTGCACTCGTATTTGGGGTTCTTTCTTGTTTCATTGTATGGCCAATTATAGTCTAGCCACCCCTGATCTAAGAACCACTTGTCTAGAAAATTCCTTCGAATTCAAGATTTCGCTTTCACCTCCATCAGTCTTATAATACGTTAGGCTTCCCGTGGGTGACGATAATTCAATTTCTTGAATCACTTTCTACACACTACTTAGGCTAGAAGCCAGCGATCCACTACTTAGGCTAGAAACTAACGATCCACTACTTAGGCTAAAAGCCAGCGATCCACTACTTAGCCTAGAAGCCAGCGATCCACTACTTAGGCTAGAAACTAACGATCCACTACTTAGGCTAGAAGCCAGCGATCCACTACTTAGCCTAGAAGCCAGCGATCCACTACTTAGGCTAGAAACTAACGATCCACTACTTAGGCTAGAAACTAACGATCCACTACTTAGGCTAGAAACTAACGATCCACTACTTAGGCTAGAAGCCAGCGATCCACTACTTAGGCTAGAAACTAACGATCCACTACTTAGACTAGAAGCCAGCGATCCACTACTTAGGCTAGAAACTAACGATCCACTACTTAGGCTAGAAGCCAGCGATCCACTACTTAGGCTAGAAACTAACGATCCACTACTTAGGCTAGAAGCCAGCGATCCACTACTTAGCCTAGAAGCCAGCGATCCACTACTTAGCCTAGAAGCCAGCGATCCACTACTTAGCCTAGAAGCCAGCGATCCACTACTTAGCCTAGAAGCCAGCGATCCACTACTTAGCCTAGAAGCCAGCGATCCACTCCTCATGCTTGTACATTATTATTATATGTAAACGTCATACGATCTAATTGTGTAGCTAGCCTATCATATTGGCTTAAGAACTTAAAAATGCATTCAGCCCCTTCACCCATCTTAGTTCCGACACTGTTAAATGAGTTACATCTTAATACACCACAACTGACACCTTCGGTCCGGGCCTTTACCTCCGTCCCCCATTTTAGTTCCGACACTGACGCGAGAAATATCTTGCAATTCATCGCAACTAGCGCAACGTGAAGGCGCACTTTGAACTTTTCCCATTTTCCAACGTGTTAGCGATCGATCTGATTTCCTTTGCTGTCGTTAAACCTGTTTTGCTGTTGTTTGTTTTCCTTGTTGTTATAGCTTTCGTAAACCTTTGAACATTCGTGAAAAACTCTCCCTTCATACATTAATGTTGTTTACACATTTGAGTGTGACTAGAGTATGTGTTTAGGAGGACAACACAACATAAAATGTTGTTATTTTACAATCCTTTGTGAATGCTTCTGATCTGTAGCTACAGTCTGATTAGACATACGGTCAGAGCTACAGTCTGATCTAGACATACGGTCAGAGCTAAAATCTGATCTAGACATACGGTCAAAGCTACAGTCTGATCTAGACATACGGTCAGAGCTACAGTCTGATCTAGTAGACATAAGGTCAGTTTATCTCAAACTTTGCGATTTTGATCATGGCCCTAAAATCATAATGGACCAATTTTAAAAAAAAATAGTTTGCTTTAAAAGTGATCTTAACGCTTGTGAAAATATGGATAAGCTTAACTTGTGAAACTATGGATTAGCTTAACTTGTGAAAATATCGATAAGCTTAACTTGTGAAACCATAGATAGGCTTAACTTGTGAAACTATGGATTAGCTTAACTTGTGAAACTATGGATTAGCTTAACTTGTGAAACTATGGATTAGCTTAACTTGTGAAACTATGGATTAGCTTAACTTGTGAAACATGGATTAACTTAACTTGTGAAACTATGGATTAGCTTAACTTGTGAAACTATGGATTAGCTTATCTTGTGAAACCACGGATTTGCTTAACTTGTGAAACTATGGATTAGCTTAACTTGTGAAACATGGATTAACTTAACTTGTGAAACTATGGATTAGCTTAACTTGTAAAACTATGGATTATTTTAAGTACGCAGTAGTATCCCGCATACCACCATAGTCAACATTTTCATTTGGATAGCAGATGTCCCCAGACAACCACTATGAACATTTGTATAGCAGATGTCCCCAGACAACCACTATGAACATTTGGATAGCAGATGTCCCCAGACAACCACTATGAACATTTGGATAGTGAATGGCTACAGACAACCACTATGAACATTTGGATAGCAGATGTCCCCAGACAACCACTATGAACATTTGGATAGCAGATGTCCCCAGACAACCACTATGAACATTTGTATAGCAGATGTCCCCAGACAACCACTATGAACATTTGGATAGCAGATGTCCCCAGACAACCACTATGAACATTTGTAAAGCAGATGTCCCCAGACAACCACTATGAACATTTGTATAGCAGATGTCCCCAGACAACCACTATGAACATTTGGATAGCAGATGTCCCCAGACAACCACTATGAACATTTGGATAGTGAATGGCTACAGACAACCACTATGAACATTTGGATAGCAGATGTCCCCAGACAACCACTATGAACATTTGTATAGCAGATGTCCCCAGACAACCACTATGAACATTTGGATAGCAGATGTCCCCAGACAACCACTATGAACATTTGTAAAGCAGATGTCCCCAGACAACCACTATGAACATTTGTATAGCAGATGTCCCCAGACAACCACTATGAACATTTGGATAGCAGATGTCCCCAGACAACCACTATGAACATTTGGATAGTGAATGGCTACAGACAACCACTATGAACATTTGGATAGCAGATGTCCCCAGACAACCACTATGAACATTTGTATAGCAGATGTCCCCAGACAACCACTATGAACATTTGGATAGCAGATGTCCACAGACAACCACTATGAACATTTGTAAAGCAGATGTCCCCAGACAACCACTATGAACATTTGTATAGCAGATGTCCCCAGACAACCACTATGAACATTTGTATAGCAGATGTCCCCAGACAACCACTATGAACATTTGGATAGCAGATGTCCCCAGACAACCACTATGAACATTTGTATGGCAGATGTCCCCAGACAAACACTATGAACATTTGTATAGCAGATGTCCCCAGACAACCACTATGAACATTTGGATAGTGAATGGCTACAGACAACAACTATGAACATTTGGATAGCAGATGTCCCCAGACAACCACTATGAACATTTGGATAGCAGATGTCCCCAGACAACCACTATGAACATTTGTATAGCAGATGTCCCCAGACAACCACTATGAACATTTGGATAGCAGATGTCCCCAGACAACCACTATGAACATTTGGATAGCAGATGTCCCCAGACAACCACTATGAACATTTGTATAGCAGATGTCCCCAGACAACCACTATGAACATTTGTATAGCAGATGTCCCCAGACAACCACTATGAACATTTGGATAGCAGATGTCCCCAGACAACCACTATGAACATTTGGATAGTGAATGGCTACAGACAACCACTATGAACATTTGGATAGTAAATGTCTGCATACCAGCATTGGCATGCTTGTGAGAATAGAGATTAGAAGAACCAGCATTATGAGATGTGTAGTTTCACAACGGCAACACACCATCCAAGGGAGATCACTCGTTCGAATTTAACTTCTGATATTAGGGGAACTGTGCAAGGAAATAAGAATCAAACTGTACAATTAGATATGTACCAAACAGTTCCTATAAATATATATTAAACTGTACCTCTGAATATGTATGTACAATTAAACGTGTATTAAGGCTGTGCCGTCAGATGAAGTATTTTAGTTGAATACCTCAGCAGAATGAATTCTTTTTTTACCTATACTAAAACTAAGTTGCTGGATAAAAATAGACAAATGTTATTACAGCACTGTTTACACTGTATTTAATATTAACACTACGCTGTTAACACTATATTTGCATTACGTTGTGATCGCTAAATTTACAATATGTCGTTAACGTCATATTTTACTACGCTGTTAACACTATATTTACATTACTCACATAACATTATATTGACACTATGCTATTGACACTATGCTGTTAACACTATATTTACATTACTCACATAACATTATATTGACACTATGCTGTTAACACTATATTTACATTACTCACATAACATTATATTGACACTATGCTGTTAACACTATATTTACATTACTCACATAACATTATATTGACACTATGCTGTTAACACTATATTTACATTACTCACATAACATTATATTGACACTATGCTGTTAACACTATATTTACATTACTCACATAACATTATATTGACACTATGCTGTTAACACTATATTTACACTTTTCTGTTAACACTATATATACACTACGCTGATACTATTATTCCCTCTCCCAATACTTGATTAAAATCACCCATAATTCAATGCAACGTGGAGTCAAATCGCTTAAAACTGCCTTGAGTATTGAAAGCTGAACAAGTTCCAAGAAAGTGCTAAAAATAGCCAACCCGGCTGCCCAAAATAGCAGGAAGCATACATCAATACACACCAATAACAGAACCAGAGTGCCCTTTCTCCTATCCCTCGCCGAGACCCCCCCCCCTTTTTCATCCCCATCCTGTCATCGATTGCCTCAATCTGGGACGACCAAAAACAAGCAGACCCTTAACTGTAGCACCAAAAAAAAGGAGGGGGATGGGGGAAGCTCAGGCTCCAGATCTACGTCTTGGACCGTCTACCGGCTTATGAGAGATTACTGTTCACCGTCCATGGGCGGATCCCAACATAAACGTCATGTGAAGCAGAATAACATGTCGTGGTCCACTTCCAGGATACAACAAAACAGACGTGTGGCATTTCATCTTTCCATAACAGCCGGCAAAATTTTCAGTGCCACATTATCTAGAAGTTTTCTCTCGAAAAGTCTACAGATTAGCTTGTCATTTATTTAAAGGGGTGTATATAAAATAGCAATCAATAACTGCGTCAAGGTCATATTAAAGGAAGGTCATTAAGGTTGTTATAGCGTTAAAACAAAATAAAATATTCCCTCTTTTAAAAGTCTTAGAGTAGAGTTTTCTTATCCAAATAATGATAAACACATTCCAATAATTCTACAAGTCTTAGAGTAGAGTTTTCTTATCCAAATAATGATAAACACATTCCAATAATTCTACAAGTCTTAAAGTAGAGTTTTCTTATCCAAGAAATGATAAACACATTCCAATAATTCTACAAGTCTTAGAGTAGAGTTTTCTTATCCAAATAATGATAAACACATTCCAATAATTCTACAAGTCTTAAAGTAGAGTTTTCTTATCCAAGAAATGATAAACACATTCCAATAACTCTACAAGTCTTGTAGTAGAGTTTTCTTATCCAAGAAATGATAAACACATTCCAATAACTCTACAAGTCTTGTAGTAGAGTTTTCTTATCCAAGAAATGATAAACACATTCCAATAACTCTACAAGTCTTGTAGTAGAGTTTTCTTATCCAAGAAATGATAAACACATTCCAATAACTCTACAAGTCTTGTAGTAGAGTTTTCTTATACCAATAATGATAAACACATAGCAATAATTCTACATTTAAAGATTGAATGAATCAACTTCTATGATTTAATATTGAATGAATCAACTTCTATGATTTAATATTGAATGAATCAACTTCTACGATTTAATATTGAATGAATCAACTTCTACGATTTAATATTGAATGAATCAACTTCTACGATTTAATATTGAATGAATCAACTTCTACGATTTAATATTGAATGAATCAACTTCTACGATTTAATATTGAATGAATCAACTTCTATGATTTAATATTGAATGAATCAACTTCTATGATTTAATATTGAATGAATCAACTTCTACGATTTAATATTGAATGAATCAACTTCTACGATTTAATATTGAATGAATCAACTTCTACGATTTAATATTGAATGAATCAACTTCTATGATTTAATATTGAATGAATCAACTTCTATGATTTAATATTGAATGAATCAACTTCTATGATTTAATATTGAATGAATCAACTTCTATGATTTAATATTGAATGAATCAACTTCTATGATTTAATATTGAATGAATCAACTTCTATGATTTAAAGTTTGAGTGAATCAACTTCTATGATTTAATATTGAATGAATCAACTTCTATGATTTAAAGATTGAATGAATCAACTTCTATGATTTAGAGATTGAATGAATCAACTTCTATGATTTAATATTGAATGAATCAACTTCTACGATTTAATATTGAATGAATCATCTTCTATGATTTAATATTGAATGAATCAACTTCTATGATTTAAAGTTTGAGTGAATCAACTTCTATGATTTAATATTGAATGAATCAACTTCTATGATTTAAAGATTGAATGAATCAACTTCTATGATTTAAAGATTGAATGAATCAACTTCTATGATTTAAAGTTTGAGTGAATCAACTTCTATGATTTAATATTGAATGAATCAACTTCTATGATTTAAAGATTGAATGAATCAACTTCTATGATTTAAAGTTTGAGTGAATCAACTTCTATTATTTAAAGTTTGAGTGAATCAACTTCTTTGATTTAATATTGAATGAATCAACTTCTATGATTTAAAGTTTGAGTGAATCAACTTCTATGATTTAAAGTTTGAGTGAATCAACTTCTATGATTTAATATTGAATGAATCAACTTCTATGATTTAAAGATTGAATGAATCATCTTCTATGATTTAAAGGCTGAGTGAATCAACTTCTATGATTTAATATTGAATGAATCAACTTCTATGATTTAATATTGAATGAATCAACTTCTATGATTTAGAGATTGAATGAATCAACTTCTATGATTTAAAGTTTGAGTGAATCAACTTCTATGATTTAATATTGAATGAATCAACTTCTATGATTTAATATTGAATGAATCAACTTCTATGATTTAGAGATTGAATGAATCAACTTCTATGATTTAGAGATTGAATGAATCAACTTCTATGATTTAATATTGAATGAATCAACTTCTATGATTTAGAGATTGAATGAATCAACTTCTATGATTTAATATTGAATGAATCAACTTCTATGATTTAGAGATTGAATGAATCAACTTCTATGATTTAATATTGAATGAATCAACTTCTATGATTTAATATTGAATGAATCAACTTCTATGATTTAATATTGAATGAATCAACTTCTATGATTTAATATTGAATGAATCAACTTCTATGATTTAAAGTTTGAGTGAATCAACTTCTATGATTTAATATTGAATGAATCAACTTCTATGATTTAAAGATTGAATGAATCAACTTCTATGATTTTGAGATTGAATGAATCAACTTCTATGATTTAATATTGAATGAATCAACTTCTACGATTTAATATTGAATGAATCAACTTCTATGATTTAATATTGAATGAATCAACTTCTATGATTTAAAGTTTGAGTGAATCAACTTCTATGATTTAATATTGAATGAATCAACTTCTATGATTTAAAAATTGAATGAATCAACTTCTATGATTTAAAGATTGAATGAATCAACTTCTATGATTTAAAGTTTGAGTGAATCAACTTCTATGATTTAATATTGAATGAATCAACTTCTATGATTTAAAGATTGAATGAATCAACTTCTATGATTTAAAGTTTGAGTGAATCAACTTCTATGATTTAAAGTTTGAGTGAATCAACTTCTATGATTTAATATTGAATGAATCAACTTCTATGATTTAAAGTTTGAGTGAATCAACTTCTATGATTTAAAGATTGAATGAATCAACTTCTATGATTTAAAGTTTGAGTGAATCAACTTCTATGATTTAATATTGAATGAATCAACTTCTATGATTTAAAGATTGAATGAATCAACTTCTATGATTTAAAGTTTGAGTGAATCAACTTCTATTATTTAAAGTTTGAGTGAATCAACTTCTATGATTTAATATTGAATGAATCAACTTCTATGATTTAAAGTTTGAGTAAATCAACTTCTATGATTTAAAGTTTGAGTGAATCAACTTCTATGATTTAATATTGAATGAATCAACTTCTATGATTTAAAGATTGAATGAATCAACTTCTATGATTTAAAGTTTGAGTGAATCAACTTCTATGATTTAATATTGAATGAATCAACTTCTATGATTTAATATTGAATGAATCAACTTCTATGATTTAGAGATTGAATGAATCAACTTCTATGATTTAATATTGAATGAATCAACTTCTATGATTTAATATTGAATGAATCAACTTCTATGATTTAGAGATTGAATGAATCAACTTCTATGATTTAATATTGAATGAATCAACTTCTATGATTTAATATTGAATGAATCAACTTCTATGATTTAATATTGAATGAATCAACTTCTATGATTTAATATTGAATGAATCAACTTCTATGATTTAAAGTTTGAGTGAATCAACTTCTATGATTTAATATTGAATGAATCAACTTCTATGATTTAAAGAATGAATGAATCATTTTCTATGATTTAGAGATTGAATGAATCAACTTCTATGATTTAATATTGAATGAATCAACTTCTATGATTTAATATTGAATGAATCAACTTCTATGATTTAATATCGAATGAATCAACATCTATGATTTAAAGTTTGAGTGAATCAACTTCTATGATTTAATATTGAATGAATCAACTTCTATGATTTAGAGATTGAATGAATCAACTTCTATGATTTAAAGATTGAATGAATCAACTTCTATGATTTAAAGTTTGAGTGAATCAACTTCTATGATTTAATATTGAATGAATCAACTTCTATGATTTAAAGATTGAATGAATCAACTTCTATGATTTAAAGTTTGAGTGAATCAACTTCTATGATTTAAAGTTTGAGTGAATCAACTTCTATGATTTAATATTGAATGAATCAACTTCTATGATTTAAAGTTTGAGTGAATCAACTTCTATGATTTAAATTTTGAGTGAATCAACTTCTATGATTTAATATTGAATGAATCAACTTCTATGATTTAAAGATTGAATGAATCAACTTCTATGATTTAAAGTTTGAGTGAATCAACTTCTATGATTTAATATTGAATGAATCAACTTCTATGATTTAATATTGAATGAATCAACTTCTATGATTTAGAGATTGAATGAATCAACTTCTATGATTTAATATTGAATGAATCAACTTCTACGATTTAATATTGAATGAATCAACTTCTATGATTTAAAGTTTGAGTGAACCAACTTCTATGATTTAATATTGAATGAATCAACTTCTATGATTTAAAGATTGAATGAATCAACTTCTATGATTTAAAGTTTGAGTGAATCAACTTCTATGATTTAATATTGAATGAATCAACTTCTATGATTTAAAGATTGAATGAATCAACTTCTATGATTTAAAGATCGAAAGTGTCGTAACACAGAGAAAACCATTGGCAGCTAGCTAAAACTATTTTATCAAACAACTTGTTTACGTGCCGCCCCTCCCACCCCCCCTCCACCCAAACTCACGTTTTCTGTCATGGCATGACAGATATTGCTTTTGGCTATCCGGAACCACAGTCGATACCAGTGCCATATGCGGTGGTGGAGCTGACAGAAAACGACTCCAGCAAAGCGAACAACCACTGAGGTCGTATATCATCCCCCCCCCCTTTTTTTTTAAAAGATCAACTGAACGATGGCGTCACATACTTTGGTGTGCCTGTAGGCTATCATCGTCCTGTAACATACTAGGCTATCATCGTCCTGTAACATACTAGGCTATCATCATCATGTAACATATTAGGCCATCATCGTCCTGTAACATACTAGGCCATCATCATCCTGTAACATACTAGGCTATGAACTTCATGTAACATACTAGGCTATTATCGTCCTGTAACATACTAAGTCATCATCGTCCTGTAACATACTAGGCTATCATCGTCCTGTAACATACTAGGCTATCATCGTCCTGTAACATACTAGGCTATCATCGTCCTGTAACATACTAGGCTATCATCGTCCTGTAACATACTAGGCTATCATCGTCCTGTAACATACTAGGCTATCACCGTCCTGTAACATACTAGGCTATCATCTTCCTGTAACATACTAGGCTATCATCGTCCTGTAACATACTAGGCCATCATCGTCCTGTAACATACTAGGCTATCATCGTCCTGTAACATACTAAGCCATCATCGTCCTGTAACATACTAGGCTATCATCGTCCTGTAACATACTAGGCTATCATCATTCTCTAACATACTAGGTCATCATTGTCATGTAACATACTAGGCCATCATCGTCCTGTAACATACTAGGCTATCATCATCCTGTAACATACTAGGCTATCACCGTCCTGTAACATACTAGGCTATCATCGTCCTGTAACATACTAGGCTATCATCGTCCTGTAACATACTAGGCTATCACCGTCCTGTAACATACTAGGCTATCATCGTCCTGTAACATACTAGGTCATCATTGTCATGTAACATACTAGGTCATCATCGTCCTGTAACATACTAGGCTATCACCGTCCTGTAACATACTAGGCTATCATCTTCCTGTAACATACTAGGCTATCATCGTCCTGTAACATACTAGGCCATCATCGTCCTGTAACATACTAGGCTATCATCGTCCTGTAACATACTAAGCCATCATCGTCCTGTAACATACTAGGCTATCATCGTCCTGTAACATACTAAGCCATCATCGTCCTGTAACATACTAGGCCATCATCGTCCTGTAACATACTAGGCTATCATCGTCCTGTAACATACTAAGCCATCATCGTCCTGTAACATACTAGGCTATCATCTTCCTGTAACATACTAGGCTATCATCGTCCTGTAACATACTAGGCCATCATCGTCCTGTAACATACTAGGCTATCATCGTCCTGTAACATACTAGGCTATCATCGTCCTGTAACATACTAGGCTATCATCATCCTGTAACATACTAGGCTATCATCGTCCTGTAACATACTAAGTCATCATCGTCCTGTAACATACTAGGCTATCATCGTCCTGTAACATACTAGGCTATCATCGTCCTGTAACATACTAGGCTATCATCGTCCTGTAACATACTAAGTCATCATCGTCCTGTAACATACTAGGCTATCATCGTCCTGTAACATACTAGGTCATCATTGTCATGTAACATACTAGGCTATCATCGTCCTGTAACATACTAGGCTATCATCGTCCTGTAACATACTAGGCTATCATCGTCCTGTAACATACTAGGCCATCATCGTCCTGTAACATACTAGGCTATCATTGTCATGTAACATACTAGGCCATCATCGTCCTGTAACATACTAGGCTATCATCGTCCTGTAACATACTAGGTTATCATCGTCCTGTAACATACTAGGCCATCATCGTCCTGTAACATACTAGGCTATCATCGTCCTGTAACATACTAAGCCATCATCGTCCTGTAACATACTAGGCTATCATCGTCCTGTAACATACTAGGTCATCATCGTTCTGTAACATACTAGGCCATCATCGTCCTGTAACATACTAGGCTATCATCGTCCTGTAACATACTAGGTCATCATCGTCCTGTAACATACTAGGCTATCATCGTCCTGTAACATACTAGGCTATCATCATTCTCTAACATACTAGGTCATCATCGTCCTGTAACATACTAGGCTATCATCGTCCTGTAACATACGAGGCTATCATCGTTCTCTAACATACTAGGTCATCATTGTCATGTAACATACTAGGCTATCATCGTCCTGTAACATACTAGGCTATCATCGTCCTGTAACATACTAGGCTATCATCGTCCTGTAACATACTAGGCTATCATCGTCCTGTAACATACTAGGCTATCATCGTCCTGTAACATACTAGGCTATCATCGTCCTGTAACATACTAGGCTATCATCGTCCTGTAACATACTAGGCTATCATCGTCCTGTAACATACTAGGCTATCATCGTCCTGTAACATACTAGGCTATCATCGTCCTGTAACATACTAGGCTATCATCGTCCTGTAACATACTAGGCTATCATCGTTCTCTAACATACTAGGTCATCATTGTCATGTAACATACTAGGCTATCATCGTCCTGTAACATACTAGGCTATCATCGTCCTGTAACATACTAGGCTATCATCGTCCTGTAACATACTAGGCTATCATCGTCCTGTAACATACTAGGCCATCATCGTCCTGTAACATACTAGGCTATCATCGTCCTGTAACATACTAGGCCATCATCGTCCTGTAACATACTAAGCCATCATCGTCCTGTAACATACTAGGCTATCATCGTTCTGTAACATACTAGGCCATCATCGTCCTGTAACATACTAAGCCATCATCGTCCTGTAATATACTAGGCTATCATCGTCCTGTAACATACTAGGCCATCATAGTCCTGTAACATACTAGGTCATCATCGTCCTGTAACATACTAGGCCATCATCGTCCTGTAACATACTAAGCCATCATCGTCCTGTAACATACTAGGCTATCATCGTCCTGTAACATACTAGGCCATCATCGTCATGTAACATACTAGGCCATCATCGTCCTGTAACATACTAAGCCATCATCATCCTGTAACATACTAGGCTATCATCGTCCTGTAACATACTAGGCTATCATCGTCCTGTAACATACTAGGCTATCATCATTCTCTAACATACTAGGTCATCATTGTCATGTAACATACTAGGCTATCATCGTCCTGTAACATACTAAGCCATCATCGTCCTGTAACATACTAGGCTATCATCGTCCTGTAACATACTAGGCTATCATCGTTCTGTAACATACTAGGCCATCATCGTCCTGTAACATACTAAGCCATCATCGTCCTGTAACATACTAGGCTATCATCGTTCTGTAACATACTAGGCCATCATCGTCCTGTAACATACTAAGCCATCATCGTCCTGTAACATACTAGGCTATCATCTTCCTGTAACATACTAGGCTATCATCGTCCTGTAACATACTAAGCCATCATCGTCCTGTAACATACTAGGCTATCATCGTCCTGTAACATACTAGGCTATCATCTTCCTGTAACATACTAGGTCATCATTGTCATGTAACATACTGAACAAGTTTACTTCATCAATAGGACATCATGTAGTGACTCGATCACAATACCGAATGGTAACCAACATGTGCGGGGGGGGGGGGGGGGGAGTCAAATCCTTAATACGTGACCATCATACACTTTTATTTCCACGAACATGTCTTCACCTGGTCGACGACATTTTAACGATATGTATTTCAGAGTAGCTCAATCTGAGGTTTCGCCAAGGTCGATCTGAGGTTTCGCCAAGGTCGATCTGAGGTTACGCCAAGCTCGATCTGAGGTTTCGCCAAGGTCGATCTGAGGTTTCGCCAAGGTCGATCTGAGGTTTCGCCAAGGTCGATCTGAGGTTTCGCCAAGGTCAATCTGAGGTTTCGCCAAGGTCAATCTGAGGTTTCGCCAAGGTCAATCTGATGTTTCGCCAAGGTCAATCTGAGGTTTCGCCAAGGTCAATCTGAGGTTTCGCCAAGGTCAATCTGAGGTTTCGCCAAAGTTCGATGCATTAAAGTGTCTCCACATACTATATCTTGCGCATCTATCTCCAGCTGTCTCCAAGTGTACGGGCAAAACTATTTCACATGAATTGGACGAAGTGCAAGCCGGTAGACAGAGTTCATTTTGAGTTAATTTTTTTTAAATAAAAGAGTTGCAAAAATTCCTATCCACCGAAGACCTTGTGCATGCATTGATAAAACTTAATAATACATTTTTTCCTGGAATAATGTATGTGGTACATATTGTGTACATTATGCCATTTAAGATTTTTGTTAGTGCAGAGAGGGTAGTGTTTATGTCGAAAAATCAGTGTGTTTTGGGCAGCGATTCTAAAATAGTGGTCCGCGACCCTTGCGTTGCCGGTCTGAACAATATTAGTGAAAGAACTGGGGGGGGGGGGGGGAGTTACATGTCTGAGTCTCGTTTCTAAACAAACATAATCAGTTAAGATTGTCATTGTCTGTAGTGTGAAATACGTTCCGTTGTACTAGTCAAGATGAGCCAGGGAGGCTGACGCTATGTGCCACCAGTCAAGATGTGCCAGGAAGGCTGACGCTATGTGCCAGCTGAAACATTTAAAAC
Source organism: Omphiscola glabra (assembly GCA_964017045.1). Lineage (NCBI taxonomy): Eukaryota > Metazoa > Mollusca > Gastropoda > Lymnaeidae > Omphiscola > Omphiscola glabra. The sequence goes on from OZ024807.1 coordinate 16,588,485, forward strand.
ACGTGAAACCAGTCAATCAAACGACCATCCAAGCAGAGGCCAGAACATATTATTTAATGAACACTTTTGGGCGTTAAAAGATTATGACCAACCGGCAACCCTCAGTAACGCATCTCTGGATGAAAAGGGATTCCAGATAATGGCTATTCACGTGTCACACTGGCACGCAGAATGAGACACACTACCGTGTCGCAACACAGTTGGGGAGGCCTTTTGTCGATGAATCTGGTCATGAACAATGTGTATAATTTTATGGCAGTTGAACAAAGGATTTGACCTGCCACAACCACGGCATCACTAGAATCGTTTTGGATTCACGAACAAGCAGAATATCATGAGCTTGATGAAGTTGCCTAGAAATATCTTCACCGTTTTCCTTCAACTGACCTATGAGAAATAAACTTCTTATCTACAAGAAGTATTAAGACAAAGGGCAGGAACAGAATGGATATTCGTTCTCTAAGTGGGTGTGGCCCTACATTTTATGTGGGTGTGGCCCTATAACCTCATATGGGTATGGCCCTATATCTCTTGTGTGTGTGTCCCTATAATCGCATGTGGGTGTGGTCCTTTATCTCATGTGGGTGTGGCCCTATAATCTCATGTGGGTGTGGTCCTTTATCTCATGTGGGTGTGGCCCTATTATCGCATGTGGGTGTGGCCCTTTCTACGACTGAGCCACTATTCAATTTTCTGGTCAATAAAAAAAACAACGCCCTCATTTCACAGTCAGCTCCACAAAGCCCTCATTTCAGAGTCAGCTCCACGACGCCCTCATTTCACAGTCAGCTCCACTGTTTTTGTCCAACATTTGTTTTGTATTCCCCGTCATAATTCCAGCTTAAGTTTTTATAATGTGTACAAAGTAGACAACAGCACAAATGGGAAACTGGGACACCGGTCCCTGGTGCAATGGGAAACTGGGACACCGGTCCCTGGTGCAATGGGAAACTGGGACACCGGTCCCTGGTGCAATGGGAAACTGGGACACCGGTCTCTGGTGCAATGGGAAACTGGGACACCGGTCCCTGGTGCAATGGGAAACTGGGACACCGGTTCGCTTTAGGAGACGCTATCAAGAACATGGGTCTGAGAAGGCAATCAAGGGGGATCAACTCCCAGCACGTGAGTGGAATGGAATTGAAGTTTGAACAGACGTGAATTTAAATATAGTTGTGTTTTTTTCTCCCTTAAATCCTAACTTTGCTCTCCTTCGGGGGAGTACTAAACCTGGTAGAGGGTAGGGGGGAGAAGTGTGGACCCGGGCATATTCTGGGCATTCACCCCGTGTAGGAGACTGGATAACTGAATGGATCGCCCCAAGGATTTAAGGTGTCGCCTAGTGATAGATGTCTACCTACTTAATGGTGGGGCAAATACGGGTTGGTGGTGACAGGGAAATTGATGTATAAATAATGGATCACAAACCATGGATGACAAAGAAATGAGTTAAAACTATGGGAACTAGATCAGTCTGAACAGACAGTCTGATAATCTAGTAGGGACTGAATGGCAGTTCTTCGTATTGTGGCGACCCCACAACCACAAATTTATTTTCGCTGCTACTTCATAGCTGTAGAGTATATGTGTTTTCCGATGGTCTGAGGCAACCCCTGTGGAAGGGTCGTTCGACCTCATAGGGGTCGCGACCCACAGGTTGAGAACCGATGTACTAAAGTGTTGTTCAACTAAAGAAATCATGGGTTTCCCGTGTTCCCGTTGACACCAAGAAGACAATGGTTCAGTACGAGCTGGCAGTCTTGTCAAGTAGACAATGATTCAGTATGAGATCGCAGTCTTGTCAAGCAGACAATGGTTCAGTACGAGATGGCAGTCTTGTCAAGTAGACAATGGTTCAGTACGAGCTGGCAGTCTTGTCAAGTAGACAATTGTTCAGTACGAGATGGCCGTCTTGTCAAGCAGACAATGGTTCAGTACGAGATGGCAGTCTTGTCAAGCAGACAATGGTTCAGCACGAGATGGCAGTTTCGTCAAGCAGACAATGGTTCAGTACGAGCTCGCAGTCTTGTTGACTTTGAAATGATTTTAAGAGGAGTTCACTGTTTTGTTCCTATAAAACGCATTCATTTATGTGTGAATAGTTGACAGACATTAAGGAAGGACAGTGAGCTTCAAAAGTAACAACGGAAACTGCCGCATCTTGAACGCATACGTCAGTTTGTCAACGGGGCACAGCTCCGACCGCCACGTGTTCCCTGAGGTGTCACGGAAGATGTTTGGCAATTCTTTTGGAAATGGGTCTATCCACCAGAGGGGGAAAAAAATCATAGTTAAGCACTATTCTTGCTTGTACGTAAAGGATTAAGTGATTGTGATGGGCGAGCCATTGTTTGAAAAAAAAAGTGTCAGAACAGTTCCAAGATAGATTTAATATGACTGCACCAAGTAACACAGTTATGGTGTCTAGTCTTAACGACAGTTCACCATTATGGCCAGTGTATTGTGTCAAACGAAGAGGAAGTCTGGTCGACCAGTCAATTTTTCGATAGTTCAAAGCATGCCCGTTTCTCCACGCATTTAGGAAATCAACGGGGGACATCTTTCAAGAACATGTGTAGTTGTTCATACGGTTTACAGATCAAGAACATATGTAGATGCTCATACGGTTTACAGATCAAGAACATATGTAGTTGTTCATGCGGTTTACAGATCAAGAACATATGTAGATGCTCATACGGTTTACAGATCAAGAACATATGTAGTTGTTCATGCGGTTTACAGATCAAGAACATATGTAGATGCTCATACGGTTTACAGATCAAGAACATATGTAGTTGTTCATACGGTTTACAGATCAAGAACATATGTAGATATCCATACGGTTTACAGGTAGAAATACGCTTGATGGATCTGTGAGCCGGTCTGATGTAGTGTGGAAATTTCTGGCGATGTTGTACGAGGATCGAATTGTTTTTTTTAATAATAGGAATGCGTGATTTTACTAAGAGCGTCACGTTAACTGACAAGTCGTCCAGATTCACACTTCATTAGACAGAGAACCTCTCCAGAACAGTGTTACTTGGCGCCGTCTTTTATGTCAACGTCTCTATCGGAACTGTTCTTCCCCGTGTGTTCAAACACGGACACCATTCACTTTCTCTAACGGCAGCGGTTCTCAACCTGTGGGTCGCGACCCCTTTGGGGGTCGAATGACCCTTTTCCAGGGGTTGCCTAAGACCATCGAAAAATACAGATGCTCTACAGTTATGAAGTAGCGATGAAATAATTTTGCGGAACTGTATTAAAGGGTCGCGGCATTAGGAAGGTTGAGAACCACTGTATTGTATGAGTAAAAATACTATGAAAACTTTTTTTTTCTCCACGGAGAGACCCAGTTGAAACAACAACTGTAAGACATATAACAGTTTTCACTTATACGGTCACAAGTCTGATGGAGCTTATGCACAGTTGACAAACAAGAGTACGCCTCCATGGTTCTGGAGCTTCAGTGCTGCTAGTTTGGGCGCATGCATCATTTGCTAGAAGAGAATTCTTATTGGTCAAAGTTCAAGACACCAACAAAGAGAGGAGCCAAATATTGGGCTAAATATTGAGCCAAATATTGAGCCAAATATTGAGCCAAATATTGAGCCAAATATTGAGCCAAATATTGAGCCAAATATTGAGCCAAATATTAAGCCAAATATTGAGCCAAATATTGAGCCAAATATTGAGCCGAATATTGAGCCAAATATTGAGCCATATATTGAGAATTGTGTTGGGAATTTTCCGTGATGTGGCGCTTTAGATCACTGATTTATACTGTATCGATAATAGAGGAGGGAAGAAGGGGGGAGGTAAAAAAAAAAAAAGGCAAAAAACCACATTTGTAATTGAGAATAATGAGAATATCCAGTAAAGCAATTTGCTTTGGAGGCTAGATAATCTGTCATTACAATGACGTAATCGGCATAGCTAAATTGAATGATAACAAGCTATAGTTGACAGAAATTAAGGAATCCATAAATTTCATGTGCATCAAATGAAGCACAGAAAACTATCTCATAAAGAGATCTGATCGAGATACATGTGATTCTGGCATGGGTGTGGGGGTGTGTGTGTGGTGAATTTTGAACGCTAAAGATGACGAGGATCTTGGCCAAACGTCAAGAGGAACGGATCAACCAGATTTACATTTTGTTAACGGATGTTTCTTTGCTCCTGTGTTACCATATCCTATAGAACGGCGTTGCGATTGTTTGAATGCAAACATCTTGAGTGTGTTTAATCAAAGTCCCAAAGGAAAAACAAAAATATCGCTTCGTTACCTTTGGGTCTGATGTCTAGCTCTCCCCTCCCCCCCCACCCACCCACCTACCTTTACAGCGAACTATTCCAGGACCATCTTTAACTTTGTTACACCAGAGCGTTCATTTCTCCAAGCCGCATTTGTAACTTCATTACACGCGAGCGCTAGTTTGGTTTGTTCCAGCCGTGATCGGGTTACGCTGGCCAGCTGACCGGCAGACACCAAGACACGGACGGACTTAATGAAACCAGTCCTGACCGATGGTCATTGATGGTCCCGCTAAGATAAGGGGAATTAAGAGTGGGGTGGATGCAACGTAAAAAATGGGAGAAAGGGCTGGACTGAAAGGGTTAGATATATTTATTCCTGATTGATCTTTGACCCATTTAGGTGAATGTCCTATATACATGAATGATATAAGTTAATGACCTATATACATGAATGATATAAGTGAATGACCTATATACATGAATGATATAAGTGAATGACCTAGTTACATGAATGATATAAGTGAATGGCCTAGTCACATGAATGATATAAGTGAAGGGCCTAGTTACATGAATGATATAAGTGAATGACCTAGTTACATGAATGATATAAGTGAATGGCCTAGTTACACGAAGGATATAAGTGAATGACCTAGATACATGAATGATATAAGTGAATTACCTAGTTACATAAATGATATAAGTGAATAACCTAGTTACAAGAATGATATAAGTGAATGACCTAATTACATGAATGATATAAGTGAATGACCTATTTACATGAATGATATAAGTGAATGACCTAGTTACATGAATGATATAAGTAAATGACCTAGTTACATGAATGATATAAGTGAATGACCTAGTTACATGAATGATATAAGTGAATGAGCTTGTTACATGAATGATATAAGTGAATGACCTAATAATACAAGACATATCCCGTGTGCCCCCCAGGACCAGAAGCACATCTTGTGTATGACAATAAATTGTAATTGGAACCTAATTTACAAGTGTTTATGTCATCAGACCGTTCAGGTAACTTTGAACACAACACCTTGGTGGATGTATAAAGCACAACTTTGGCGATGGTGGATGTATAAAGCACAACGTTGGCGATTTTGGATGTATAAAGCACAACGTTGGCGATGGTGGATCTATAAAACACAAGGTTGGCGATGGTGGATGTGTAAAACACAACGTTGGCGATGGTGGGTGTGCAAATGGTGATGGTAGATGTATAAAATGCATTAAGGGGGACAAATGAACAATGAAGCAGATGGCGTCCATCCTAGGTATCAAAACATTGTCTAATCATATTTGTTGTCAATTGATGGTAGCGGGGAGGTAAAAGAAGTAAGTATTGGAAAAGCAAAACCAACCCTTGTGCATACTATAACATCGAACAAATCCATAATTCCCAATGGAAAGTAGAAGTACATTTTTAGGGTTCCATATGAATGTGAGGAACAACGAGTTGACAAAAAATATTATCATTTACTTTGTATTGTATCAAAGTGAATTATCACAAGACATTTTGAGTGGGGAAAAAGACTTGACCTAATTGGGCTTCCGTTACTGGCCCTGGCACTGGAAGTTAAGTTAAAAATACCCTCCAACTCCTTTGCACCGTACTGTAAAGCTTCTTTCAGTTTCTTGGGTGTCTCAGCATTAAGTAGACACTTGTGTTAGAAGATGTATCCCTTCCAATGAAACTATTTTAGACTGAAAAGGTTTGGCTCCCTCCGTTAGACTGGTATGGTTGGACACCGTCCGTTAGACTGGCAAGGTTGGGAGTCGTCCGTTAGACTGGCAAGGTTGGGAGCCGTCCGTTAGAATGGCAAGGTTGGGAGCCGTCCGTTAGACTGGCAAGGTTGGGAGCCGTCCGTTAGAAGGGCAATGTTGGGAGCCGCCCCGTTAGATGGGTAAGCTGTGCGCCGTTCGTTAGACTGGACATGTGTGCTACCGTCCGGTTGGGGTGCAAATATAACATTTCCATTATCTTATTAGGAAAGTGTCGCCTTGAATCACGCCACCTATGAGCGATTTGAAAAACGCCACCTATGGGCGCCTTAAAACACGCCACCTATGGGCGACTTAAAACACGCCACCTATGAGCGATTTGAAAAACGCCACCTATGGGCGCCTTAAAACACGCCACCTATGGGCGCCTTAAAACACGCCACCTATGGGCGCCTTAAAACACGCCAACTATGGGCGCCTTGAAACACGCAACCTATGGGCGCCTTAAAACACGCCACCTATGGGCGCCTTGAAACACGCCACCTATGGGCGCCTTAAAACACGCCACCTATTCGCTCCTTGAAATACGCCAAATTTCAACTGTCAGTGACAAGTGATACTTCTTGTCACACTCAAAACTTAGAAGTAATATTTTAAAACGAGGGCTTAATCGGGAGCAGTTTTTTACACTGGGTTTAAATATTTTCAGAATTTTTGGGTTCAAGTGTTACAAAAAAGAGAATCAATGTCTCATTTTCTATAACAGGCAACGAAATCTACTTCCCTAGGTTGTAGTGAGAGTGCATTGCCTGCGTCAACCGTTTGCGTCAAGAGATAGCCCACTGATAGGAACAGGCAGGTGCCGGATGTCGGAATAGAGATGACGTTGTACATAATCACGTCGACAGAGAAGATGCTGTCGTTCAGTTTGTAACAAAGACTTAGGAAACAACAGTCGCAATACAACGAAAAAAGCAATACCTTCCTGTACCAGGCTACGGAAAAAAAGACTCACAGGCGCACACATGTCCAAAGTGTAAGGACGGCCCATTACACCGTTCTGTGTGGTTAGCAGCCTCAGAACAAATATGGTAAAAAACAGCGACTTGTGAGCAGCCTCAGAACAAAGATGGTAAAAAAACAGCGACTTGTGAGCAGCCTCAGAACAAAGATGGTAAAAAAACAGCGACTTGTGAGCAGCCTCAGAACAAAGATGGTAAAAAAACAGCGACTTGTGAGCAGCCTCAAAACAAAGATGGTAAAAAAACAGCGACTTGTGAGCAGCCTCAGAACAAAGATGGTAAAAAAACAGCGACTTGTGAGCAGCCCCAGAACAAAGATGGTAAAAAAACAGCGACTTGTGAGCAGCCCCAGAACAAAGATGGTAAAAAAAACAGCGACTTGTGAGCAGCCCCAGAATAAAGATGGTAAAAAAACAGCGACTTGTGAGCAGCCCCAGAACAAAGTTGGTAAAAAAACTGCGACTTTTTTTTAAAGAAAAACTATTCTTTAACTAAAAGTTCAGACGTCACGAATGAAGCTCGCTGCGTGTCATCATCCTTTCTTTCACCCCGTCCTGTTAATATGATGCAGTCCATCAATTATCTAATACGAAACGTGTGGAATTTGGGAGGGGTGCAGCTTTGAAGAGGAAGCAGGACGCACCAGAAGCAAAATATATATAAGAGATTATAGTTTAAAAAATTCACGGTTGAGTGATAGAAAAAACGAAAGCGTGCACTGACATCCCATTGTGTCACTTACCCGTGGTGGCCGGTGGTTCCCGTGTGTGGACTTTGTAAGGTGTCCTAGGGACAAAAATAGATTTATTTAAAATGCAGTTGAACTTATTACCAAGGTGTGATTAGCGATCTTGGCATAGTGACTACACGGGGAGGAGGGATGATGAAAGGAAATACGCTTCAGGAAACCAAGTCTCGGATCATTAAACACAATGAACAAATACATCATTAAACACAATGAACAAATACATTATTGAACACCATAAACAAATACATAATTAAACACAATGAACAAATACATTTTTAAACACCATGAACAAATACATCATTAAACACAAGGAACAAATAGATCATTCAACAGAATGAACAAAGAAATAAAACATCTTCGACATAAGAGAACGTAATCGTTCTTTATGATTTAATTTGTGATAACATTTGTGATGAGATTCAATTGTAATTTAGGATGTCAATATTGATGAGATGTTGGCCTCTGAAAATGAATTGAGGAAACTCACGTGGCGGTGTTTGCGGGCATAGTCGGGGAAACGGAAACATGGGCTCCATTTCTGTCTCTGATTGATATGACGGAATTCCTGAGAATAGGAACAACAGAAATAATCTCATGGGTAACTTTTAAGATAATAAACACCACAACACACACTGAGCTCAGTTTAACACACCTATGACCACATTTCTACCCCCCCTTCCCCCACGCACTACTCACTTGGTGGACACTGCAGTCTTTGTTACTACATTCCTTCTCTTACTGACTTTCTGACATGTGCTGATTATATTACGCACTTGCTGACCACAGCTGATTATATTACTTACTTGCTGATCACTGTTGATTATATTACTTACTTGCTGACCACTGTTGATTATATTACTTACTTCATTGACCCTGCTGATTATATTACTTACTTGCTGACCCCTGCTGCCTGTGCTATCAGCTCGTGGATGTCCAGAGAACTGCTGTGTCGACTGAAGATAATCTGTTTTAAAAAAAGGACTGTTTGATGAACGGCCTCAGCACCATGATTGATCACACACAGCAAAGATTACATTAAGAAAATATTAGGATGTGATAAACTTTGTCAATAAATTAGAGAAATGTAAACAATACCTTTATAATTATGTAATTATGTTGTATATGTAATGTATGGATATTTGAATTGTCCTACATAAACTGTAATGTCGAGCAATGGAGGTGGGACTGAAAGTTTGACAAAACATGCATACAATTTAAGTATTTTATACGAATCCCAATGAGTGCTCCCCCCCCACCTGAACTAAATTAAGATTCTAATGACCCACCCGCTTTTACACCGCAGATTTATTTAACGACTTTTTCCGATTAAACAAAAGAAAATAATACGCCCATAACGCACTTGCGATATTAAAAAAATAACAATAAAAGAATCTCATTTAGCGCAGTTATCGGGACTTCTATAGTGTGAAATCGTTATCATCAAATTCCCTTCATCTTCGCATAATAAAAACAGGGGAAACTTATTTTTGGGGATGGGATTGGGTCTGAAAATTTTAAAGAATGTGTTGTCATCGACAACGCGTCTAAGTTTCAACTCGATAGGAAAGTGGGTCAATTAGCCGTCCGAAGATTTTTGCCAGCCACGAACAAAAGCGAAGTTCATATAAAGGATTTAGAAAGAAGGATGTTTAATTGTATTCTTGATCATCGTTAGCCGCAGTGAGACAAAACTATACATGTATTTTGGACAAGTGATACTTGATGTTATCATTTTCTGAGATGTACGACAAGTGACACAATAAAGATAAACTCACAATTAATCGCACAAAAGTAAGAGTACTTTAAAGTGCTGTCCTAAGGCCTCCAACTCAACAATTTCGAGATTTATTACTGAAATAATGGAACTGACCCAACGGTCCGTTGGCTTAAACATCGTCTGCTAGACGCCCGTGCTGTCTTCTAGACGTTTTTACGTCTGTGCTGTCTGCTAGACGTCTTTACGTCTGTGCTGTCTGCTAGACTTTCGTACGTCTGTGCCGTCTATTGACGTCCGTTCGTCTGTGCTGTCTGCTAGACGTCCGTACGTTTGTGCTGTCTGCTAGACGTCCGTACGTCTGTGCCGTCTATTGACGTCCGTACGTTTGTGCTGTCTGTTAGACGTTCGTATGTCTGTGCTGTCTGCTTATGTGCTGTCTATTTACGTCCGTACGTCAGTGCCGTCTATTGACGTCCATACGTCTGTGCCGTCTATTGACGTCACTACGTCTGTGCTGTCTGCCAATACAAAGTCACCCGGACAGCAAGCGCGCATTAAGCTTTCAGCAAGCACACACAAAGACGGCCCATTAGTGAGCATTAGCACGTTATCCACAACACCCTGCACCCCAGTGCTGAGAAGCACCTAGCAGTGCAGAGAGGTCCCGTGCAGTTAATTAGGTTATCGGTTTTGAGCACTAGCCCCCATGTCTGACACCATTTCATACACTCAAACCCATTCGTTTCATCGCCTTTGAACCAACAAGTGGTTAACTTCTTTTTTGAATAGTCTTTCGGCGCCAAATGAACGATGTTACAAGGAAAGTTCTCTTTGACGAATGGAGCCTTGCGTCTGATTCTATCAGAATGCTGAACATGTATTTGGCTTGGAATGTTAACACGGTATCAAACGTTTTAGCTTTCAATGTTTAGAGATGGCAGGAACACGACCGGAAATAGTTGGTATGAGTATACGACTCTCAATCGTTCTGTAATGTAAGGAATGGGCGCCTAATGTAAGTGATGTGTAATAAAGTGATCTGTAACGTAAGGAAGTGGCGTCTAATGGAGTGCTAAGTAATAAAGTGATGTGTAATTTAAGGTAGTGGCTTCAAATGGAGTGATGTGTAATAAAGTGATGTTTTCATGTGTAATAAGGTGATATGGCATAAAATGATGTGTTGTGTATACGTGTGTAATTAAGTGATGTGTAGTAAAAAAATTTGGGAAATTTAATAAAGAAACTGCGCTCCCCCCCCCCCCCCCCACACACGCGTGATTATTAGGCTTACGTTAACGTTATTTCCATTCTGCTGATTGAAAAACCTGAATACAACGTTCAAGGAAAGCATTTGAAAATGTGTGTAGGTGAAGCACAAAACAGTTTTCAATATAATTTCTCACACTAGTTTGTTTTAAGACGTCTGGCTGAGTTTTTCGTTTTAATCCTTTCTATGCAGTGTTTATTATTTTGTTTGACATTAATATTCTAATGTCCTATGTTTTGGGAAAAACAAAAGAAAATATTACACACCAAACGCAATTGCGATATTTTTAAAAAAAAAAGAATCTCATTTGGCGCAGTTATCGGGAATTATATTTCGTGAAATTGATGACCTTTAATTTCTTTAACTTCCCTTTGAAAAAACAGGAAAAACAGATTGTTTGGGGGTGGGGCTGAAAAGTTGAAAGAATATTGTTGTCATGTGCCAATTTTCAGCTTGATAGGTTGGTGGAGAAAAAAAGTGGGTCAATTAGCAGTCCGAAGATTTTGCCCTAAACACAAATGTGAAGTTGTAATAAAGGATTTTTTTTTAAATACTTGGAATCCGATGTCCTTTAAACAGCTTTATTCCGGGGGTCTAATAAATGATCATGCATAAGGAAAATAACTCCGTTGTAACAGAAAATGGCCAAACAAATTGCCAGAATCAATCAATATTCTAGAATGCTAGAAGCGGTAAAGAATTATTTCTTTATTAATAAAAGGTGGGATTTTTTTTGTGACTGGTAAGATGGTTCTCAAGTTTGAAGTCTCAGTGGGTCTGACATGATCAATAAAGATCTTTTTTTGAGCTTGTATAAATATAAGCCGGAATTGCAACGCTTAATCAGAATAAATTGTGTTGCACGTCCCACTTTGATCTCCACGTAGTTACGCTGTTGCATTTTGATTAAACCCCAGAAAATACTGGAAATGACTTGAATAACTTCACGCAGGGAGTACATTTGTTCTAACGACAATGTGGCAAGGTCCCCCGCATCCAATAATGGACATCTGAATAAAGACATTAGCATGAAGACATTTTTTATGGAGACATTGCTGTGGAGACATTGGCGTATGGACATTAGTAGGAAGACATTGGTACGGGGACATTGAAATGAAGACATTGATATGAAGGCATTGATATGAAGACATTGGTATGGGGACATTGAAATGAAGACATTGATATGAAGACATTCTTCATATACTTTTTTTAACAACTGTTTATTCAAACTTTCGCTCAGTAATGTCCAATTGATAGAGTAGAGGCTGTGTTTTTTTCTTTCAGTAAAATTTGATGACGCAGAAAGTTTATTAATCGTGCTGAAAGGTTTTCCAATAGTTTTTTTGTTCTTTCTTTAGAAAAAAGTCTTGCTTTCTTTGGCAACGTTTTTGTAAAGGGAGTTTCGCTAGGCAGAAAGGCGCTTCATTGGGCCGAGCATAAAACTAAATTGTGCCATGTAAACTGAGGGATTAGCTAATAACCTGTCATGGAAGTAATTGACCGGAAAAAAATCTCAGAACCAGGGGAGGTAATTAGGCGTTATATTGGAGCTACGTTCCCGCCCTTCCCCACCCCAGACACCGAGCACCCCCCACAGACAGGGGCGTATTTCAGTTTGGGACAACACGATATCGCAATATTTAATTCTTAAAGCGGTTCTCCTGCCATGCAATGGTTTTAGGCACCATGTCCCCCCAAATGGGGCGTGGAGGGGAGGGGAATGCTGACACGGTTCTAACCTGTGGACACGGGGACTAAGGGCGGGGCGAGGCATCAAGCTACGCATTGGACCCCGGTGTAAAAACAACTCAACACTTGCTTTTGTCGTATCTCTTTCACTATTGTCATAATGCGCTTTTATCTCATTGGCGACATTTTGTCAAAGACGGTCATCTAGTCAAGAGAAACAATTCAACTGGACATTTTGTCAAAGACGGTCATCTAGTCAAGAGAAACAATTCAACTGGACATTTTGTCAAAGACGGTCATCTAGTCAAGAGAAACAATTCAACTGGACATTTTGTCAAAGACGGTCATCTAGTCAAGAGAAACAATTCAACTGGACATTTTGTCAAAGAAGGTCATCTAGTCAAGAGAAACAATTCAACTGGACATTTTGTCAAAGAAGGTCATCTAGTCAAGAGAAACAATTCAACTGGACATTTTGTCAAAGACGGTCATCTAGTCAAGAGAAACAATTCAACTGGACATTTTGTCAAAGACGGTCATCTAGTCAAGAGAAACAATTCAACTGGACATTTTGTCAAAGACGGTCATCTAGTCAAGAGAAACAATTCAACTGGACATTTTGTCAAAGACGGTCATCTAGTCAAGAGAAACAATTCAACTGGACATTTTGTCAAAGAAGATCATCTAGTTAAGAGCAACTAATTCAACTGGAAATTTTGTCAAAGAAGGTCATCTAGTCAAGAGAAACTAATTCAACTAGATGTTTTTAACATGGTTCAATATCCGATAAACTTCTTGTGTTTCAAATGAAATTCTAAGGCCAAAAAGAATCTTAAAAAACCATTAACAAATTATTCTTAATATTTTCTTTTGCCTCAGAGTAAAAACATTTTTTTTTTAAATTCTTGACGACGAAAATCCCCATTGTCAAAGTGTCACATTGTCACAGTCATATATTTCGTTACTTGTTTTTTAAAAAAAGGGAAAAAACTTGTCATGATATTCTATTCAAATTGCTGTCCATAGTTAAAGTGTTTGTTGGAGGGTAACAGAAATTTCGGCCCGAAAAGGGAAGCGTTGCAGGCGTGGACGGGTTGGAAAAAAGGGGTGGGGGGCCTCAGAATTGCGTGTAGCTTACTTCATTACTTGTGACGCGTCGCTATTAAGATGCTACTCTGCTCAAAGACTCACACGACACCTCTACTATAATTCATTCGAGCAGAAAGTTCCAGTACCGTACGACACTTACTCATCTTCTCAAGGATGGTTAGCTTTGGTACTTCTTGGTTGAACAAAAATCTCTTTCGAAATAACAGCTTTATCTTTTTAAACAGTCTTATCTTTTAAACAGATTTATATTTAAAAAACATCTTTATCTATGAAACAGCCTAATCTTTTAAACATTCATCGAAAAAGAAAAACACAAAAATCCGCCTAGACAACAGTTATCATAAGCTTCGTTAGTATTCATGTGTGTGTGCAGCTAATATCCGACCTGTTTACCTTCAAATCATCTCAAAATCGTTCAATGCATTATCTTAATAGTAAAAAATGAACATACAGTATATAAAATGTATGCACCTCCAAATCGTACACTGTACGCCAAAATCGTACGAGTAAACAGGTCTGTAGCATCGAATTGAACGTATGGGACAGCATCGCTGGAGTTTGTTACGGCCGGTGAACAGAAGTGAGTGTGGTCGTCCAACAGGCAGGGGTTGTGTGGAGTCCTTGTCGCTAGACGGAAGGCCAAAGAGAACCAGCAGTCAAGGTTCTGCGAAAAGTGATGTCGACGACTGCCACTCCAGAGTCGGGCATTCCAGGACCGGGCACTCTAGTATCGGGCACTCCAGTATCGGGCACTCCAGTATCGGGTACTCTAGTATCGGGCACTCCAGGACCGGGCACTCTAGTATAGGACACTCCAGTATCGGGCACTCTAGAGTCGGGCACTCCAGTGTCGGGCACTCTATTATCGAGCACTCTAGTATCGGGCACTCCAGTATCGGGCACTCCAGTATCGGGCACTCTAGTGTCGGGCACTCCAGTGTCGGGCACTCTTATATCGGGCACTCTAGTATCGGGCATTCTAGTATCGGGCACTCCAGTATCGGACAATCTAGTATCGGGAACTTTAGCAGCGGCGATGAGAAAGCGGACACTGGCAAAAACCGGGGCTGCCCAGCCAGAGCCAGAAGCACCAATAACTTATTTGGGAATAAAGAACTGGCTGGCAGACCACTTCAGGGCGAAGTGGTACAGGCATTGGGCAGACCATACGACTGCCAGAGGCGTCTTTTCAAATTTGCCCACTCCTGGCAGACAGGACGCACGATGGGGGAAGCCGGGGCGCTTGGAGAGCCCTACGTAAAGAAAATGGTGTATGGCTCAACTCAGCAGATGGAGCTGGTAGCCAATGTACTAGCCGGGGTCATAAGAGAGTAATCTCAGACCTTCGTCAGAATATATGTGTTAGTACCGGGCGCTCCAGTATCGGGCACTCCAGTATCAGGCTCTTTAGTACCTGGCGCTCCAGTATCGGGCACTCCAGTATCAGGCTCTTTAGTACCGGGCGCTCCAGTATCGGGCACTCCAGTATCAGGCTCTTCAGTACCGGGCTCTCCAGTACCGGGCACTGGATGTATGAGGAGCAACGGGCGTATGCCAATGTACAACGCTGCATCTAATATTAAATTATCCACGGATAAAAAGTAAAAAAAATATTTCCGAGGAAGGTTTTTGCTTCAGCGTTTGTAAACCTGATAAAAATTTTAATATTTCAATGTTTGTTAAAATCACAATTCTATGACATCGGTCCACGACGCTCCACAACTCAAGCTCTTCATCATCACAGTGAATGAGCGAGACGAGATCTCACCATTCCCGCGAGACGAGATGTATTCGGAGTTATAATCGCGTGTAATGAAGCGAGCGGAATACTTCCGTCGTCTTCCGGTCGGAACACGGTCCGTTATATCCACGGGCTTTACGTGTGAGCCTGTACAACAGCCCGCCGTGACGTCATCGCGTTCTCGGTTTCCGATCTAGGATCCGCTAATGACCGGGGCTTTCTCGTCGTGGTCATCGCTGTTCACTTTAAATACTTTCATCTCTGCGGCGCTCCTGTAAACACGTTTAGTCTCAAGTGATCCTCGGAGCCACTGTGATATTGGTGCAATTATATCTCGTTTGAACCCTGGATGGGCATTCCATAGTTTTAATGCAAGTCGTAACAGAGGTGCTAATACACATTTTATAAAAAAAAAAATGATTTCTAACAAAATTCAGACATGCCCCTTGAAAGATTGTGCACCCTTACATCATTTCTTTCTGACAATTCTTTCTGTCATTTTTTTCTTATTGGGCAAGCAATAATTCTTGATAATTTCGTTTTACTTTAAACAACTGTACCTATGTACTTAAATTTACACATTTACTCATTTAACACCCCCCCCCATATTCCCCCACCCCGACCCCCGACCTTTCTAAACAATTTTTTTTTTAATCCCTCTCTTTTTGTTTTGTAACAGCCTCAATTATATTTTTTGAAGAGCTCAGCCAGCATTAACCCTTGGCCCACTGAGATTCAACCGGACAGGAAAAGGCTGACCAAATTACATCCTTTTTTCAAACAGGAGTTAATAATTCTCCAAGGAAATCAATAACTGGGCATGGATTCCCAAGGACGTTCCTTTGATTAGATCTGCATCAGGTCAGGGACAAGGCGTGTTTAGTGAGGTCACGGGTCAGGGACGATACGATCATACTAAGGTCATGGGTCAGCGATGAGATGTATTTGGTAGGGTCAAGAATGAGATGCACTTGGTAAGGTCATAGGTCAGGGTTGAGATGCACTTGGTAAGGTCAGCGGTAAAACGTGAAACGCAATAATGGGGCATTAACCAGGATAGTAATGGTACCATTTTAATCATTAGAATTATTCATAACTTCATGTTTGGTCACAGAGAGGAGATTCTGTTGAACAGTTATAATAACGGTTTGTTTTATAAATGTCTCAGTGGTCTTAAATACAGAACTTTAAATGGAAAGAATGTTGGATGGTTAATATGAAAGGCAGAGAAACGGAGCGAGGGGTAGAGCGAGGGAGAGAGATGGCGGAGTAAAAGCTGAAGACAAACGAAGACACATTGGTGGGAGTCTTGGGATTAGATGGGGAGACAGATATGGAGTGATCAAATGGAGAAATAATGGGAGAAATGTGTTGTAATGGAGGCGTTGGTGTGCGAAGTGCGAGGCGTTGGTGTGCGAAGTGCGAGGCCACAAGGCAGACGGGAAGAAGAGACGGGTTGAGAATGCCAGAGCGAAATGCAAATATAAATTGAACAAAACACAAAGTATAATATAACATTACAGTACAAAGTGAAATATTACCTTACAATACAAAGTGAAATATTACCCTACAATACAAAGTGAAATATTACCCTACAATACAAAGTGAAATATTACCCTACAATTCAAAGTGAAATATTACCCTAAAATACAAAGTGAAATATTACTCTACAATACAAAGTGAAATATTACCCTACAATACAAAGTGAAATATTATCCTACAATACAAAGTGAAACATTACCCAACAATACAAGTGAAATATTACCCTACAATACAAAGTGAAATATTACTTTATAATACAAACGATGAAATCATGTTATACAATCCTGAAATCCCATAAATTTGTTAGAGAATTCTCTTTTGAATATCAATCATTTAAAGCGGGGGTTGTGAGGATTGTCTCAAGGGAAAGGTAATGAAAAGATAACTACGTCATCCAATTATCCCCCCCCCCCCTTTTTTTTTTTTCCCTTTCCCTGTCAGAAAATCTGAGAGTGACTCAACTAAGGGTACAGCATTAGACTAATTAGGACGGCGAGCTGAGAGTGATGTGTTTTCTCTTTGGTTTGACATCGGAAATCAGACGCTCTCTAAGCATTGTGATCGCTGACAACACATCCGAAGTTGCCATAGTGACCGGAGCTAATAAACAGATTAATTTGGAGACATTGTAAAGACACCGGGCATTCTAATTGGTAGCTTTATTGACCAGGGTCACAAATAGAAATAGCTTTATTGACTAGGGTCACAAATAGAAATAGCTTTATTGACTAGGGTCACAAATAGAAATAGCTTTATTGACTAGGGTCACAAATAGAAATAGCTTTATTGACCAGGGTCACAAATAGAAATAGCTTTTAAAATAAATAAAGAGATGTTTTTGATATTGACAGGAGGGCCAGGTGATAATTGAGATTAGGTCATACTGACAGGGGGGTAGATGAATATAGAGATTAGGTCATACTGACAGGGGGGTAGATGAATATAGAGATTAGGTCATATTGACAGGGGGGGTAGATGAATATAGAGATTAGGTCATACTGACAGGGGGTAGATAAATATAGAGACTAGGTCATACTGACAGGGGGTAGATTTACTCTTTAAATATGCCTGTTAAGGAAGCTACTGTTAGGTGGAAGCTAGAGTAAGTTAGAACTTTGGATTGGACGGGAGCTAGTGCTGGGTGGAAACTAGTATTGGTCGAAAGCTACTGTTCCGCAGAAGCTAGTGTTCGGTGGAAGATATTTTTCGGTGGAAGCTAGTGTTCAGTGGATGCCATTGTTCGGCGGAAGCTAGTAATTGGTGGAAGCTAGTGTTGGGTGGAAGCTAGTGTTGAGAAGAAGCTAGTGTTGGGTGGAAGCTAGTGTTCGCTGGAAGCTAGTGTTCAGTGGATGCCAGTGTTCAGCGGAAGCTAGTATTCGGTGGAAGCTAGTGTTGGGTGGAAGCTAGTGTTGAGAAGAAGCTAGTGTTGGGTGGAAGTATTCAGTGAATGCCAGTGTTCGGCGGAAGCTAGTATTCGGTGGAAGCTAGTGTTGGGTGGAAGCTAGTGTTGAGAAGAAGGTAGTGTTTGATGGACGCTAGTGTTGGGTGAAAGCTAGGATTTAAAAAAAGTGTAACGCAAAATCAAATTATCTCGCAACATTGTGCAAGATAATTGTCATAAAACCGTTGATGATATTGATGATAAAGATGATATTGATGGTAAAGATGCTATTGATGATAAAGACGATATTGATGATAAAGATGATATTGATGATAAACAATTACAGAACAAAGTACTTTCTTTGACACCCCAAAATAGTACAGTGGGTATCCGCATAACGGAACCCGATCTGTTCTTGGACAGCGTCCGTTATGCGGATTGTTCGTTATGAGGTGCATTCGTTAAGAGGGAACCCACTGTACATTCGCCATGAGATTTTAAAGATCCAACTTTTTTTAAAAACTCATTTGTCCATTCAAGTCTTAGACTGGTACGAGGGTTAATGTTTTACATGGCGCTTTCATTTTAAAGTTGCAAACGGCATTTCAAGACATTTATGGTCTTCGACAAGCTGAAATACGGGGGCTAAGAAATGTTTTTTTTAAAATCCTCTTAAGAGAGTGTACCAGCTTAAGAGAGTGTACCAGCTTAAGAGAGTGTACCAGCTTAAGAGAGTGTACCAGCTTAAGAGAGTGTACCAGCTTAAGAGAGTGTACCAGCTTAAGAGAGTGTACCAGCTTAAGAGAGTGTACCAGCTTAAGAGAGTGTACCAGCTTAAGAGAGTGTACCAGCTTAAGAGAGTGTACCAGCTTAAGAGAGTGTACCAGCTTAAGAGAGTGTACCAGCTTAAGAGAGTGTACCAGCTTAAGAGAGTGTACCAGCTTAAGAGAGTGTACCAGCTTAAGAGAGTGTACCAGCTTAAGAGAGTGTACCAGCTTAAGAGAGTGTACCAGCTTAAGAGAGTGTACCAGCTTAAGAGAGTGTACCAGCTTAAGAGAGTGTACCAGCTTAAGAGAGTGTACCAGCTTAAGAGAGTGTACCAGCTTAAGAGAGTGTACCAGCTTAAGAGAGTGTACCAGCTTAAGAGAGTGTACCAGCTTAAGAGAGTGTACCAGCTTAAGAGAGTGTACCAGCTTAAGAGAGTGTACCAGCTTAAGAGAGTGTACCAGCTTAAGAGAGTGTACCAGCTTAAGAGAGTGTACCAGCTTAAGAGAGTGTACCAGCTTAAGAGAGTGTACCAGCTTAAGAGAGTGTACCAGCTTAAGAGAGTGTACCAGCTTAAGAGAGTGTACCAGCTTAAGAGAGTGTACCAGCTTAAGAGAGTGTACCAGCTTAAGAGAGTGTACCAGCTTAAGAGAGTGTACCAGCTTAAGAGAGTGTACCAGCTTAAGAGAGTGTACCAGCTTAAGAGAGTGTACCAGCTTAAGAGAGTGTACCAGCTTAAGAGAGTGTACCAGCTTAAGAGAGTGTACCAGCTTAAGAGAGTGTACCAGCTTAAGAGAGTGTACCAGCTTAAGAGAGTGTACCAGCTTAAGAGAGTGTACCAGCTTAAGAGAGTGTACCAGCTTAAGAGAGTGTACCAGCTTAAGAGAGTGTACCAGCTTAAGAGAGTGTACCAGCTTAAGAGAGTGTACCAGCTTAAGAGAGTGTACCAGCTTAAGAGAGTGTACCAGCTTAAGAGAGTGTACCAGCTTAAGAGAGTGTACCAGCTTAAGAGAGTGTACCAGCTTAAGAGAGTGTACCAGCTTAAGAGAGTGTACCAGCTTAAGAGAGTGTACCAGCTTAAGAGAGTGTACCAGCTTAAGAGAGTGTACCAGCTTAAGAGAGTGTACCAGCTTAAGAGAGTGTACCAGCTTAAGAGAGTGTACCAGCTTAAGAGAGTGTACCAGCTTAAGAGAGTGTACCAGCTTAAGAGAGTGTACCAGCTTAAGAGAGTGTACCAGCTTAAGAGAGTGTACCAGCTTAAGAGAGTGTACCAGCTTAAGAGAGTGTACCAGCTAGTTGCGGTGGATGTAAAGGTCGTAGACGTCAAGATATTAAAAAAAAAAAAATTCCACCGAAACGGTTCTCAAATACTTTAGCCATAGCATTGTTGGAACGAAGTTGATGTTTTTTCTACTTAACATTTATTTTAAATCAATTTTTTTTTAAATAATCAAAGTTTAAAGAAAGCATGAGTTCACTGAATTATACATCGGTAATGTATAGCACATTTGATTGATATCAGGTGACATCATTTTATTAGTGGTGATAAACTGCTTTTTGTAAGAGCCAATATGAATTTCAGACGTTTGTGTTTTTGTTGTTCGTCCTTTGCACGCGAGGATGACCAGCCTTGACTTGAGCTGAACTTTGTTTAAAGTGAGGAGGGATAGTCCAATAACGTCAGCTTCACTCTCTCGTCGTTGCCTATTTGATTCAATGACAAGACTTCTTAGTTAAGATGACTGGAAATAGGCCAGGATGTAGTAGATGATCTGCAGTGAGACTTTATCTTTAAATAAAGGTTTCTCCTAGAACAGCGGTTCTCAACCTGTGGGTCGCGACCCATTTGGGAGTCGAACGACCCTTACACAGTGGTCGCCTAAGATCATAGGAAAACACATAATATAGGAAAGAGCAACGAAAATAATGTTATATTTGGAAGTAACCATAACATGAGGAACTGTATTAAAGGGTCGCGGCATTAGGAAGGTCGAGAACCACTGTCCTAGAAGGTTTTGTCTTGGTACCATAGATGGTGTGTTCACGCTGCCATAGAAGGTTTTTGCACGCTATAAACTTTAATATAGTATATAATATATAACAATTGTTATTTTCGATGCACTGAGAATATCCATAGCCGATCCACAAGACCGAATTCTTTCGCTTTAAATACAATTGTTTTTCTTCATAAGCAACAATTATCATATATGACGCACCATATATGAATCCCAATTAGGCCACCACCTTCCTTTTCACCAAGGCAAACGCAACTATTTAGGAAAAACAAAATAAAATATTACACACCAAACGCTACTTCGATACATTTTTTTTAAAGAATCTCATTTAGCGCATGGGGGGGGGGAGGTTGAGGGATTTGGCTAATAATTTGAGAGAATGTGTTGTCTTCAGTACTGAGTCTATATGCCAAGTTTCAGCTCGATTGGTTGCCGGAAAGTGAGTCCTGCCAGCTAGCCAGCCACAAACAAAAGCAGAATTAATAATATAAGGGATTTAAAAAAAAAAAAAAAGCACTGCTCATTTGACTTACCTTTTCTTCTTTGCCGTTTATGTCCAAGAACACCGTCTTGGCTTGCTCGAAGCTTGACCCGTTACCCATGGCAACGTAATGTCGCAACGGTTGTCCGGTGTTTACTGAAGGAATCTCACAGAAAAAACAAAAAAAGATCTTGGCGGCACTGAGATTTTATTGCGGGCAATGCATTGGTCTCTGTTGTCTCAGACTGTGAAATCTGTCAAACAACAAAAAAAAAAAAAGAAAAATCATTGATTAGTTTAAATTCGTGGATTACTTTACGAAAAAAAAATGTATATAATTTAATTCAAATATGGCGGACAGCTAAAGGGAGACGAATAAAACGAAAACGGGAGAGACAACGGACGGAACTAAATAAGAAATGCAGGCTTAGATCTCCAAACAAGAAAGCTTCCATGAACAATATTTTTCTAGCCTAAATTTGAGCACGTTCTTCACGATATTGTTGCGGTCTAGAATATAAATATAGATAACATTCCAATGAAACCCCTTGCCTCACCCTTTCTTCAACCCCTTCCTTAAACCCTTAGGGGGGAGGAGGAGGGATTATAGGAATTGTCCTGTATATTTAAATAATGAGAAGATGGATGTATATTAGACTGCGATCTCGGCTTCCCCAGACTCCCCAAAACTTCCTCAGACTCCTCAAAGCTTCCCCAGACTCCCCACAACTTCCCGAGACTCTCCAAAACTTTCCCAGAATAACTCTATAGCTCCTTTATTTATATTCGGAGAAATCTCAACATTTCATTTATGTATTATCCAGCAAATTTAGACTGTTGATTGATAGTGCAGACAAACTGGACAGTTAGTATGATAGCAAGGTAGAAACATTGGGGGGAGCAGAAACGAATAGGACGTTAAAATGAGTTCGATATATGAGCGAGTCAAAGGGAACACATTCTTCCATTGCCTCCACATAACTTGGTGGATAGCATGCTGGCTTGTTGGGGGAGGGGGTGCTAGGTGGTGTGTGAATGGTGGGTGATGGTTGTGGTATAGCTGTGGGTGTTACTGTGGGATGTAGGTGTGTGTGGATGGTAGGTGGGATCCCTTTGTGGGCGTTGGTGTGGTGCTAGGTGGGGCTTGGGTGTTGGGTGTGGTGTGAGTGCTATGTTGGTTTTTGGTGGTGGATGTTGATGTGGTGTCGGTGTTGATGCTATGTGGGGTGTGGGTGTAGACGATAGGTGGGGTTAAGGTGCTAGGTGGGTTGTGGTTGCCGGATTTGTTGATGGTGGGGGTGTGGGTGTCTGGTGCTGTAAGGTGAATTAAGACTATGGAATCCTAGTTTACAGCTTGCTCATTGTATTGTGTTGTGACGTAATGATACCTATGCACTTACATTAGAGAAGTTATATTACATTTCTTACAAAGTTTATCGATTCCAAAACAAGACCCGACCTCTAAATATGTCTGAAAGGATTTGATCTAAAACAGAAACTAACATCTTCAAGTGAAGGGGGAAGTATTTACTAGCCTCCCTGCCATCGCATCTACCATTGTATCTACCATCGTATCTACCATCGTATCTACCATCGTATCTACCTTATTACTTTAAATAACTTTTTTTATGTCAACTCTCATTTTCATAGAATTCCTCAGCCAAGCTAAAAATGTTATCGCTTGTGAATTTCTCATAGCTGGACGTATGAAGAGAATACAAGATTGGTGTCCATTCCTATATGGGACATCTGTGAGACAATACTTGATTGGTGCCCATTCCTATATGGGTCAACTGTGAGACAATACATGATTGGTGTCCATTCCAATATTGGACATCTGTGAGACAATACTTGATTGGTGTCCATTCCTATATGGGACATCTGTGAGACAATACATGACGTGTGTCCATTCCTATATGGGACAACTGTGAGACAATACATGATTGGTGTTCATTCCTATATGGGGCAACTGTGAGACAATACATGATTGGTGTTCATTCCTATATGGGGCAACTGAGACAATACATGATTGGTGTTCATTCCTATATGGGGCAAATGTGAGATAATACTTGATTGGTGTCCATTCCTATATGGGACAAATGTGAGATAATACTTGATTGGTGTTCATTCCTATATGGGACAACTGTGAGACAATACATGATTGGTGTCCATTTCTATATGGGACAAATGTGAGACAATACTTGATTGGTGTCCATTCCTATATGGGGCAAATGTGAGACAATACTTGATTGGTGTCCATTCCTATATGGGGCAAATGTGAGACAATACTTGATTGGTGTCCATTCCTATATGGGGCAAATGTGAGACAATACTTGATTGGTGTCCATTCCTATATGGGACATCTGTGAGACAATACATGACGTGTGTCCATTCCTATATGGGACAAATGTGAGACAATACATGATTGGTGTCCATTCCTATATGGGACATCTGTGAGACAATACTTGATTGGTGTCCATTCCTATATGGGACATCTGTGAGATAATACATGACGTGTGTCCATTCCTATATGGGACAACTGTGAGACAATACATGATTGGTGTTCATTCCTATATGGGGCAACTGTGAGACAATACATGATTGGTGTCCATTCCTATATGGGGCAACTGTGAGACAATACATGATTGGTGTCCATTCCTATATGGGGCAACTGTGAGACAATATATGATTGGTGTCCATTCCTATATGGGCCAAATGTGAGATAATACTTGATTGGTGTCCATTCCTATATGGGACAACTGTGAGACAATACATGATTGGTGTCCATTCCTATATGGGACAACTGTGAGACAATACATGAGTGGTGTTCATTCCTATATGGGACAACTGTGAGAGAATACATGATTGGTGTCCATTCATATATGGGACAAATGTGAGACAATACTTGATTGGTGTCCATTCCTATATGGGACAACTGTGAGACAATACTTGATTGGTGTCCATTTTTATATTATGGGAAAACTGTGAGACAATACTTGATTGGTGTTCATTCCTATATGGGACAAATGTGAACATTATGCGCTCAGAAAATTAAATGGCTAAAATAAATCGCCTAATATTTTACAAGTATATATTTATGGTATTTAGTAGTAAAAACATGTCAACGTCCATTGTCTATACACCTGGGACTTAGACCAACAACAACAACATGACGTAAGGGAGTAGGACCTAGACCAACAACATGATATAAGGGATAAGGACCTAGACCAACAACATGATATTAGGGATAAAAACCTAGACCAACAACATGATATAAGGGATAAGGACCTAGACCAACAACATGATATTAGGGATAAGGACCTAGACCAACAACATGATATAAGGGATAAGGACCTAGACCAACAACATGATATAAGGGATAAGGACCTAGACCAACAACATGATATTAGGGATAAGGACCTAGACCAACAACATGATATAAGGGATAAGGACCTAGACCAACAACATGATATTAGGGATAAGGACCTAGACCAACAACATGATATAAGGGATAAGGACCTAGACCAACAACATGATATTAGGGATAAGGACCTAGACCAACAACATGATATAAGGGATAAGGACCTAGACCAACAACATGATATAAGGGATAAGGACCTAGACAAACAACATGATAAAAGGTATAAGGACCTAGACCAACAACATGATATAGGGGATAAGGACCTAGACCAACAACATGATATAAGGGATAAGGACCTAGACCAACAACATGATATAAGGGATAAGGACCTAGACCAACAACATGATATAAGGGATAAGGACCTAGACCAACAACATGATATAAGGGATAAAAACCTAGACCAACAACATGATATAAGGAATAAGGACCTAGACCAACAACATGATAAAAGGTATAAGGACCTAGACCAACAACATGATATAAGGGATAAGGACCTAGACCAACAACATGATATAAGGGATAAGGACCTAGAACAACAACATGATAAAAGGTATAAGGACCTAGACCAACAACATGATATAAGGGATAAGGACCTAGACCAACAACATGATATATGGGATAAGGACCTAGACCAACAACATGATATAAGGGATAAGGACCTAGACCAACAACATGATAAAAGGTATAAGGACCTAGACCAACAACATGATATAAGGGATAAGGACCTAGACCATCAACATGATATTAGGGATAAGGACCTAGACCAACAACATGATATAAGGGATAAGGACCTAGACCAAGAACATGATATAAGGGATAAGGACCTAGACCAACAACATGATATAAGGGATAAGGGCCTAGACCAACAACATGATATTAGGGATAAGGACCTAGACCAACAACATGATATAAGGGATAAGGACCTAGACCAACAACATGATATATGGGATAAGGACCTAGACCAACAACCACATGACGTAAGGGATAAGGACCTAGACCAACAACATGATATAAGGGATAAGGGCCTAGACCAACAACATGATATAAGGGATAAGGACCTAGACCAACAACATGATATAAGGGATAAGGGCCTAGACCAACAACATGATATAAGGGATAAGGGCCTAGACCAACAACATGATATAAGGGATAAGGGCCTAGACCAACAACATGATATTAGGGATAAGGACCTAGACCAACAACATGATATAAGGGATAAGGACCTAGACCAACAACATGATATTAGGGATAAGGACCTAGACCAACAACATGATAAAAGGTATAAGGGCCTAGACCCACGACATGATAAAAGGTATAAGGGCCTAGACCAACAAAATGACATAAGGGAGTTAGGGGGCAAAGAGGTCGACGCTGTCCAATGAACTTAATACATGATGTTGGTTTGGTCACTAGAAACCCCCCACACCGCAGCCACACTCATCTGCATAACAAACCGACATCAAGCCCACGACTCCCCAACATCACTCCCCCAACCTCGTGCGCCTTGACGCCCCATAGCTCTACGCCTTGACGCCCCATAGCTCTACGCCTTGACGCCCCATAGCTCTACGCCATGACGCCCCATAGCTCCACGCCTTGACGCCCCATAGCTCTACGCCTTGATTCCAGAAACTCACCCCTCAAACCTCTCTATCCTACCTCTGTCCACCACTCAGTCTCCCACATCTCTATCCCACCTCTCTATCCCACCTCTCTATCCCACCTCTCTATCCCACCTCTCTATCCCACCTCTCTATCCCACCTCTCTATCCCACCTCTCTACACCATCTCTCTATCCCACATCTGTATCCCACCTCTATCCCACATCTCTACCCCACCTCTCTATCCCACCTCTCTATCCCACCTCTCTAACCCACCTCTCTATCCCGCCCCATATCTCACCTCTCCGTGATGGGCTAAGCTACCCCCAAGCCTGTCTAGTCTGTATCAAAATTGTATAGATATGACGTCAGTGGTTCTCAACCTATCCTAGGTGTCAGGCTCGTGGCATTGTTCCAAGGAGTTGTAAATTACATAGACATAGTCAAGGGCAAGAGTACGGACGGTCGATAGGGGTGACAGACATCAATAATACAAACGTTGGGTGTCATGTAGATACTTGTTAGGTAACTACATTACATCTAAACTGTATCTTCATTTCGGCGTACATGCAATGCTAGGAATGGTTCCCAATGAGGGATCCCCCCTCAAATACGCAACTGCGCGCATTAAAGCTGTGTATTCGACTACCATTACGGAACAGATCAAAATAAGTCCCTCAAAAATTTCTCATTCTGAGGAAAGAAGATTTTTTTTAAAGTAATGATATTTAAATTCGGTTGTAAATATTTTTGGATTCACAGAAAAAAAAGACTTTCTGAAAATCGTGGGTTTTCATTTCTTTAAAAGTTAGGTCGATGACCTTGTCTCCATTTCAAGACGATGCAGTTTGTAAAAATAAATAATATCGCTATAGAAAAAGATTATAAAGTGGAGATAAAATATTTTAATGGGAAAATGTAATTGCATAAAAGATTGCAAGAGAAGAGAAAGGGAGAGATGTCAGACAGAGAGAGAGGATAGAGAGAGGGAGAGAGAGAAGATAGAGAGAGGGAGAGAGAGAGGATAGAGAAAGGGAGAGAGGAGATACGGAGAAAGCGGGAGATTTAAATTAAAGTTCATCTAAAGATATGTGGTAGGTGGTTCATGCATTGTTCATTCCTGGACAACTAGCTACACTCCTAGACAGCTTGTTACATTCCCGGACAACTAGCTACACTCATAGACAGCTTGTTGCATTCCCGGACAACTAGCTACACTCCTAGACAGCTTGTTGCATTCCCGGACAACTAGCTACATTCCCAGGCAACAAACTACATTATTATACTACTAGCTACCTTAATAGACAAGTAGAATCATTCCCAGACAATTAGTTACATGCCTCGATAACTAACTCCATTCAAGGAGAACTTGCTACATCAGTTCTGAGATAGCGTGCTACGTCCCTTGATAACAAGATGCATATCTATTCAACTAGCAATATCAAGTCGAAGATGGCTAGCACACGCTCACACACTCACACGCTATGGGATGATTTCAACTGTCAAGATGCAAGTGTGGCTCCTCCCCACACACACACACACACACACACACACACACACACACACACACACAATTGGGGATGAAGTCAACTGTCAAGATGCAAGTGTGGCTCCTCCCCAAACGCTTACACGTTGGAGTGTGACAACGTCATAGCCATTTTGGTTTAAAAATAGACACGCAGTGAGGTCAAAATGGCCAACAAAAAAGCTACAACTCATTTTTTTCATCTCGACAACGACGAGTGACGCGCGTCAACAAATGTGTACCACGTGACCCAGAGATAAGGCGCGCGCAAGTCTTCTGCTATCTTCCGCTCATCATCCGTCATCAGTCTCTTAACGTCACTTTCATACGGTATTCATTGTAACATACAACATTGTGGGCAGCCGATGAACAGAGGCGGATGAGGCGGTGTGGTGAAGGGTGCGTGTGGGGATAATCAAAATAGGACAGTTACTTGAAGTAATTAAAAGAAATACCTCTCTTTACTTTGGAATATTTTCATTAGTCCTACAGAAACTTTGATCTATGTCAGGCCTGCACAACTCAAAATGTAAGGCGGGCCGTAATACTTTATGAAAACTTCGTGCGGGCCGAAAGAAAATAGGAGAGCGGGGAACGCTATTAAAAGAATAATAATAAAAAATGAATATTTCGTTACTTCGCGGGCCGCAAAGTTGGCGCGCGGGCCGAATGTTGTGCAATCTTCATCTATGTAATTACATCTCCACCTGGACGAGTGGGTGATGCATAAGAACATTTGTGAAAGAAAGACAAACTTAAATTTTTGTTTGTTAAACACCACCAAAGAGAAAAACAATTAAGTATTCTTAACAGTTGTGGGTAAGCACCCAAAACCCGGACGGGAGAGGCAGTTAACCGAAAGCCAGTCGAATCGGAACGCGCTGTCCAGTGTTTACATTGTGTTATGCTAATCTGCCATCGGTTAACTAAGTTCGTAAAGCACATGGCACAAAAACGTATACACTGATAAAAAGAATATTCGCATCACAAACAAGGATTGAACGGAAAAAAAAACTGTCCGTGGTTTACATGGAAATCTCTTTATCTCGAAACATGCACACATAAAAAATGTATAATAATACGTCTAGGAATGCATCTCAGGAAGTACGTCACAGTATAAAAATAACCCAAGGAATGCTTTCTCGGGAAGTACGTCACAGTATAATAATAAGTCAAGGAATGCCTTCTCAGGAAGTGCGTCACAGTATAAAAATAACCCAAGGAATGCTTTCTCGGGAAGTACGTCACAGTATAATAATAAGTCAAGGAATGCCTTCTCAGGAAGTGCGTCACAGTATAATAATAAGTCAAGGAATGCCTTCTCAGGAAGTACGTCGCAGTAAAATAATAAGTCAAGGAATGACTTCTCAGGAAGTACATCACAGTATAAAAATAAGTCAAGGAATGCCTCTCAGGAAGTACGTCACAGTATAAAAATAAGCCAAGAAATGCTTTCTCATGAAGTATGTCACAGTATAATAATAAGTCAAGGAATGCCTTTCAGGAAGTACGTCAGAGTATAATAATAAGTCAAGGAATGCCTTCTCAGGAAGTACGTCACAGTATAATAAGTCAAGGAATGCCTCTCAGGAAGTACGTCACAGTATAATAATAATTCAAGGAATGCCTTCTCAGGAAGTACGTCACAGTATAATAATAGTTCAAGGAATGCCTCTCAGGAAGTACGTAACAGTATAAAAATAAGTCAAGGAATGCCTCTCAGGAAGTACGTCACAGTATAAAACTAAGGCCAAGAAATGCCTCTCAGGAAGTACGTCACAGTATAATAAACAGTCAAGGAATGCCTCTCAGGAAGTACGTCACAGTATGAAAATAAGTCAAGGAATGCCGTCTCAGGAAGTACGTCACAGTATAATAATAAGTCTAGGGATGCCTCTCAGGAAGTACGTCACTGTATAAAAATAAGCCAAAGAATCCCTTCTCAGGAAGTACGTCACAGTATAAAAATAAGCCAATGAATCCCTTCTCAGGAAGTACGTCACAGTATAAAAATAAGCCAATGAATCCCTTCTCAGGAAGTACGTCATAGTATAAAAATAAGCCAAGGAATCCCTTCTCAGGAAGTACGTCACAGTATAAAAATAAGCCAAGGAATCCCTTCTCAGGAAGTACGCCACAGTATAAAAATAAGTCAAGGAATGCTTTCTCGGGAAGTACGTCACAAGTGGTAAGGAAATCGGGATAATTTATAATTAAAACTTTGCTGCAATTCAATGACGTCAGACAAGGAAATTCTTTCCAGACATGAGACTCTGAATTCATGAAGGTTTCTTCTTATCGAATCGGTCCAACTCCTCAAAAACACGCATCCACTGAGAGAGTGGTTCGTGAGGGGACAGAAATGGCTACAGCTGAGTGCGTTGAAAAAACTTAAGTTTATTTTCTTTCGTTCAATAATTGCACGTTTTTTAAAAAGTGGAATGTCCGCGTTGATTAAAAGATAATGACATTATAATTGTTTGTTGGCGTGTTGCTTTCTGGATAACAAAATTTCAAAGAAAATAAATGTCCAGTTTAAATCCCCCCCCCCCCCCTTTCCTAAAAAAAATCGAGAAAAGTCATATCCAATAGTAGCTGTTGTAGATTCTCACACAGGAAACAAGGTTTGAATGCGATAGCTTATACTAACACCCAGGAAAAGAAAAGAAGAAAAGAAAGGGTTGCAATGCCCCACAACCAACGTGTAAATCCCTCGCCCGTCAGTCTCATTGTCTTGGCTGATCCAGAATGAACCCAATCAACGTGGGTATGACGGGCCCCGAGCTGTGTCTGGGGTCTGCTGTGTCTGATGTCTGTCATGTCTGGGGTCTGCTGTGTCTGATGTCTGTCATGTCTGGGGTCCGCTGTGTCTGATGTCTGTCATGTCTGGGGTCTGCTGTGTCTGATGTCTGTCATGTCTGGGGTCTGCTGTGTCTGATGTCTGTCATGTCTGGGGTCTGCTGTGTCTGGGGTCTGCTGTGTCTGGGGTCTGCTGTGTCTGATGTCTGTCATGTCTGGGGTCTGCTGTGTCTGGGGTCTGCTGTGTCTGATGTCTGTCATGTCTGGGGTCTGCTGTGTCTGATGTCTGTCATGTCTGGGGTCTGCTGTGTCTGGGGTCTGCTGTGTCTGATGTCTGTCATGTCTGGGGTCTGCTGTGTCTGATGTCTGTCATGTCTGGGGTCTGCTGTGTCTGGGGTCTGCTGTGTCTGGGGTCTGCTGTGTCTGGGGTCTGCTGTGTCTGATGTCTGTCATGTCTGGGGTCTGCCGTGTCTGATGTCTGTCATGTCTGGGGTCTGCTGTGTCTGGGGTCTGCTGTGTCTGGGGTCCGCTGTGTCTGGGGTCTGCTGTGTCTGATGTCTGTCATGTCTGGGGTCTGCTATGTCTGGGATCCACTGTGTCTGAGGTCTGCTGTGTCTGATGTCTGTCATGTCTGGGGTCTGCTGTGTCTGGGATCCACTGTGTCTGAGGTCTGCTGTGTCTGATGTCTGTCATGTCTGGGGTCTGCTGTGTCTGGGATCCACTGTGTCTGAGGTCTGCTGTGTCTGATGTCTGTCATGTCTGGGGTCTGCTATGTCTGGGATCCACTGTGTCTGAGGTCTGCTGTGTCTGATGTCTGTCATGTCTGGGGTCTGCTATGTCTGGGATCCACTGTGTCTGAGGTCTGCTGTGTCTGGGGTCTGCTATGTATGGGATCCACTGTGTCTGAGGTCTGCTGTGTCTGGGGTCTGCTGTGTCTGATGTCTGTCATGTCTGGGGTCTGCTATGTCTGGGATCCACTGTGTCTGAGGTCTGCTGTGTCTGGGGTCTGCTGTGTCTGATGTCTGTCATGTCTGGGGTCTGCTATGTCTGGGATCCACTGTGTCTGAGGTCTGCTGTGTCTGGGGTCCACTGTGTCTGGGGTCTGCTGTGTCTGATGTCTGTCATGTCTGGGGTCTGCTGTGTCTGATGTCTGTCATGTCTGGGGTCTGCTGTGTCTGGGGTCTGCTGTGTCTGATGTCTGTCATGTCTGGGGTCTGCTGTGTCTGATGTCTGTCATGTCTGGGGTCTGCTGTGTCTGGGGTCTGCTGTGTCTGGGGTCTGCTGTGTCTGGGGTCTGCTGTGTCTGATGTATGTCATGTCTGGGGTCTGCTGTGTCTGATGTCTGTCATGTCTGGGGTCTGCTGTGTCTGGGGTCTGCTGTGTCTGGGGTCCGCTGTTTCTGGGGTCTGCTGTGTCTGATGTCTGTCATGTCTGGGGTCTGCTATGTCTGGGATCCACTGTGTCTGAGGTCTGCTGTGTCTGATGTCTGTCATGTCTGGGGTCTGCTGTGTCTGGGATCCACTGTGTCTGAGGTCTGCTGTGTCTGATGTCTGTCATGTCTGGGGTCTGCTGTGTCTGGGATCCACTGTGTCTGAGGTCTGCTGTGTCTGGGGTCTGTCATGTCTGGGGTCTGCTATGTCTGGGATCCACTGTGTCTGAGGTCTGCTGTGTCTGATGTCTGTCATGTCTGGGGTCTGCTATGTCTGGGATCCACTGTGTCTGAGGTCTGCTGTGTCTGATGTCTGTCATGTCTGGGGTCTGCTATGTCTGGGATCCACTGTGTCTGAGGTCTGCTGTGTCTGATGTCTGTCATGTCTGGGGTCTGCTATGTCTGGGATCCACTGTGTCTGAGGTCTGCTGTGTCTGGGGTCTGCTGTGTCTGATGTCTGTCATGTCTGGGGTCTGCTATGTCTGGGATCCACTGTGTCTGAGGTCTGCTGTGTCTGGGGTCTGCTGTGTCTGATGTCTGTCATGTCTGGGGTCTGCTATGTCTGGGATCCACTGTGTCTGAGGTCTGCTGTGTCTGGGGTCCACTGTGTCTGAGGTCTGCTGTGTCTGGGGTCCACTGTGTTTGAGGTCTGCTGTGTCTGATATCCACTGTGTCTGAGGTCTGCCGTGGATGGGATCCACTGTGTCTGAGGTCTGCCGTGTCTGATATCCACTGTGTCTGAGGTCTGCCGTGTCTCGGGCCCACTGTGTCTGAGTTCTGCTGTGACTGGGGTTTGTTACTCTAACTCCCCTTATTATTAGTGTATACTGGAGCATCACCCCAAATCATTTATAGCAAACTAGACAAAGGATGACTAAAATCTACTTTATTACCACAGCGAAGAAGTGTTCATATAAAATCTTGTTTTTTAACGAATGAAAGGTATGTCCCTTTATTCCGTTTACAAACGTTGCATTGAAAGATTTGTACCCCTTCAAGCGGTCAGTAGCGGTCAATTCCACTGGTCTCCTGGATTTAGCTTAGTACTCGCGCCGTGACGTCACGTCCGTGAGAGAAGGGGGGTGAGAGTGAGTAGAAAACAAAGGCTTATTAACACATTTTTTTAAACTAACCGAATTCCGTGTGGAATTTACGCTGCAGTTAGTTGTGCCTTAAAGTGCAAGCGTTATGTCGTCATTCCTGGAACCGCCCACTTCCGGTATTGCTAAAGATATTGAATCGATTTCCGATTATGTTTAATGAAGCGCGTATAGTTCAAAATTATTGTTTTTCATAAGGTAACTTGTTTTCTAGGCTGAAAAATAGCGTAATCGATTATACTTCATAGTTAATGTTCAGTCACGATTTTTTTTCTGGTTGTTAGTTTTCCCTCGCAAGGTTATATATCGGTATCGTCCTCGCATAAAAAACCCAAAGCTTTGAGATTTATTTTCCTTACTTAATATCATGCTTACACACTTAATATGTACTATATAATATATATATACATATATATATATATATATATAATGTATTGTATTTGTTTTATATAACATGTTATTTATAATACTTGTAAAGATTAAATTAAATACTTCTCTTATATTTTTATGTATCGTTTCATCCACTAGCGTTATAATGTAATCTCTGATTGGCCTGCAAGTCTGATCTCTGATTGGCCTGCTAGTCTAATCTCTGATTTGCCTGCTAGTCTAATCTCTGATTGGCCTCCTAGTCTAATCTCTGATTGGCCTGCTAGTCTTATCCCTGATTGGCCTACTAGTCTAATCTCTGATTGGTCTGCTAGTCTAATCTCTAATTGGCCTGCTAGTCTGATCTCTGATTGGCCTGCTAGCCTAATCTATAAGTACTACCTCTCTAAGCACAGCCCCCACTCACCTATTCCCCAAACGTCTCAATCAACTCATTTCAGACTAAGAAAAATGAATCTACACCATGCCGAGCCCATTAGAATGCCATTACGTATTGGCAATGATGATAGATGAAATGAGAGTGTTGATGATATTGATGACGTCACGGGGCTCCGCTCTGCCCGCTAGATCAATTCATAAGTCCTCGTTGTGTGACTAGATGTGTTTATTTTGAGCTTCCAATTGTTTTTACTTATGCTAGACGGGGGCCTATTTAACAACCTAAATTTTGGATAACTAACCACTTCAAATATAGGACAAATTGTTTACCCCTTATGTAAGTTTAGTAGTAAGCTTAAAATAATGTTAGTGGTGGACCTCCATAACAAAGGTACAAAAAAAATCCTATTGACAGACAGATGGGGGGAGGGGTGCAAGGATCACATTTAAGAACCGCCGTTGCAGATCGATTTATAAAAAAATAAATATATATTGAAAGCATAACACAGGGCCGGGGTGCCACAAACTAGAATAAATTCAGTTTATTTTGGGCGAAGGGTTTCTGGCGACCATTGTGACAAACTTTGGCGCTGCCCAGTGGCGTAGCTAGGTTAGGTGTCGCCTGGCTTGGGCGGGACAAGATTTTTGCAGCCCATTCCACGATAAAAATTCAGCAGCAGGCGAAAATGAAGCCCGGACCCCCCCCCCAATAAAAGGAACAAGGGACGTGCCCGGGGGGAGGGCACAGGTATTGTCGACACGAACATCTGAAAGGCGCCCCCCTCCCCAACAACATATTATCTGAACACTGGACAACAGTAATAATAGTGACGTCACTTGTCTTTCGTTGAAGCTAATTAAATTGTTACATTACAAAACAAATGATTTGGGAGGGGGGTATAAATATTTTTTGAAAAAGTATTGAAATATTATTGTACAGAGCAATGTGAAAAGAATACATTGGCTCTACGACCCAACTAACAGAATACACTGACTCTCCGACCCAAGTGACAGAATACACTGGCTCTCCGACCCAACTGACAGAATACACTGGCTCTCCGACCAAACTGACAGAATACACTGGCTCTCCGACCAAACTGACAGAATACACTGGCTCTCCGACCCAAGTGACAGAATAAACTGACAATCTGACCCATCAAAAGTGGCAGAATACACTGGCTCTCAAAAATGTATAGAATACCATGGCTATCCAATCTATCAAACTAACAGAATTCACGGTCTATTCGATCAACTAAAAGTGACAAAATACCCTGGCAATCCGTCTCACCAATGTGACAGAATACACCGGCTATCCGACCCACCAATGTGACAGAATACGCCGGCTATCCGACCCACCAATGTGACAGAATACACCGGCTATCCGACCCACCAATGTGACAGAATACACCGGCTATCCAACCCACCAATGTGACAGAATACACCGGCTATCCGACCCACCAATGTGACAGAATTCACTGGCAATCCGAGCCACCACTTTGGCAACTTAACTGGCAGAAGTCAAAGTGTCATTTTACTCGTCAGCCAGAGCAGACGCGATGACGTAATCGGAACCCAGTGTTCGACACGAGTAGCCGCCCGTCCTCTGGTAATCACGGTCTGCTTTGAGGGCGCTAGTACACGGTAATTGCATTTTCGATGAAGAATATTGGTGTGTGAGACGGGGTGGGGGCGGGGGGTGGCTAGTATAACCGGGGGAATGGAGTGGGGGGGGGGGCTTGTCTAACCGGGAATGAGGACCATCAAATTGTTTATTTTATACAAACGATTTGGGGAATCGCTGAAATAGATAGTATAATGTGGAACACCTTGATATGATATAGTGCACCTTGATATGATATAGTGCACCTTGATATGATATAGTGCACCTTGATATGATATAGTGCACCTTGATATGATATAGTGCACCTTGATATGATATAGTGTACCTTGATATGATATAGTGCACCTTGATATGATATAGTGCACCTTGATATGATATAGTGCACCTTGATATGAAATAGTTCACCTTGATATGATATAGTGCACCTTGATATGATATAGTTCACCTTGATATGAATTGGTGCAACTTGATATGCCATATGCACCTTGATATGATATTGTGCAGCTTGATATAAAGTAGTGCATCTTGATATGATATAGTGCACCTTGATATGATATAGTGCACTTTGATATGATATAGTACACCTTGATATGATATAGTGCACCTTGATAATACACAGTGCACCTTAAAGTGACATAGTACAACTTGATATGATGTGGTGCACCTTAATATGACATAATGCACCATGAAACTCACCCTCGCCCCTGGCACTTTGTCATATCTGCATGATATTCATTAATTAATTCTGTTGTTCAGTATGATTATTTGTAATTAAAAGATGCACAGGTTAGAACATTGTTGGCCATTCAATAAAGATATTGAGAACAAACTATTACAATTTAGCTAATGGCTCACCGGCTCTTCACATTTATCAGCGAATCATACCATCAACTCCAGAAATAGTTCAAGAAACGAAAGACTCTCTCCCCTTCCCCAACTCGGATTGGAAAAAAATGCTTCTTTTTACCATCACCATGTCTGGACGCCCCTGTTGGGATATACTAACAATCTTGGTTTTCTTTTTAAATCAACAATTTTAATAAGAATAATCACATGTAGCTCTTTTATGTATAACGCTTCTGGTGTGACTCATGGACTTGCTTCACAACGGACTGCTTCACAATGGACTGCTTCCTAATAAACTGCTTCCTAGTGGACTGCTTCCTAGTGGACTGCTTCCTAATAAATTGCTTCCTAGTGGACTGCTTCCTAGTGGACTGATTCCTAATGAACTGCTTCCTAGTGGACAGCTTCCTAATGAACTGCTTCCTAATGAACTGCTTCCTAGTGGACTGCTTCCTAATGAACTGCTTCCTAGTGGACTGCTTCCTAGTGGACTGATTCCTAATGAACTGCTTCCTAGTGGACTGCTTCCTAGTGGACTGATTCCTAGTGGACTGATTCCTAATGAACTGCTTCCTAGTGGACTGCTTCCTAATGAACTGCTTCCTAATGAACTGCTTCCTAGTGGACTGCTTCCTAATGAACTGCTTCCTAGTGGACTGCTTCCTAATGAACTGCTTCCTAGTGGACTGATTCCTAATGAACTGCTTCCTAATGAACTGCTTCCTAATGGACTGCTTCACAATGGACTACTTCCTAGTGGACTGCTTCCTAATGAACTGCTTCATAATCAGCGAATTTGGTATTGATAGTATATTACAAATATATATAAATATTTGAAAGAAAGTATGATTCAATACGAGTTCAATAGTGCGCAAAATATAATTCCCGATAACTACGCTAAATGATTTATTTTTTAAACGCAACTGCGTTTGGCGCGTAATCTTTTCTTTCTCTGAAAATGAAACCGTCTCAATTTAAGTATGGTGTAAAAAATATTCGGGTCAAAAGTGGTTAAGACATCAGAATATTTAATATTGTTCATGGGCGTGAGATAAAAAAAAGTGTGCAGTGTCGTATCATGGGGGAAGGGGTTTAGCAAAAATTGGGATTCTTAAATGTGCATTACTTGAGTTCATGTTTTGTCAATTAACTTTAGTAGATGGGAGGTTCACGCATTGCTGTCGCCAATGTTTGGCGGGCTGTATCTAGTATATATATATTGTTTCTGGTGTGGCTGCTTCCATTTCACAACCGGCCCTTACCCTAAGCCAAATGTTTTCTATTAATAATGCTGAGTGGGGAAACAATGCTGTCAACCAGCGAGCGTCTTGCATGACGGTTGAACTCTTGTAAACGACTCCTTTTTTTCAGAGGCGACTATTATATTACTCGATAGAGAGCCACTGGTATGGTTTAGGACTGTCTGTATGACTATCTGCGGGACAGTCTGTATAACTATCTGCGGGACTGTCTGTATAACTATCTGCGGGACTGTCAGTCGGTCTATTGTTTAAAAACCGGCAGGAAGGGTGTCGGGCTGTCTTTCGGTCTATTGTTTAAAAACCGGCAGGTAGGTTGTCGGACTGTCTGTAGGCATTGTTTTAAAGCCCGGCGTATATCACAGAAAATGAGAAGTTAACTTATTTTTGTAACACTTGGACTCACCCGAAATTTTCTCAAAATACCCGGACCCCGTGTAGAAAACTGCCCTCCATTAAGCTCTGATATAGTAAAGAATTTACTCAGCAGCAGTTTTTTTTCTTCTTCTATTCTTTCTCTTTAGATTCCTTCCCAACGTTCTTCGAAATTCAACAATACCGTTATCCTATTTAGATGATACAAATCATAAAATCCTCTCAAACCACATCCTTTGTCCCCCTCCACCCCCAATATATTTGCACCCCTCCCCTCTTCCTCGTTTATTATTCACACATGATCCTCCCTACGTTCAACTCCTTCGTTCAATCAACTGTTCAATTTTTTACCTCTTCAATATCACCAGCGCCAGATAGTAGGCAAAATAGCCATTGCAGTATGAACAGAAAAATAAGGGCCCTAGAGGTATAGGGCCAGCAGACAACGGAAATGTGACGCCATGTTATGGCCCTTGGATCTGGCAGACATGACATGTATAAATGCTAGCTGATGTTGATGTCAATCAATACAATTCTCTATGCATGAAAGAAAGGATGGTGTAGTGGTGAGTTCAGTCGTGAGCAAAATAAAAAAATCCCAATAATTGCGCTAAATACTCTCTGTTCTATGCCACAAATTTTCTCGAATTCCTGCCCTTTCCTATCTAACCGAACTTCTCTCTGTCTATTCACTCCTTCGACAGCTTCGCTCCTCCGCAGACGGGCGTATTCTTTCTGTCCCCAAGACTCGCACAAAAACATACGGTGAAATATCTTTCTCTTACTGTGCCCCCAAACAATGGAATTCTCTTCCACTACACATCCGCATTATATCAACCATCACAGCCTTCAAAACTGCACTCAAAACACATCTCTTTAAACTCTACTACCCCGACTGATTCCCCACATCTGACCAATAAACGCTGCTGCTGCTGTCCGCCGTCCATGGCTTGTCATGTAAAAGTTCTGGTGTGGATGAGGTGAATATGCATTAGATTTTGTTTTGTCTCTATACATCTGTTCTTTATTACATATATGCATTTTATGTTACTGTCACGATTATGTCTCTTTTGCTAATATTTTTATGTACAGCGCTGTGAGCCTAGCCCTAGAGATCCTTAAAAATACCACAACTGCGTTTGGTGCGTAATATTTTACTTTTGTATAACGGAAACAATCTCAATTTTAATATGATGTAACAAAGCAGCGTGATACAACAAAAAAAAAAGGGGGGGGGGGCACATTAGAATAGTGATATAGTTCAGGGGCGCGTAAACGTATGCGGTGGCGTACCTGGGAGGGAGGGGGTGGCATTAATTGGGATTCTTACAAAGTGCTTATATTTTGAATGCATTTTTTGTCCAGTAACTTTAGTCAATGGTAAGTTCACGCATTTCCGCCGTCATTGTTAGGCCCGGGGGGGGGGGGGGGGGCTTACAGCTAGTTATTGTTTGAAGACTGTAAGGCTCAATGGAAAGATACAGCAAGACACAGTTTTGACGTATAGCTTTATTACAGAGAATGATTACGGCCAGTGTCACCTCGTGTGTACAAAACTAACGCAAGTTGGGGTGGGGGTGGTAGGTGGTCACCGAAAGAAAAGGGGTGACTAAGAAGGGAAAACTTCGTGTTTTTAGTTGTTAAAATGAAAATGGTTTCATAATTTAATGTCAAAAAAACATCCCATGTAGGAAAATAATTCCTAAAACTGATGAAATATCATTGGACAGTGACATGTGTGAAAATAGTAGTGAGAAATGGACAGTTACCAAATGTCATTAGCCAATGACATGTGTGAAAATAGACGTAACAAGTGAACAGTTACCAAATGTCATTAGGCAATGACATGTGAGAGAACATTCGGGAGAACTGAACAGTTACCAAATGTCATTAGGCAATTACCTGTGAGAGAACAGTCGGGAGAACTGAACAGTTACAAAATGTCATTAGTCAATGACATGTGTTATAATAGTCGTGAGAACTGAACAGTTTATGAAATTTCATAGGCAGCTTGAACGAAAATTGTAAATGTGAATCCCACCCGCCTGGTACTAGTGACAAATCATACTGCTAACAGTGGCAATGGAGTAATGAGTTTTCAATTTTTATCTTTATTTTTAAAAAAAATAATAAGATTTTTTAATGCCCTTCAAGTTAAGTAAATGGCATTCAATGATGCCTTTAGGCAAACTTATCAAAGCTTGTTTTAATTTGATAAATAGTTATTTAAACGGTTTGCTAATGGCCTGGTTAACGCCCGACATAAGTTGACTTCGTTGTGGTGTATAAAATGGATAATTTATTTACGACCAATTCATTAACCTGCTCACCTTGGATACAAGAACTTAAGGGAATAGGGGATTTGGGGGGGGTGTATTTAAAAAAAAAAGTTCTTTTATTTAGGAAAGGTCAATCAAGCGTAAATTTGAAAATAATCCGAATCCACTTCCGGTTTTTATTGAAACGGATTGCGGTTGATTGTTTACCGTGTGAATAGCATCCCGGCACGGTCACACAGCAGTCAGAGTGTTGTATAAAGTGTGTTGCTTACAAAATATGCTTGGCTTTCAGTCGTATTTTACAAAGCCAACTTCGCCTGCAAGACGCATTTTTACAAAGCATACTTCGGCTGTAAGACTTATTTTTAGAAAGCATACTTCGGTTGGAAGACTTATTTTTACAAAGCATACTTCGGCTGTAAGACTTATTTTTCCAAGGCATACTTCGGCTGTAAGACTTATTTTTACAAAGCACACTTCGGCTGTAAGACTTATTTTTACAAAACATACTTCGGCTGTAAGATTTATTATTATAAAGCATACTTCGGCTGTAAGAATTATTTTTACAAAGCATACTTCGGCTGTAAGACTTATTTTTAGAAAGCATAATTCGGTTGTAAGACTCCCATACTCGTTAACGTGTTTGTGATTACTTTCATGTGTAAAATACTTGATTGTTTTAAGTCTACAATTTCTTGTCACATTTTCTATAGCAAATCAACCGAAACTAAACATCGGTCAGAACATGGTGGATTCATTAGATGGCCCCCTAGGTCAGAACATGGTGGATACACTAGATGGCCCTACTAGGTCAGAACATGGTGGATTCATTAGATGGCATCTAGGTCAGAACATGGTGGATTCATTAGATGATCCCCTAGGTCAGAACATGGTGGATAAACTAGATGACCCTACTAGGTCAGAACATGGTGGATACACTAAATGGCCCCTTAGGTCAGAACATGGTGGATTCATTATATGGCCCCTTAGGTCAAAACATGATGGATTCATTAGTTGGCCCCTAGGTCAGAACATGGTGGATTCATTAGATGGCCTCACCAGGCCTGAACATGGTGAATAAACGAGATGACACCTAGGTTAGAACATGATGGATTTATTAGATGGCCCCCATAAGTCAGAACATGGTGGATACACTAGATGCCCCCCCCCCCCGTAAGTCAGAACATGGTGGATACACTAGATGGCCCTCTAGGTCAGAACATGGTGGATTCATTAGATAGCCCCCCCCCCCTAGGTCAGAACATGGTGGATACACTAGATGGCCCTCTAGGTCAGAACATGGTGGATTCATTAGATAGCCCCCCCCCTAGGTCAGAACATGGTGGATACAC
Source organism: Omphiscola glabra (assembly GCA_964017045.1). Classification (NCBI taxonomy): domain Eukaryota; kingdom Metazoa; phylum Mollusca; class Gastropoda; family Lymnaeidae; genus Omphiscola; species Omphiscola glabra. The sequence goes on from OZ024807.1 coordinate 16,630,338, forward strand.
TAGATGGCCCTCTAGGTCAGAACATGGTGGATTCATTAGATAGCCCCCCCCTAGGTCAGAACATGGTGGATACACTAGATGGCCCTCTAGGTCAGAACATGGTGGATTCATTAGATAGCCCCCCCCCTAGGTCAGAACATGGTGGATACACTAGATGGCCCTCTAGGTCAGAACATGGTGGATTCATTAGATAGCCCCCCCCTAGGTCAGAACATGGTGGATACACTAGATGGCCCTCTAGGTCAGAACATGGTAGATTCATTAGATAGCCCCCCCCCCAGGTCAGAACATGGTGGATACACTAGATGGCCCTCTAGGTCAGAACATGGTGGATTCATTAGATAGCCCCCCCCCCCCTAGGTCAGAACATGGTGGATACACTAGATGGCCCTCTAGGTCAGAACATGGTGGATTCATTAGATAGCCCCCCCCCTAGGTCAGAACATGGTGGATACAATAGATGGCGCCCTCAGTTCGCATTAGCACCCCCGGTCAAAAATAAAAAGACATGTATCATTGATCGATCATACTTTCTTTCTAATACAAGACGCCTTAACATTTTACTGACCGTTTATCCCTTAGCCCTTTTAATGGGGGCATCAGCCCCGGGCGCTGAGGTTTGGGGGTCGAGAATTTCGTCCTTAAACCGGTTGTGAAAAATGTCAATTACAAAGATTATGCTACGAAGTCAAACAAATGCCATAGATTTTTTTAAACATATTTCTTTAAGGAATCGTTTGAGATAACTTACAGCCCACCACCAAGTTGTAGTTGGACAATGTAGGGGACACGTTTCATCGGAGTGCACTGACGAATAACTTGTTGTCTGCATGGCTGGCACCGTAATATTCACGAGCATTCAGTTCAGTCATTATTGAGTGAGTCCATAAACAAAAAAAAACCTGAGCAAGATTTATAGAGCCCGATGTTGACACTAGGTGGCGCTAAATAAATCACGTGATGGGAATTACGTAATAGATTTTTTTTTTGTTTATTTTTTGTTTTGTTTACGATTTATGCAGAATCTGGGGGAATGTTCGGCCCACTCCAGTTTGTCATGTTGTGTCACGGTAACATAGAAGTGATCGATTGATACAGCTATTTTCATTAAAAACTAAATAATTTTAAGATCATAGCAGTTTTTATCGAGACATTTCATCTGATTATATGGAGCAGCTAAAGACATTTATATTGATGTGGAAAAACGTAATCTCATGAGATTCAGACCACAATGTTATCTGTAGAGATTAATACAGTGCTTTCATTCTTCGTTTAGTTTCAAAATAGTTTTTATTAACAGTAAACTTCAGAACTACACCAACAGCTTCATTTTGTCGTGAGAAGTAAATGTACGCGTCCTAGTGTAACTGTACTGTCACTGTCATGGGTGTTGGCGATGTTAGCAGTCTAGTGGGGCTGTACTGTCCCTGTCATGGATGAAGGCGATGTTAGCAGTCTAGTTAAACTGCACTGTCACTTTCACGGATGTTGGCAGTGTTAACAGCCTAACTGAACTGTCACTTTCATGGATGTTGGCATTGTTAGCAGCCTAACTGTACTGTCACTTTCACGGATGTTGGCAGTGTTAGCAGCCTAACTGTACTGTCACTTTCATGGATGTTGGCAGTGTTAGCAGCCTAACTGTACTGTCACTTTCACGGATGTTGGCAGTGTTAGCAGCCTAACTGTACTGTCACTTTCACGGATGTTGGCAGTGTTAGCAGCCTAACTGTACTGTCACTTTCACGGATGTTGGCAGTGTTAACAGCCTAACTGAACTGTCACTTTCATGGATGTTGGCATTGTTAGCAGCCTAACTGTACTGTCACTTTCATGGATGTTGGCAGTGTTAGCAGCCTAACTGTACTGTCACTTTCATGGATGTTGGCATTGTTAGCAGCCTAACTGTACTGTCACTTTCATGGATGTTGGCAGTGTTAGCAGCCTAACTGTACTGTCACTTTTACGGATGTTGGCAGTGTTAACAGCCTAACTGTACTGTCACTTTCATGGATGTTGGCAGTGTTAGCAGCATAACTGTACTGTCACTGTCATGGATGTTGGCATTAATAAGTTGATTATGTTCATACACTAACCCGTCTTGGTCTGCTCGGAACAGGCATACCGCGTCCGCTCTCTATATCCCTACACCTTAGCAATCCCTAATGAAATAAAATAATTGCACAAGGTGAGCATGCATACTGTTCGGGTGATCAACCCCCGAAACCCATAGGGTGAATTGATACGCCCTTCCTGCAGCGCCCTTCGTACAGCGACCTTCGTACAGCGCCTTTCGTACAGCGCCCTTCGTACAGCGCCCTTCGTACAGCGCCCGTGACAACCCAACTGGAAGGATGGAATATTGACCCTGCTTTAAGCCCTCAAGGACGTTTATAGTCCTGGTTAAAATCCGATAACAAAATAATACCATCACATTCAACTAGACAATAACATCAGATACAGCTAGACAATACCATCACATACAAGTAGACAATACCATCACATACAACTAGACAATACTATTACATTCAACAAAGTTGTGCGATAACAAAATCACACTAAGTTTAACAAGCGACCCACTTCACACAATCGACCCACTTCACACAATCGACCCACTTCACACAATCGACCCACTTCACACAAGTGACCCAATGTACACAATCGACCCACTTCACACAATCGACCCACTTCACACAATCGACCCACTTCACACAATCGACCCAACGTACACAAGCGACCCACTTCACACAATCGACCCAATGTACACAATCGACCCACTTCACACAATCGACCCACTATACAAAATCAACTCATTTCACCAACCAACAAACCAGATTGCAGATCAACATGAAGGATCAACAAACAATGTATGCGCCAACTAACCTAATCCATACAAACAACGTCAACTGGCGACCACTTCAAACTAATACTATGATGGCGCGCCTTGCTCTCCAGAACAAATAAATGTCTATCGATCTCAGCTGCTGAATTCATTAATGTCTTCAGTTAGAACTAAATCATCTAGCAATCATACCACCCACTGCTGAATTCATTAATGTCTTCAGTTAGAACTAAATAATCTAGCAATCATACCACCCACTGCTGAATTCATTAATGTCTTTAGTTAGAACTAAATCATCTAGCAATCATAACGTCCACTGCTGAATTCATTAATGTCTTCAGTTAGAACTAAATCATCTAGCAATCATACCGTCCACTGCTGAATTCATTAATATCTTCAGTTAGAACTAAATCATCTAGCAATCCTACCACCCACTGCTGAATTCATTAATGTCTTCAGCTAGAACTAAATCATCTAGCAATCATACCGTCCACTGCTGAATTCGTTTATGTCTTCCGTTAGAACTAAATCATCTAGCAATCATACCACCCACTGCTGAATTCGTTAATGTCTTCAGTTAGAACTAAATCATCTAGCAATCATACCGTCCACTGCTGAATTCATTAATGTCTTTAGTTAGAACTAAATCATCTAGCAATCATACCGTCCACTGCTGAATTCATTAATGTCTTTAGTTAGAACTAAATCATCTAGCAATCATACCGTCCACTGCTGAATTCATTAATATCTTCAGTTAGAACTAAATCATCTAGCAATCCTACCACCCACTGCTGAATTAGTTAATGTCTTCAGTTAGAACTAAATCATCTAGCAATCATACCGTCCACTGCTGAATTCATTAATATCTTCAGTTAGAACTAAATCATCTAGCAATCCTACCACCCACTGCTGAATTCGTTAATGTCTTCGGTTATAACTAAATCATTTAGCAATCATACCACCCACTGCTTAATATGCATTAATCAGACATTACATTTTAAAATGACTAGTGGGATACCAAAAAATTAAGTTGTAATATATATATACTAGTGAGTACCTGACATACGTTGCAATGTCACACAAAGAAAGAAAGTGTTTGTGTTTTAATTATGTGTTTTGAAGTAATTTTTATATAGACAATATTTTTTTTCCCGCATTGTGCGCACACGGATAAATTAGAAGGTTTTTCGATGCTTGAGCAGGCAACATACAGCTGTCCATGGAGAAGCATGGGTTTTCAAAATTTAGTCCACACACTTGTAGCGATTGATCCACTAATGCAATAGCTCTGTGTGAAATTACATCATTATAGCTCATATGAGAAGAAAACGAATTTATAAACCTTTGTGGGCGTGCGCAAAACAACTCAACAAGGTTTTATCGCATTCGAATGAATGGTATAGGAGCGCATACTGGACATACATACATAAATATTATATTATATTAAATATACGCATTTCGGAATTGCTATATGATGTTGTTAAACATAGTGTCTTGCATTTGATTTTCCATCTCAAACATAATTATACAACATCCTACCAGCTCAAAAATAAACTCTTCTAACATGGGAAAAAAGAAAATACACACACTCTCTACTACCTGCCATAAAAATAATGATCTCACCAACTAGTACAACCAACGGACACACCTTCCAACTAGTACAACCAACGGACACACCTTCCAACTAGTACAACCAACGGACACACCTTCCAACTAGTAAAACAAACGGACACACCTTCAAACTAGTACAACCAACGGACACACCTTCCAACTAGTACAACCAACGGACACACCTTCCAACTAGTACAACCAACGGACACACCTTCCAACTAGTACAACCAACGGACACACCTTCCAATTAGTAAAACAAACTGACACACCTTCCAACTAGTAAAACAAACGGACACACCTTCCAACTAGTAAAACAAACGGACACACCTTCCAACTAGTAAAACAAACGGACACACCTTCCAACTAGTAAAACAAACGGACACACCTTCCAACTAGTAAAACAAACGGACACACCTTCCAACTAGTAAAACAAACGGACACACCTTCCAACTAGTAAAACAAACGGACACACCTTCCAACTAGTAAAACAAACAGACACACCTTCCAACTAGTAAAACAAACGGACACACCTTCCAACTAGTACAACCAACGGACAAACTCTCCAACTATAAGTGCAACCCATGGACCAAACTTCCAACTAGTACAACCAAAGGACAAACTCTCCAACTATATAGTACAACCATTGGACAAACTCTCCAACTATATAGTACAACCAATGGACAAACTCTCCAACTATATAGTACAACCAATGGACAAACTCTCCAACTAGTACAACCAAGGGACAAACTCTCCAACTAGTACAACCAATGGACAAACTCTCCAACTAGTACAACCAATGGACAAACTCTCCAACTAGTACAACCAATGGACAAACTCTCCAACTATATAGTACAACCATTGTACAAACTCTCCAACTAAATAGTACAATCAATGGGCAAACTCTCCAACTAGTACAACCAAGGGACAAACTCTCCAACTAGTACAACCAATGGACAAACTCTCCAACTAGTACAACCATTGGACAAACTCTCCAACTATATAGTACAACCATTGTACAAACTCTCCAACTAGTACAACCAATGGACAAACTCTCCAACTAGAACAACCAAGGGACAAACTCTCCAACTAGTACAACCAATGGACAAACTCTCCAACTAGTACAACCATTGGACAAACTCTCCAACTATATAGTACAACCAATGTACAAACTCTCCAACTATATAGTACAACCAATGGACAAACTCTCCAACTAGTACAACCATTGGACAAACTCTCCAACTATATAGTACAACCAATGGACAAACTCTCCAACTATATAGTACAACCATTGGACAAACTCTCCAACTATATAGTACAACCAAGGGACAAACTCTCCAACTAGTACAACCAAGGGACAAACTCTCCAACTAGTACAACCAATAGACAAACTCTCCAACTAGTACAACCAATGGACAAACTCTCCAACTAGTACAACCAATGGACAAACTCTCCAACTAGTACAACCAATGGAGAAACTCTCCAACTAGTACAACCAATGGACAAACTCTCCAAATAGTACAACCAATGGAGAAACTCTCCAACTAGTACAACCAATGGACAAACTCTCCAACTAGTACAACCATTGGACATACTCTCCAACTAGTACAACCAATGGACAAACTCTCCAACTAGTACAACCAATGGACAAACTCTCCAACTAGTACAACCAATGGACATACTCTCCAACTAGTACAACCAATGGACAAACTCTCCAACTAGTACAACCATTGGACAAACTCTCCAACTAGTACAACCATTGGACATACTCTCCAACTAGTACAACCATTAGACCAACCTTCATGCTTCGAATATGCTTCAATCAGATTCGGTCCTTAGTGGCGGAGCGACAGAGCGGGGAGGGGATCTGGGGCTTACTGGTGAACGGAAGAACCAGGATGGAAGGGAATCAATCAATACTAGTAAAATCTCGTTAAAATACTGCTTGGAGAGTAAGAGATTTGGGAAAGTGGGGTTGGGAGCGTGATTTAGTACGTCACGGTCCTGTTGTGTGCTGTTGCTAAATTTGAATGTGGTAGTTGTTTTGTATGACATGGCTCAATAGGGATGTCCTAGTTGAGTTGGAATGATAGAGATTATAGTGTGGTTGTGATAGGACAGTGGCCTTATAGTGTGGTTGTGATAGGACAGTGGACTTATAGTGTGGTTGTGATAGGACAGTGGCCTTATAGTGTGGTTGTGATGTGACAGTGGCCTTATAGTGTGGTTGTGATAGGACAGTGGCCTTATAGTGTGGTTGTGATAGGACATCGGCCTTATAGTGTGGTTGTGATAGGACAGTGGCCTGCTACCTGCGTCTCAGGAGCCACGTATTAGGCTGTTCTTTTAAAATGGTTTAACAATTTCTTTGCTCCCATTATATAAAGACATTTAAAGCAATTGGCCCCTGTCTGCAGCGCCCTAAATGTTTTCTTTGCAGGTACAATTTATATAATGGATCTTCACACCTAACAGTTTGTGTTTATAACCTTGAATAAGCCATAATGGACAGGGAATGTATTGCGACTTGTCTAGTGCATGAACTGTTCATTGAGACTTGTCCGTGATAGGGAGAAAATATGTTATTGAGACTTATCCATGATAGAGAGAAAATATGTTATTGAGACTTATCCATGATAGGGAGGAAATATGTTATTGAGACTTATCCATGATAGGGAGAAAATATGTTATTGAGACTTATCCATGATAGGGAGAAAATATGTTATTGAGACTTATCCATGATAGGGAGAAAATATGTTATTGAGACTTATCCATGATAGGGAGAAAATATGTTATTGAGACTTATCCATGATAGGGAGAAAATATGTTATTGATACTTATCCATGATAGGGAGAAAATATGTTATTGATACTTATCCATGATAGGGAGAAAATATGTTATTGATACTTATCCATGATAGGGAGAAAATATGTTATTGAGACTTATCCATGATAGGGAGAAAATATGTTATTGAGACTTATCCATGATAGGGAGAAAATATGTTATTGATACTTATCCATGATAGGGAGAAAATATTTTATTGATACTTATCTATGATAAGGAGAAAATATGTTATTGAGACTTATCCACAATAGGGAGAAAATATGTTATTGAGACTTATCCATGATAGGGAGAAAATATGTTATTGAGACTTATCCATGATAGGGAGAAAATATGTTATTGAGACTTATCCATGATAGGGAGAAAATATGTTATTGAGACTTATCCATGATAGGGAGAAAATATGTTATTGAGACTTATCCATGATAGGGAGAAAATATGTTATTGAGACTTATCCATGATAGGGAGAAAATATGTTATTGAGACTTATCCATGATAGGGAGAAAATATGTTATTGAGACTTATCCATGATAGGGAGAAAATATGTTATTGATACTTATCCATGATAGGGAGAAAATATTTTATTGATACTTATCCATGATAGGGAGAAAATATGTTATTGATACTTATCCATGATAGGGAGAAAATATTTTATTGATACTTATCCATGATAGGGAGAAAATATGTTATTGATACTTATCCATGATAGGGAGAAAATATTTTATTGATACTTATCCATGATAGGGAGAAAATATTTTATTGATACTTATCCATGATAGGGAGAAAATACAGTTGAAAAATATCAATACCAAGCCAGACACGGCGACGCACTTGATGACCTTATCAGCTAACAGAACCATGTCACGTGGGAGGGCGCCCCGAGGGAGGGCGCCACCTGAGGAATACATCGGGGGGGGGGGGGAATACTCTCATTTAAAAAGTGCAATGAACTAATTCTGCCTAGGGTTGAAGGAACCAGAATATCGAAGGCAAGATGATATGCACGGTCACTATCTGAAATCTCTTTTGGAGAGTTGAAATATAACGTAAATGTCGTTCTTATTTGCACGAATGCACTCAAATGAAATTGTTTATTTTCCAGTGAGGTCACACAACTTTTATTTGACGTCACACAACTTTTATTTGACGTTACACAAATGGTGTTTGACGTCACACAACTTTTGTTTGTATACGTTATTTTCCCTAAAATGAGAAAGTTTGGGACTCACCTGAGACTCGTCTTAGACCCACCAGAGACTCACCTGAAATTAACTGAGACGCGCCTCAGAATCACGTGAGACTGGTCTGAGACTCGCCTCAGACAGGCTTTGGTATTTTTACGTAAGCTTAAAAGGTGAACGGTGTCTCTAGAACTCGATTGTCAACAAGGTTATTTCCAAGTGCTCATATCGTTATGATCACTTCGACATAGGTCAATCATTAACCGGAAGAACGCAAGAGCAATGGAATTTCTAGGTTTTTGTGTATCTGTGAGAGAGAAAGAAAGAGCTAGAGAGGGAGACGGAGGATTGATAGAGAAGAGACGGATAGCTATGTCAGAGCGAGAGAAAGAAAGAGACGGGATACTATGAGAGCTGTGATATTGCGAGAGAGAAAGAGAGAGATCGAGAAAGAGAGAGAGAGAGAGAGAGGGTGGGGAGGTAGCAAGGAGACTAGGAGAGCTTTGGTAAAGCGAAAGAGAAAAAGAGAGAGAGCGAAGGGGGCTAGAAGATCTATGGTAGTGTGAGAGAAAGAGAGAGAGGTAGGAGACTAGGATAGCCATGGTAGCGCGAGAGAGAAAGAGAGAGAAAGAGGGAGAAAGAGGGAGACAGGAGACTAGAACAGCTATAGTAGAGCGAGAGAACGAGAGAGAGAAATATAGAGAAAGAGCGAGAAAGAGAGAGGCAGGAGACTAAAACAGATTTGGTAGAGCAAAAGAGAAAGAGAGAAGAAGGAGAGGTGGTGAGAAAGAGAGAGGGGGGGGAGAGAGAGAAGTGATGGAAAAGACATAAGGTAGAGAAAGAGGAATAGAGGGGGAGGATACGTGTTGTAGAGGTAGAAAGAGGGGCGAGAAGAAGAGGTAAAAAAAACAGAGACGGTAATAAATTATTAGCCGGAGGCCATGTTTTTTGTTCAGACGTTCAGATAACTTTGAGATTTTTTGTACCATTGTCATATTTCACAGTTTCCGGTCTGCAGTGCGTCTAATGGTGCTCTGAAACCTAAAACAATATTTTTTAAGACTTTTTTTACTTCCACCATTTTTATCGTGACTGTAATTTGTAGTATTAAACTGTAGGCGTTGCAACCTTTTCGGCGTCTATTCCAATGCTCAACAAACCCTTTTAACCGAAAAAATGTTTTCATATTTTTTTAAACGGCATTCCTTTCCGCATTGGCTTTCTCTTAAAAATGTGTATCTCGGGTCTACACAAAACCAAGGGTTCCGTGAATTGGGTTGAAGGGATCAGAAAAAAAGCAAATACTAATGTAAGATAGAACCATAGACATTCAATACCAATGTAACATAGAACATAGACTTTCAATAGCAATGTAACATAGAGCCATAGACTTTCAATAGCAATGTAACATAGAACCATAGACATTCAATACCAATGTAACATAGAACCATAGACTTTCAATATCAATGTAACATAGAACATAGACTTTCAATACCAATGTAGCATAGAACCATAGACATTCAATACCAATGTAACATAGAACATAGACTTTCAATACCAATGTAGCATAGAACCATAGACATTCAATAACAATGTAACATAGAACATAGACTTTCAATACCAATGTAACATAGAACCATAGACATTCAATACCAATGTAACATAGAACCATAGACTTTCAATATCAATGTAACATAGAACATAGACTTTCAATACCAATGTAGCATAGAACCATAGACATTCAATACCAATGTAACATAGAACATAGACTTTCAATACCAATGTAGCATAGAACCATAGACATTCAATACCAATGTAACATAGAACATAGACTTTCAATACCAATGTAGCATAGAACCATAGACATTCAATAACAATGTAACATAGAACATAGACTTTCAATACCAATGTAGCATAGAACCATAGACATTCAATACCAATGTAACATAGAACATAGACTTTCAATACCAATGTAGCATAGAACCATAGACTTTCAATACCAATGTAACATAGAACATAGACTTTCAATACCAATGTAGCATAGAACCATAGACATTCAATAACAATGTAACATAGAACATAGACTTTCAATACCAATGTAGCATAGAACATAGACTTTCAATACCAATGTAACATAGAACATAGACTTTCAATACCAATGTAGCATAGAACCATAGACATTCAATACCAATGTAACATAGAACATAGACTTTCAATACCAATGTAGCATAGAACCATAGACATTCAATACCAATGTAACATAGAACATAGACTTTCAATACCAATGTAGCATAGAACCATAGACATTCAATAACAATGTAACATAGAACATAGACTTTCAATACCAATGTAGCATAGAACCATAGACATTCAATACCAATGTAACATAGAACATAGACATTCAATACCAATGTAACATAGAACATAGACATTCAATACCAATGTAACATAGAACCATAGACTTTCAATATCAATGTAACATAGAACATAGACATTCAATACCAATGTAACATAGAACCATAGACATTCAATACCAATGTAACATAGAACATAGACTTTCAATACCAATGTAGCATAGAACCATAGACATTCAATAACAATGTAACATAGAACATAGACTTTCAATACCAATGTAGCATAGAACCATAGACATTCAATACCAATGTAACATAGAACATAGACTTTCAATACCAATGTAGCATAGAACCATAGACTTTCAATACCAATGTAACATAGAACATAGACTTTCAATACCAATGTAGCATAGAACCATAGACATTCAATAACAATGTAACATAGAACATAGACTTTCAATACCAATGTAGCATAGAACATAGACTTTCAATACCAATGTAACATAGAACATAGACTTTCAATACCAATGTAGCATAGAACCATAGACATTCAATACCAATGTAACATAGAACATAGACTTTCAATACCAATGTAGCATAGAACCATAGACATTCAATACCAATGTAACATAGAACATAGACTTTCAATACCAATGTAGCATAGAACCATAGACATTCAATAACAATGTAACATAGAACATAGACTTTCAATACCAATGTAGCATAGAACCATAGACATTCAATACCAATGTAACATAGAACATAGACATTCAATACCAATGTAACATAGAACATAGACATTCAATACCAATGTAACATAGAACCATAGACTTTCAATATCAATGTAACATAGAACATAGACATTCAATACCAATGTAACATAGAACCATAGACATTCAATACCAATGTAACATAGAACATAGACATTCAATACCAATGTAACATAGAACCATAGACATTCAATACCAATGTAACATAGAACATAGACATTCAATACCAATGTAACATAGAACCATAGACATTCAATACCAATGTAACATAGAACATAGACTTTCAATACCAATGTAGCATAGAACCATAGACATTCAATACCAATGTAACATAGAACCATAGACATTCAATACCAATGTAACATAGAACATAGACATTCAATACCAATGTAACATAGAACCATAGACATTCAATACCAATGTAACATAGAACATAGACTTTCAATACCAATGTAGCATAGAACCATAGACATTCAATACCAATGTAACATAGAACATAGACATTCAATACCAATGTAACATAGAACATAGACATTCAATACCAATGTAACATAGAACATAGACATTCAATACCAATGTAACATAGAACATAGACATTCAATACCAATGTAGCATAGAACCATAGACATTCAATACCAATGTAACATAGAACATAGACATTCAATACCAATGTAACATAGAACATAGACATTCAATACCAATGTAACATAGAACATAGACATTCAATACCAATGTAACATAGAACATAGACATTCAATACCAATGTAACATAGAACATAGACATTCAATACCAATGTAACATAGAACATAGACATTCAATACCAATGTAACATAGAACCATAGACATTCAATACCAATGTAACATAGAACCATAGACATTCAATACCAATGTAACATAGAACATAGACATTCAATACCAATGTAACATAGAACCATAGACATTCAATACCAATGTAACATAGAACATAGACATTCAATACCAATGTAACATAGAACATAGACATTCAATACCAATGTAACATAGAACATAGACATTCAATACCAATGTAACATAGAACATAGACATTCAATACCAATGTAACATAGAACCATAGACATTCAATACCAATGTAACATAGAACCATAGACATTCAATACCAATGTAACATAGAACATAGACATTCAATACCAATGTAACATAGAACATAGACATTCAATACCAATGTAACATAGAACATAGACATTCAATACCAATGTAACATAGAACATAGACATTCAATACCAATGTAACATAGAACATAGACATTCAATACCAATGTAACATAGAACCATAGACATTCAATACCAATGTAACATAGAACATAGACATTCAATACCAATGTAACATAGAACATAGACATTCAATACCAATGTAACATAGAACATAGACATTCAATAGCAATGTAACATAGAACATAGACATTCAATACCAATGTAACATAGAACATAGACATTCAATACCAATGTAACATAGAACATAGACATTCAATACCAATGTAACATAGAACATAGACATTCAATACCAATGTAACATAGAACATAGACATTCAATACCAATGTAACATAGAACATAGACATTCAATACCAATGTAACATAGAACATAGACATTCAATACCAATGTAACATAGAACATAGACATTCAATAGCAATGTAACATAGAACATAGACATTCAATACCAATGTAACATAGAACATAGACATTCAATAGCAATGTAACATAGAACATAGACATTCAATACCAATGTAACATAGAACCATAGACATTCAATACCAATGTAACATAGAACATAGACATTCAATACCAATGTAACATAGAACATAGACATTCAATACCAATGTAACATAGAACATAGACATTCAATACCAATGTAACATAGAACATAGACATTCAATACCAATGTAACATAGAACCATAGACATTCAATACCAATGTAACATAGAACCATAGACATTCAATACCAATGTAACATAGAACATAGACATTCAATACCAATGTAACATAGAACATAGACATTCAATACCAATGTAACATAGAACATAGACATTCAATACCAATGTAACATAGAACATAGACATTCAATACCAATGTAACATAGAACATAGACATTCAATACCAATGTAACATAGAACCATAGACATTCAATACCAATGTAACATAGAACATAGACATTCAATACCAATGTAACATAGAACATAGACATTCAATACCAATGTAACATAGAACATAGACATTCAATACCAATGTAACATAGAACATAGACATTCAATAGCAATGTAACATAGAACATAGACATTCAATACCAATGTAACATAGAACATAGACATTCAATACCAATGTAACATAGAACATAGACATTCAATACCAATGTAACATAGAACATAGACATTCAATACCAATGTAACATAGAACATAGACATTCAATACCAATGTAACATAGAACCATAGACATTCAATACCAATGTAACATAGAACATAGACATTCAATACCAATGTAACATAGAACATAGACATTCAATACCAATGTAACATAGAACATAGACATTCAATACCAATGTAGCATAGAACCATAGACATTCAATACCAATGTAACATAGAACCATAGACATTCAATACCAATGTAACATAGAACATAGACATTCAATACCAATGTAACATAGAACCATAGACTTTCAATACCAATGTAACATAGAACATAGACTTTCAATACCAATGTAACATAGAACCATAGACTTTCAATACCAATGTAACATAGAACATAGACATTCAATACCAATGTAACATAGAACATAGACATTCAATACCAATGTAACATAGAACATAGACATTCAATACCAATGTAACATAGAACATAGACTTTCAATACCAATGTAACATAGAACATAGACATTCAATACCAATGTAACATAGAACATAGACTTTCAATACCAATGTAACATAGAACATAGACTTTCAATACCAATGTAACATAGAACATAGACATTCAATACCAATGTAACATAGAACATAGACATTCAATACCAATGTAACATAGAACATAGACTTTCAATACCAATGTAACATAGAACATAGACATTCAATACCAATGTAACATAGAACATAGACATTCAATACCAATGTAACATAGAACCATAGACTTTCAATACCAATGTAACATAGAACCATAGACATTCAATACCAATGTAACATAGAACATAGACATTCAATACCAATGTAACATAGAACATAGACATTCAATACCAATGTAACATAGAACATAGACATTCAATACCAATGTAACATAGAACATAGACATTCAATACCAATGTAACATAGAACCATAGACATTCAATACCAATGTAACATAGAACATAGACATTCAATACCAATGTAACATAGAACCATAGACATTCAATACCAATGTAACATAGAACATAGACATTCAATACCAATGTAACATAGAACATAGACATTCAATACCAATGTAACATAGAACATAGACATTCAATACCAATGTAACATAGAACATAGACATTCAATACAGTTTTGTAATTCAGTGCCTTGTAGTATTAAATAATTAGGAAGTGTCTTACATAAGAGATAAATTAGGTCGAGGGCGTAACCATCGTGTCGGAGAGAGCCGACTTCAAAATAATGTGAATAATGAAAGTGTACGGAGGGGACAAAAGATGAATAGCGTCCTTAACAGTAATCGAATACTACCGAATATATTAATGTTTAAAAGTTTGTTTTTTAAAAACACTTGCCGTTTGAGAACCATTTCGTTTGCGATTGCCGCTTTTAATACTCCCTCTGTCTATTTCTCTCTCTCTCTCTCTCTCTCTCTGTCTCTCTCTCTCGGTCTCTCTCTCTCTCTGTCTCTCTCTCTGTCTCTCTCTCTCTGTCTCTCTCTCTATCCTTCTTTCTCTGTCTCTCTCTGTCTCTCTCTCTCTCTGTCTCTCTCTCTGTCTCTCTCTCTCTGTCTCTCTCTCTCTGTCTCTCTCTCTGTCTCTCTCTCTGTCTCTCTCTCTGTCTCTCTCTCTGTCTCTCTCTCTATCCTTCTCTCTCTGTCTCTCTCTCTGTCTCTCTCTCTGTCTCTCTCTCTCTCTGTCTCTCTCTCTTTCTCTCTCTCTCTGTCTCTCTCTCTCTCTGTCTCTCTCTCTCTCTCTATCCTTCTCTCTCATTTTATTTCTAACGCTCACTCCTTCTGTCATTCTCTTTCTTTCTCTGTAGGTCCCTTTCTTTTTATGTATCTATGTATCCTACACTCTGTCTATCCCCCCCCCCCCCCCCAATCTTCCTCAATGTTTCCCCTTATTACCAGTTTCCAGGACAAACACCATCATTACATTAAGGAGACTATCTTAAAAGCTCCACAAATCAAAGTCCCAAGGCCAGTATCAGCCCCCATTGCTACCCTCATGACCATAAAGTTGATATTGAAAACAGGAAATGGGCCAGATGGAGTCGGCAGAATACCGGAAGTGAAGAGAAAGAAAGTAGGGGAAGTATCATAGGGAAACCCCGATCTCCGTCCACTGTTCGACGTCATCTATAAACCCGTAAAGGGGGGCATTTTTTTTTTTATGCGTCATGAACTAAATAACTGGGATGGGACAAAGTAGTTCGCCAAAATAATTTTATTAAGCCCTCATTGGTTATGAATATAATATATCTAGGCATAGTGTTGGAGTATTAGCAAATACTGACATGGTATTCCATTGCGCCCTTTCAAGAAGACGTAAATCTACCCCCCTAAATTAATGCCGAAAAATCAATCAACAAATACAGTTTTTTAAAATTGAAAACATTAAAAAAAGTGTTCTTTTTTTTCTTTTAAATAACGAGTTTACAGGAGTTCCCCCCTATCTGAAGGTATATTGTTTATCTCCATCTCACGCCCCACACACTTTTTTTCAGCCCCAAACAGTCAAATGTCTGGTTCTGGCTGTCTGGATCTGTCTGAGCATAGGAAGATGGACAATATCATTAAGGTTATATATGTCCGTGTGTGTGTGTGTCACCACGGGTCAGTAGGTTAACATGGCGTACTCTCGTCGGATATTTATTCCATTTAAATTTTTTTTAAAGAAGAAACTATATTAAGGTTAAGTAAGTGGATTCATGTTGGGAAAATGGGGCAATAGGGTACCCCAACATTGGGAAACACGTTTTATGGTCGGGGAGGAAAAGAGTAAGTAGATTTGTCTCGCTTTCATATCAATTTGGTCTACAGTGGTTTGAAGACATCATTGGTGTCTGCTATGGTTTGATGAAATCAGTAGTGTCTGCCATGGTTTGATGACATCATTGGTGTCTGCCATGGTTTGATGACATCAGTGGTGTCTGCCATGGTTTGATGACATCAGTGGTGTCTGCCATGGTTTGATGACATCAGTGGTGTCTGCCATGGTTTGATGACATCAGTGGTGTCTGCCATGGTTTGATGACATCAGTGGTGTCTGCCTTGGTTTGATGACATCAGTGATGCCTGCCATGGTTTGATGACATCAATGGTGTCTGCCATGGTTTGATGACATCAATGGTGCCTGCCATGGTTTGATGACATCAATGGTGTCTGCCATGGTTTGATGACATCAATGGTGTCTGCCATGGTTTGTTGACATCAACGGTGTCTGCCATGGTTTGACTAAGTAAACATGGATCGGATGACCGTAACATGAATTGAAAGAAAAGAAATTATTCAAATTAGTCACGTTGCACCGCGTCACGTCATGCCACGTCATGTTACGTCACATTATGTCACAGCAGGTCACACCACGTCACGAGCTAATGAAATTGTAATGGTGTTAAACAATGAACCAAGAGACTGTTACCTTTATGTTTAACGCTACTATATGGTGTTCTTTTTACTAATGCTTAGGCGTTTTACTGTTTAAACTGAGGTTTGAACACGATAACGAGGCTGACCTTTGACCCAGTGCTCGCCGTGACACGATTAAATGAGTTCGGGCCGTACGTATGATTTATCGATGCAAGTTAGTCCTCAGATGACGAAGACACCCCCCGCGGGCATGATCTGAACTAGTGTATGCTGCAAGGCTAATCCAAGCAGATGTGTAGATCGAAGTCTGTTGGTACTAATGAGTCACACAAAACTAAAACGTTAAATTTTACAGGGCTGCTCCATTTCCAAATCACTTCCTCACCCACCCCACCCCCCATCCCTCTCAACGCCGACGCCCGTTATTGGCAAATGTTTAAAAACCCCAATGAGATTTGCAAATGTACGCCCCTGGGCTTAGACTAGACTATAAAGTTCATAGTTCAGTGTTCTGTCATCATTCCTACCAACACAGAAACATCAACACGTGCACTTTTGGGGAGACGTGTTTCAGCGTTCAATGTGTCAAAGTCTTTGTATGAATGATTATGTATTAACGCGTGAGCTTTGGGGGAGGGGGGGCAAAATTGGGGTGGGAGGGGGGCTGAATTATTTTTGTTTCTATCAGCAAAGGTGATTGCGTCGTGGCGTTACAGCCAAGGGACCGCTGGTAGAAAACAAAACATGTTCACCCAACAATGTTTAAAGGTAAACAGTTAACGTACAATAACAACGATTATAAAGATTATAAAGATTATAAAGATTATAAAGATTATAAAGATTAAAACTGTCTATTTAAACAACCAATCTAAAGTGTTGACATTTCGAAATTTTAAATCGATCGTTAAATAAAGCACTTCAAATTGGACCCGACACTTGCTCAAGTCATGGAGTCACGAAACTGTCAGAAAAGGGGTTGCAGGGTAGAAGGTAAGTGGGGTTGACAACCCTGTCGGGCCACGGGTGGTTGGGTAGAAGGTGGGGAAAACAGCGCCTACGGTTGGCGGTAGACTGACGATTGTTTGCTTTCTCTAATCTTAGACCTCTGTCACCAGTACACAAAAGGTGAGAGCTTTATAAGGGGATTTTACAAAACCAAAGAAAACAAGGTTATCCATCATGTTGTGCACCGGGCTACGGGGAAATGCGGATTAATTTCTAACCGTTCCGTCACGAGGAAATGTTGGGTACGCACTGCATAAAACAGTACTAAGAAGAGACGAAATAAGGACGGATTTTGAGTGAGATGAGCCCTTTATAGGACAGGTCCCACAATGTGATACCACGTGATCCAGAAATCTCACATCAGCCATCTAGGGTTTATCTCCAGGGATACCGCACGATTTTTTTTTTACCAAACCAAAGAGTTCCCGGGAACTTTTCCCATCCCGTGAAATCCCGGGGACATAATTGTAGAATGACATTTTCTTGTTTTAAGTCACAGATTGTCACAAATCGTCGTTTTAAGTCAGGACCTGTAAAATCTAGTGAACTGCGTTGAACTATTGAACTCAGTACCTCTGGTACACAGGTTCTCTGGCGCTTTCAAGTCACGACCACATTCATATATAACATAAGGAAAGAAGGGACCGGTACCGCAATATGTTGAGAAGAAGGCTCTTATAAATGGTAAATTCTTGAAAGTGAAAACATATTAAAACTACATTTTTCACTATTGTAATTAACATGCCATGGTTGAAATTGTAAATAAAACAATAAGACAACAATAACAATAAAAAAAAAATTTTATATCCCTATTTCTCATAGTATATTGTTTCAGACGGCGACCCCTGGAGAAATCCCTTCGATACCCCCAATGGACGTCAGGTCAGATGGGCTGTAAGCCTGTGCTGTAGTAACTTATTACACCAGGCTGTTTAAGTGTCAAACTTTATATCATGTAGTGTATTTTTTTTTAACTCCCAAAAGGAACCCTAATAACACATAGACATAAATGAATGCATTTAAGTACGTTTCTTGTTTATTGTTTTTTTTTTTATTTGAAACAATCCCTTGTTACAAGTTGTTACAAATATTAGCTCGAAAATTCTGCGACGGATTTGAAACCTAGAATTCGCAACCTGTAAATAACGAAAAACTCATATAGATTGTAAATGTTTGTTTTTTTTAGTTTTTTTCTACAGGCGATGAAGTCCAACTTTGGCATGACAAGCATACTATTATCTAGTTATCCATTACTATAGGAATGAGTAGAGGGAATTGAATCAACTAATAACTTGTAACCAACCTCTCAACTAACCTTAAGATTGCTTTTCATTCATTAATAGACAATAACAACTATGAATTTTTTTTTTAAACTCTCTTGTATAGTTTTATTTCAGTTTATAATATATTTTCAATGAATTATTTTTTCCCCTTGATTGCCCGCGGTGAATCATAGGATCCCGGGATGAGAGTTGCTTGGATTCCCGTTTTTCCGGGATAGGGAAAATTCCGGGAAGTGAGAAGCCCTACCTCCATCCTTGTTTATCGGCGGGGGTCTGATGTTGGAGTGGATCTATTGACTTAGAGTGGCAGTTACGCCGAGAGGGCGGGTGAAGGTAAACTTTTATTGAACACTCCAATTGTTAAGGATTGTTGCGCTTGATGTAACTAGGTTATGAAGGTCGGGGGGGGGGGGGGGGGGCAAGTCCAGAACTGTCCTCTCGATGAGCGCCTGGCAATGAGAGTCTACCTCAGCATCAATAGTTCACGTTGTTTATATATATAAAGTGATGACGCCAGGATTAAGACTTCAATACAGGCCACACACTAAGTCTGGCCTAAGATGATGATACCATGATTAAGACTTCAATACAGGCCACACACTAAGTCTGGCCTAAGATGATGATACCATGATTAAGACTTCAATACAGGCCACACACTAAGTCTGGCCTAAGATGATGACACCAGGATTAAGACTTCAATACAGGCCACACACTAAGTCTGGCCTAAGATGATGACACCAGGATTAAGACTTCAATACAGGCCACACACTAAGTCTGGCCTAAGATGATGATACCATGATTAAGACTTCAATACAGGCCACACACTGAAAGATGATGAAACCATGATTAAGACTTCAATGCAGGCCACACACTGAAAGATGATGAAACCATGATTAAGACTTCAATACAGGCCACACACTAAGTCTGGCCTAAGATGATGATACCATGATTAAGACCAATGCAGGCCACACACTGAAAGATGATGAAACCATGATTAAGATTCAATACAGGCCACACACTAAGTCTGGCCTAAGATGATGATACCATGATTAAGGAACTCTAAGATGATACCATGATTAAGGAACTCTAAGATGATGATACCATGATTAATGAACTCTAAGATGATGATACCATGATTAAGAAACTCTGAAGTTGATGATACCATGATTAAGAAACTCTAATATGATGATACTATGATTAAGAATTCAATGCAGGCCACACACTAAGTCTGGCCTAAGATAATAACACCATGATTAAGGAACTCTATGTACCAGGAACATCATTTCAGGTTTCTTTCATGAGGGGAACAAAATTGGATGGAAAAAAAGGGGGGGGGGGCAAAAATCAAAAGTTAAGGGGGGGGGACAAAACCAAAAGTTGGCGGGCTTGTGGGGTAGTTTATAACTGGAGGCGCCACAGTACGAGGTAATTTTTTTAAAAACCTGCAAAATTAGAGTGGGGAATGTTCCCCCTGCCCTACCCAAAATGACGTCCCTGCAATGTAACCATAGAGTTTAGATATACTGAAACAACATGTAGATAAAAATGATTACTTAGGAGATCGGTGTACTCATAGCGTGTGAAGCCTGCAGCATCTTGAGAAATGTAATTTATATAATGAGATCAGTGTACCCATATAAAGTGAAGTAATATGTTGATAAAAATGCTATGTTTAAAGAGATCAATGTACGTATATAGAGTGTTAAGCAACATCTTGATAAACGTACCAAGATAAAGGATCTCCATGTAACCATATAACATAGTATACAGAGACACATTGATTTTGGGTCTGCCCTAGACACCAAAAGAGCCAATCAAACTGCCCGTTCAGTAAACGCACCTACTGCTGGAGTTTGTTACATTGTGAACATGCCTAATAAGGAAGTTTTTTGGTAATACGAATTGAATAAGCACGTCCTGGCTTTATTAATAATATATAATATTATAAGGGCTACGTCCGAGGCCCCCACAAGTGCTGGACCGTGGGCGAACGCCAGTATGACCCCCCTTCCCCAATCCCATAGCGCCGGCTCGGCACTGTCATACAGAAAAACAAATGGACACATGAAATAATCCATCTAATATTATGTAATAATGATTATGATTATGGTCAAATTATTCAATTTTTCTCATCATTCGTGGTTAGTGAATGTAACTGGTTCTGGTTTTTCAGTTCTCCCAATTTCTTCACCACCCAGGGTGCTAACAGGGGCGGACCACATCACACAAGTACACGTAATAAATAGCCCGCCCTTCTTTCACGAAACCAAAACATTTCATTCGACACCCAACCTCTCCTGCCCCCGTAAAACAACAACAAATGTCTGTC
The DNA here is from genome assembly GCA_964017045.1 of Omphiscola glabra. Lineage (NCBI taxonomy): Eukaryota > Metazoa > Mollusca > Gastropoda > Lymnaeidae > Omphiscola > Omphiscola glabra. The sequence goes on from OZ024807.1 coordinate 16,652,332, forward strand.
ATTCTAAATGTCTTGTTTCTCAACCCCACTCCCAGCCTTAGTCTGTTAAGAGGGCCCCCCCCCCCCCCCCCAAAAAAAAAAAAAAAAAAAAAAAAAAGAACACATAAAATCATTTTCCACACTCTTAAAACTATGTACAGGTATCGACACATGTATGTTCATTACACTTTTATGAAGTTAATAACCATTATTTATTAAGAAATTCTCACTTACCCACAGAGGAATGTCCACGTAATGTCCACACAACGTTATGTCCACCGAATGTCCACACCACCTGCAGTGACAGTCTACAGTAGTAATAGTGAATGAAAAGATAACGCTCACAATTGTGAACTTTGTTTATGGTATTTCAAAATGTCATCAATTTTTAGTGGTACGATATTTAAGTAGTCCTGCTACTATGCTTTGATACTAATTCAATACCTAGTAGATATAACGCCTACTAAATATGGCACCCAGTAGAAATAAGCCCATCTTCTGACTTGAAGGTTTCGTACGAATAACCAGTTTTATCTAATTAAAAACGCTTCTATTTTAAGTTATTTTTCGTACTCCCAGAAAAAGAAAGACGCCAAAAGCTCAACTCAGTAGTCGTATAAGGGGTAATCTCAAAGTGTGTCAAAACTCTAACGGCCAGAGATGTGTGTACGTGTAGTCCAGCGAATCGAAAAGTCCAGCGGCGGTCTTCCTTCTCTTCGTGTTCCAGTTTTCTGAGAAGAAAAAATTGGTTTATTGTTGCTATCCGCACTGTAGCATCACCATGGTAGCCTCTCTGTGATGCCGTCTGAGACGAGAGAGAGCGGCCACGGTGGTGGAACCAAGTTGACGCTGTGGGATAAAAATGTACGGAACACCATTGGGTAATAAACAAGTAATCCATGACGAAATGTGCTGTAATAAATCCCGTACCTCTTAACAGTGGTGTAGGCTCCCTTGAATAAATACAACCCGGGGCGAATCCTCAAAATTGCCCCCCCCTCCCAACAAAATACATATGAAAAAAACATTTATATAATTTTATATAAATACCTTCTTAGCAGACCCCCCCTCCCTCTAGGTTCGCCCTTGTTTGATTACTGATCAAAGAACCTTCATGCACTGTAATGAATGATTACACAAACTTGCACAGGGGAGTCCATAAAGTACGCCAATGTTTACCCCACCCCGTGTCAACCTGTCAAAAATCTCAGCCCCACCCCCCCAATTCACCCCTCCTAAAATACATCAGGCTATAAACTAAAAAAAAATATTTTAAAATATTTCAAATAGATCTAACACACACTTCACGATTAAATTTATAAAAGTGACATCTTCTGTCAAAATACACCCATCACCACTGAAAGTCAAACATCACTGTCATTTTCACGTTTTATATGTATGAGAGAAAATATCATTTTAATGTGTGGCGTCAATCACGCTCCTTTACCCCACCCCCACTTTTTCCGTGTCTCAAACTGTCAAACTTTTTAGACCCCTCCCCTTTTTTTTTTCTGGAACGCGACGTACTTTATAGACGGTCCCTACGATCTGTGCTCATAGGCGTACCCATGGTGTAGCAAGACATTTGAAGAGGACCGTAAAATTGTCGAGCCCGACAAATAAATTTTGAAAAAGTGGGCTATTTTAAATGTGTCTTCGCTAATTAGCCCGTTGACCTGTATAAATAAGTTAAAATGCTGCACACTAATCGTCTTCGTTTGATATAAACTGTATACCACATGGCAAACATTAATTACCTAAAAATAGGCTCCTCAAGCTCGATAGGGGCACAGTTTTAGTACATGCCGTGGGCGACACACGTCCTCCGTAACGACTCGATCTTTTGTGACTAAGTATGTGTCTATCTAATTATGTCAGATGCACTGGAAACGCATGTAGGGACAGTCAGCATTGGTGGCAGAACAATCACCAACCTACGCTTTGCGGATGACGTAGAAGGACTGGCTAGACAACCTAGTAAAGCGTCTCGACAAGACTTCATCGTCCTTTGGCATTCAAATCAGTGCAGAAAAGACAAAAATGAGGACGAAAAGCACAAAAATATAGCTCCCAGCACCAAAATTAGGCTGATGCGCTCATTAATCCTCTCCCTTTTCTTATATGCCAGTGAGTCCTGGACATTAACAGCAGAACTTGAAAGGAAAATAAAGGCGATGGAGATGAGATGTTTCAGAAGCATTCTTGGCATCTGCTGTAGAGACCATATCACCAATGAACAAGTGAAAGAAAGGATTCGTCAAGCAATTGGGCAGTACGAAGACCTCCTGGTGTCTGTAAAAGAGCGCAAACTTGAGTGGTATGGCCATGTGACCAGAAAGCAAGGGCTCACCAAAGAAATCTTGCAGGGCACAACTTGAGGAGGGAGAAGAAGAGGAAGACTGAGAAAAAGATGGGAAGATAACATCAAAGAGTGGACGGGATTAAAACTAGGCGATGCTGTGCGAAGTGCAGAAGACCGAGAGGAATGGAGGAGGATAGTTTTCATGTCATCTGTAGCGCCCGAACGGCCCAAGGACTAAGAGACATGATGATGATGATGATGATGATGATGTGTCTATCACGCCTTGAAGTGTCTCATTGAAGAACCAAAAATGACTTTTTATTTTATTAAAGAGCTCAACTCATAAAGAAAACAATATTTTAAAAAAAGACTTTAAAAAATAAAGCAAACAAACGTATACATTCCCCACGCTTTATATCATATGTATATAGATATACCCCAGTCAGTATATATGACTGTAAAACCTCTGAAGTTTTGGGTGACATTTATTATATACTTTTTAGCACATTTTTTGGGAAAACTGTTTTTTTTTTTTTTTTAAATTTATTAATTTTTTTTTTAAAGAAAAATGTTATATTTTGTAAAATTTTGTACTTTAAATTCAAGGGGTCAGTGTGCGATTGTGACCTTTATGTGGTAAAAAAAATGTGTTGTCATTGTTGCCTATTATCGGGAACGAGTAGCCATGCATAAAGGAAACGCCGTAGTGAAAACCCGATGCCTCTATGACTTTCCGTTCCTGGGATATCCTCAGAGGTCACTCAAATGTCATAGGAGGTCACCGGTGACCTACTGATCATGAAGGGTTGTATTGTCATGTAAGGAAAAAACGCGTTTATGGGGGGAGGGGGTAATTGTGCAAAGTTTCAGCTCAATTATTGGAGATCAGGAACTGGGACAACCTTGAGTTGCAAGGTTTGACCACACACTAAATAACGGGCAGAGCAATCTAAGGAACAGTGGATATAAGCTACTGCAGAATGAGACGATTCAGTGTAGTGGTCAACAACCTACAGCGCGAGGGTCAGACTTAGAAATTTTCAATGGCGCGTGGAAGACCAAAAAAATAAAATGAGAAATTACTTTTTTTTTAAGTTTGACTTATCAATCAGGATTTTATTGGCCCGCTGAGTGATAGAGAAATCTTACTTTGATCCACCATTGCCAAAAGATTTCCGACCCCTTGGATTAAAAGGACACATTTCTCGAAAAGACATTAAATGAGGAGTCCAATCCCTGCTACGTAACTTCTTTTTGATTCAGACAAAAATTAGTTTTTGTAAATTAATTTATATAGCGAATATAGCATTTATATATTTTTAAATGGTGAATTTTAGACTTACATAAAGCTTTTTAATCATTAAATACACAAAATCTGTAGATTGACAATTAAATAACCAGCCAAGATAGATAACTCATTTTTTTTTATAGTGACTAAGCAGGGTTTGCAATTGGACTCATATACTTATTCTCACTGGAATTTCATGAATTCAATTCTTCTTATATATACATTTTTTTTTAAAGAAAGAATGACAACCATTTTTAAATCCATTATATTAACGTTGCCTTTGTTCGTGGTTGGCTGGTTGGCTGGCTCGAATCCCGTCAACCTTTCGTGCTGAAACTTGGCACATAGATTCGTTGCCGATGACAACTGATAACATCAAATGTTCAGTCCCACCCCAAAAGTCATTTTTTGTCCCCTTTTCCTTTTTTTCCAAGGGGAGAATGATGGGAATATGATGACACCGATTTCACGAAATGAAGTTCCCGATAACTGCGCTAAAAGAGATTATTTTTCTTTTTTTTTTTAAATATCGCAAGCGCGTTTAGTGCGTAATATTTTCTTTTGCTTTTCTGAATCGGTGAAATAAATCTGTGGTGTCAAAGCGGGTGGGTCAATAGAATATAAATACAGTTCAGGGGCGTGAGAGAATGTGCGGTTGTGATTCTTGGGGAGGGGTGTCTCGACAATTATTATTATTGGGATTCTTATCAAGTGCATTTGGTCAAATTTTTCAGACGCCTATACCCTTGCTCGATATTAAATTTAGTAAAGGATTTTTACGAAAACTTTGTTTTTAAGGTTTGTTTTATTTTATTTAATATTAAAATCAAATTCGCAACGATGCCCACATGGTAAGGTAACATAATTACCTTTTTTTAAAAATTAAAATCCTAATAATCAAAACTACAAAGACTATTGAGAGCCATTGGTGAGTTCTTTCAAAATGACAATCAAATTTACAATTGTAAAAGTATCGTATTGAAAACTCAGTGGGTAAAATAAAATTTAAAAATTAGAAAATTATAATTTGAAAAGCAACTAATCCACTACTTGTTTGCCATGGCCACAGTGACACACTAAACGTTGTTTTTTTATTTTAATTATTCCCCTTGACAACTCCCATAGCCTCAATAAAAGCGTCAATAAAAGCCATCTTTGTTCAGACAGTCTAGTTTATTTTGAATAGATTTTTATATTGGAGATATATTTTTAATAACTAAAAACAAAAGCGGATGTTGTTAACATGTGTTATATTTTCTATTATACGCATGTAGGCTCATGTTTACATTTCGTCACAGTTCTATTCAGCCGTGAACAAATTTACAAATCCAGCTATGCCTATGGAAAGATAAAATACCTTGGCACATCTAATATAAAGGGCCAGCACTTAAATTATGCCTCTAAACAAGGGGTGGGCAAACTATGGCTTGACAGCCAATTGTGGCTCGCGATTCAATTTTCAACGGCTCGCGCTTCCATTTTGAATGGCTCGCACTCCCTTAAAAAATAAAATAATCAGATTTTGAGTTGTGTACATTATATCAACTCTTTGTTTATTTTTTCTATTAAGACAATGTATTAAATGATTTTGAGATATTGTACGATTTTAAGAGTTTGAGGGTAAACATGTCTGAAATAATTAAAATGATCTTAAAAATGGAAAAGAAAAAAAAAACATTGTAATTTAAATTTTCGGTGGCACATATCACTAGACATGGGTTTGTTTCATATGTCACTAGACATGGGGTTGTTTCATATGTCACTAGACATGGGTTTGTTTCAAATGTCACTAGACATGGGGTTGTTTCAGATGTCACTAGACATGGGGTTGTTTCAAATATCACTAGACATGGGGTTGTTTCAGATGTCACTAGACATGGGGTTGTTTCATATGGCACTTGACATAGGGTTGTTTCAGATGTCACTAGACATGGGGTTGTTTCAAATGTCACTAGACATGGGGTTTTTTCAGATGTCACTAGACATGGGGTTGTTTCATATGGCACTTGACATAGGGTTGTTTCATATGTCACTAGACATGGGATTGTTTCAAATGTCACTAGACATGGGGTTGTTTCAGATGTCACTAGACATGGGGTTGTTTCATATGGCACTTGACATGGGGTTGTTTCAGATGTCACTAGACATGGGGTTGTTTCGCATTTCTGGTGGAAGGATAAATTACCTATGATTCGGGTAAAACGCCCCCCCCCCCAAATCTAGCTTTTCACCATTTATGGCACCCATGCCTCTGTTACCTCTTCAATCTGACTGGCAGCTATGAAAACGTTTGTCCACCATTGACTCTAAAAAAATCACTATTTCCTGTCTCGACTCGAAAGTGTGGGGGGAGGGGTTGGATTAATTTCTTAAAACTGGGATAGCTTTAATTCCTTATTTTGTAAATGTCGCCCATGGTGAGAACCATGTCGTAACCAACACGTAAAGGAGGTCAGCGAGTCACGAGCATTGTCGTCTGTCATTCAAAGGCAGAGTTTTTAAATAGTATTTAAACTTTAGTTGAGAAATTAGTTCAATGTAACAGGCTGCAGCCAGTAATAGTCCGCTGAACCATCGTTTGTAATCAAACTACTTCCCGCGGGTCAGATCCCGCCAACAAGGTGTCCTGAAGCCGGTCCGTCTGGCCGTCGCATCCAGTACCCGTTAGTAGCGATACAAACATTGAAATGGACATCGATCATCTCATTCAACAGAGACGGGACCATAAAATGGGGACCATAAATCAAGGTAATAAAAGCATGCCCATAAAATCAGGCCCATGTGCCCATAAAAATGAGGTCCATACTGACCATTGAAATACAAACAGACTTATGTTGGTTGAAAATGTGTTCTTCATTTCAATATTATGTTTCCACAAGAAATAAGATATGTGCAGTCCAGTGGCGTAGCGAGCTTAACTCGCTCCCGGGGCACAATACCTTTTTAGCGCACCCACCCCTATTCGAAAACCATACAATATTATATGTAAAATATACCATTTGGCGCCCCTTTGTGAGTAGCGCCCGGGGCATGATGCCCCCCCTTGCACCCCCCTCACTACGCCACTGGTGCAGTCTGCACAGGCATGCGTTCATATTTTCTTTTAAACTATCATTTTAACAGTGGTACCAGAATACAGTCCCTCGGATACTGGGACTTAATTCAGACCCCACTCTTTAAAACGTTTGATGACCTCTGCTTTAAGCGATGGTCACGTGTTCTGGCTATGCCAAGACCACCATCTACAATAGTCCTTAGTCTGGCACTGGTTTTCCCTTTTCTTAACTACACATGTGCTTAAACTTTAACTCCATGAATGACGTCACGCATTTTGATTGGTATCTGGCGTTTGCAAAAAAAAAAAATATATATATATTTTATAATTTTAAAAAATACTTTTCTGAAGTTAGCATGGTGAGGCTGCAGCAGGTTGAACTTATCATTTCATAACATGAGACAAATCTATCTGGATAAATCAAAAAAAAAAAAAAAAAAAAAAAAAAAAAAAATGCTAGCTATTTAAATCCATCGGCACTGCATAATATGATGCACGCAGCCCAACCCTGCTTAATTAACTATCCGCCGCTGTCGCTAAAAAAAAAGGGGGTCGCATGATTTAAATTTAATCAGAGCTGAACATGAGTTCGACTTGTAGGATGCCTAGGCGCAATGTAAGACATCCCTAAGCTAGTTAATACTAGTGTAAAAGCCTATACTAGGTGTTTCTGATCTACAGCTCTATGGCGATAACATCCACGGACGCGTTAAGTCCATCTGCATTGCTGATTTTAATGAGAATTTCTATTCTTGGCCGAAATTTACATTTTTGTACTTGCTTTCGTCTTTTCAAAGAATGGAGTCTGATTCTGAAGTAATATATGGGGTGATTTTGAGGATCAGACTTTTAGGCTTGGACTCAACGCTATGCCATCATGCTAATGTCAACACTATGCTATCATGCTAGTGTCAACACTATGAAATCATGCTAATGTTAACACTATGAAATCATGCTAATGTCAACACTATGCTATCATGCTAGTGTCAACACTATGAAATCATGCTAATGTTAACACTATGACATCATGCTAATGTCAACTTTTATGTAGACGACGGGCTTACGTCATCTTTCCCCGTAAATGAGCTCTAGCTGACACCAAGCTCGGAACCACATTTAGGGCGTGGCTAGCTAAAAATAGTCTCTCTTGACCTTCTTTACAACTAAATAAAATTAATAGTCTGTATTATTAGAATTATGTAGAATTATCGAGAAGGGAATACAATGTGTAGTCTCTTCTAGTAGTATCTATGAAACAGGCCAAATAAACGCCTAGAGGGATTGAACGGGAAGATCATTTATCACGAGAGATTTTGAGCGTGTGTTATTTTTGCTACGAGACATAGATTTGTTGACTGTGTTTGTATAGATTCCTTTTCATCATTGTACCTTTTTACAACATTGTGTATTCTTCAACATTGTACCGGTACAAGCCAATCATTATTCTGTAAAACAATAGCTTTAATTATATTTCTTTTGATTTTGTAATTTATAATTAACATAATAAAATGTATTAATTGTAATTAGCCCCGGTTTGGGTATCGTATTCTTTGTTATTGTATTTAACATATGGTATCGTCTTTTGCTGTGTACTGTTTTAAAACGAGCCATACACTTAAATAAGAGATTAATCTCTCCATACTGACAACAGTACGCAACATCAACACTATGACGTCATGATGATGTCAGCACTATGACAGCATGTTAATGCTTTCAGCGGGTAGTAAAAGTCAAGAGTAAAATCAAAATAAAAACTAGAGTTACAACTACATTGACAACTTCAACAAAAGTTTGATTCTGAAGCCACAACCCTGCTAACTGTGCTTGCCAGTTTTCCGAAATTACATAAATGGCCAGCATGATAATAAGGGAGGCAATGTACAAAAATATTTACCAGTAAAATCTTTTATATTTTTTTTTATTTCCCTTGAAAACTGTGTTCTTTTTATTTCCCTTGAAAACTGTGTTCCTTCCACATCATGTCTAAAAGCATGAATCGCCCCAAGAGCAAATCTTCCAGTTTTTGTCTGACGCCGATGAATTTCACAATAATACAGGGTTGTTTTTTTTAATGAGTGCGCGACTCTTATTAAATACATTTATAAAAACAGTAGCAGGGGCGGCACTTCATATACTTTGCATTCCCTGAAATTTCTTTATTTTCTATTTTTAATTTTATTCATTTGTTTTTTAAACTAAGAATTAAATTATAATTGTAGACAATTAAAAAACGTGAAGTTTAATAATTTAAACACCCATCCCCGACTGACTTTATTTTATCGTTTGTCAGTATTTTTCAACTATAAATATTAATAAGTTCTCCACAAGATCAGTTGATTACTAATTGGTCTCCTGTTCACGGATGAAAAAGCAACGCAAGTCTGAAGATTCATTACGATAAACTATCACGGCCTAAAAAAAAAAATCCAACGTTTTTTTAATAACTTCTCGTTTATTGATTTTGTTTAATCATTTCTTACTGTGCAAAATGTCCACACTTCCCTTGCCCCCGTGACGTCATCTACATAGCATGAGTTGTAATTTCTTGTTCCGACTCCATGATCAGACAAAAAATGTTTTGATTTGATATTGAAATACAGTTTTAACACACTTTAAATTACATATTATTTTTTTTTATATCGCAGGGCATACGTTACTTTTATAAGAGTAACTTGTATACCCTTTTTGAGAACCCCTATACGACTTGTTGGGATGTTTTACGGTATTATTTTAAATATAATAAATCGTACAGAATGTCGCAAATGGACACAGGAAGGCTAGCCATGTCTTATAATCATAGCGGTCGTGTAAATACCATGACGTCCGCTATTTGGCACGGACCATTTACTACGCGTCTTACTACAAACTTGTTTCGTGACAATTGTCTTTGACTTGAGTTTTAGTCTTGTGGACTGCATACATTTCTCAGTCATAATAATATAGTTGGAACACGTGTTCCTTTGGCGGTTAATAATTTTTGTAGCGTGCTTGTATAACATTAAGGAGATAATGAATATTGTTAAGACCTATTTATTTTACATTAGTGTCTTTTAACTTTTTGTATGCAACAATTCAACAATAAAATCTACAATGAATTGAAAATTGACGTCATTGGTGATTGAATTATTTATATTTTCGTTGTTTACACGGTAAGAATATAAAGTTAATTTAGAAAATAATTTGACTAGGCACTAGGTCTTAACTTCAATTCTTTTTATTAAAATGCATATGGTTAAACCTGAAACAATTTGAAGATCAGGGCCGAAAATTAATAATTAAATGGGAAACCACTCTTCTGATTTCCCTCGAATTTTTTGTGAATACTTTTATTAACCTCAAACTGATGACTTGTAAACAAATAAATGAACATTGATTTAAAAAAACGAATTATAATAGCTTGAGTGGAATTATATTTTAACATTAGCCTTTGATCAACTTTTTTGCATAGTTTAGATGCATATTAACCTAAATGATAAACATTGTTGTCTTTTTTTTGGTGTTTTTTTAAAAACTTCTTACCCAGCCTACTCTACTCGATACCCAACACTGGCACTCAATCAACTCACTTTTCACTGGTTTAGAATGTGTAGATCTAGTATTTTTTAGTGAGTGTTCGTACTCGTCGTACTGATTAATTTTTATTATTAAGGTTTTGAGTAGATAGGAGACCTGGACCTGGTTAAAATCATGGCTGATCTGTCATCTCAATATATTTATTATTATTGTTAGTGTGTCTAAAGTCTAAGTGGATTTAAAATTTAAAAAAAAAATAACATTAACATATTGAATATTTGGTATATAATTAATAATTAATTTATATTATTTGATAATTTAATATTTGTAGGAATTATCTATAGTCTATAGTAAAAAAAATATTTTTAAAATTAAATTTTAAAAATTCAATAAACCTTATACTATTTCTGACCTAAGAAAGTGGTAAGTAGGCCTAAAGTAATGCTTGCCTAAGGCTATGTAGGTTTTCTTAGTTAATTAAGTTAACTATAACTATAATAACCTGCTTAGGCCAAATTTATTATCATGGCCATGGGGATGAAATTATTACTTGAAAGTAGTAGTAGAAGGGCATTTTTAAGAAAATTATAATATAATTATTAGTCAACATAATTTTTATTGTCTAATTTAATGAAATAAAAAGTTAATAAATTAAAGCATTTCATATTTTCTAAGACATTTTAATTATTTTTCTCAGGACAATGTTTAGGCCTACAGCATGCAGCAAAGGCCTAATTCTAATTTATAATAAATATATACTGATTATTATTTAAGAAAGTAATATTTTTCTTGTCAAAATGTTCTCTTACAATTACATAGACATAGGCCCTATAGTATGCTATATCTCATAGTAAACTCTCTCTAGGCTTTATTATCATGTCAAATTTGTTAAATTTTAGAATACTGAGGCTAGTTTCAGGGCCAGTTATTCTAATTATGCATATCATTACTCATACTGAGTCATTGTTGGTTCTTATTCATTGCATAATCATTTTTATGTAGCATTACTTAATCAGTTATATTTCTTCAGGCAATATGGATAATGTAACTTCCCAAGGTCCAGTAACAATGGATCCTGCTGATAAAACTAGTATTCTATATGACAATGACACTTTTGGGAAAAGTATGTTTTGTAAAGATAGTATTTGGGTATGTAGTACTGACTGTATTTTACTAGCAGATTTCACTTTATAGAATATATTTAAATTCATATTTATTATTGTTTTGCTACTATAAAAAATATTTTTTTTACAGACTATGTTGTTCAAATAAAAAATGTAAGAATGCAAAAATATTTGTTTTTGTCTTCTATGCAAAAAAGATCTAAAGCACATATCTTTTGATGAAAGATAAAGAATTAATCATCCATATCTAGATACTTGAGTACTTGAGTCAAAATTAAAGCATAATGGAAATTGATCTAATCATTACACTTTACTTTTTTTTCAGGATACTGACCTTCTATTGTCTTCATCCTGGCCTCAGCTTACATTATGTTTTCAAAACACAGTACTCATATATTTTCCTTTTGCTTGCTTTTGGCTGCCCCTCCCATTTTATCTTTATAGTCTGGCATCTACAGGAAATCGTCCATTGCCTATGTCATGTCTCAGCATAATAAAAATGGTATGGGCCAGATTTTTTATATTGTGTATCACATCTTTTATTAATGTATTTATAATATTCTTCTTACAAAGAATTAGAATAATTTTAATGAATGGTAATCAAATTTCAATGATTGACGGGCTTCCAAAACTTCATCATCCCATTTATTACAATGATGATAGAGCTTACAAAATTATAGTGATTTTTATAAATTTAAAATAAAAATTTGTTACCAATATTTTACATTTTCTAGATGCAAATTGAAAATCTGAACATGTTGTATAACTAAAATTCAAATTGGACATAATCTAATAAATAAATTGACTATTCATTCCCTCTTCCTTTCAAGACTCTAGCTACCTCTCTCAGTTTGCTTAGCCTCATTATTATTATCGAAGACTTAAGTAAGGACGTTGCTACGAATCCCGTCCCATCATCACAGTATGCAGCTAATGGCATCAGGGTTGTGTCATATGTAAGTTTCTTGTGACCCTTTGTAGAATGGTCCATCTTTTGGAAGGTCCATCTTTTGGAATGGTCCATCTTTTGGAATGGTCCATCTTTTGGTTCTTTTTACAAGAAATAGTTTAAAATATGATCAATAAATAGTAATAGACACTTATTGAATTAGAAAACTAAATTTTATGCATGTGTTTTATCAGAATACTAGAAGATTTTTGCTACTCAGAATCTTCTTTTGTCTTCTTGTTGTGGTAGTTTTACCATACTTCTTAAAGCAGACTTGTTTAAAATGAATACAATAACATATTATAGGTCTTATGTACAATCATTAAGATTTTTTTAAACATCTCTATAAAATCATCATTTTCATTAGAATTGATAATTAATTACCTTTCAGATTTTAATTTACAACATTAAACTTAATTTTTTTATGCATAAATATAAAATTTCTTTTTACAGGCAGCCTTGGCCATAATAATACAGTTTGAGAGGAGATATCATGTTACTACATCAGGGGTGTTGTTTGTTTTTTGGATGCTAGTCGTCATTTGCGATGTCGTACCACTCTACACAAAAATTATACAGGAGGTTCATACATTTCAATGTTAAACTTTATGTCCAATGTCAAACATATTGCTTAGTTGATAGACTGGGAATTTACTGGTCATCTCTTATTTGCTAGAAACATTGTTTTAAAGGAATGCATGTAGCAAGAAAACAATGTCTACCATTGAGACCTCATTGTTATTTACTTTTACATCCCTTATCATTTCAATTTGAACTGCTAACAGTAAATAAGCACTTTCCTCTTTTGTACATTAATATCTTATGTTGTAATTATTTTTTGTCTTTCCCTCTAAGAAATAGTTATATTGCTGTATATCCCTCTAGAAGTATGTTGTGTGCTGTAATTATAATGTTGTATTTCCCTCTAAGATCATGTTGCATGCTGTAATTATCATGTTGTATTTCCCTCCAGGAGTATGTTGATTCCTTGTTGAAGTTTGCCCTGTTTTCTCTGATCTTTGTGATGGAAGTTCTTCAAATCCTTGTGCATTGTGTCAGTGACTCCATGGGGGAAGAATGTTTTCATGCTGTAAGTAGATTTTTTACAGCAATTTGAGCTGATCATTTGCTTTTCACCTGTGTTCTGTGCTGAGTACGCCACTGTCATATCACTGTAAGTATAACTTATTCAACTAATTTTATCTGCCTTAAATTTAAAAAAAGACTAAAATTCATTATCGAAACAAAAGTTGGTAATTTCTTTAAATTGTACTTAGATTCATGACAGAAGATGTGTTGTTTCTATTGCTTATTGTAATAAACTTAAAAAAGAGAGGAGCTTTTTGTAGTGACATTTTCCTGCTTTTCTCTATCCTAAGTCAGCCATTCTTTTGGGAAGGGGTGGGTGGGTGTGAAGGGGTGGGTGTGAAGGGGTGGGTGGGTGTGAAGGGGTGGGTGGGTGTGAAGGGGTGGGTGGGTGTGAAGGAGTGGGTGGGTGTGAAGGGGTGGGTGGGTGTGAAGGAGTGGGTGGGTGTGAAGGGGTGGGTGGGTGTGAAGGGGTGGGTGGGTGTGAAGGGGTGGTTGGGTGTGAAGGGGTAGTTGGGTGTGAAGGGGTGGTTGGGTGTGAAGGGGTGGTTGGGTGTGAAGGGGTGGTTGGGTGTGAAGGGATGGGTGGGTGGGTGTGAAGGGGTGGGTGGGTGTGAAGGAGTTGGTGGGTGTGAAGGGGTGGGTGGGTGTGAAGGGGTGGGTGGGTGTGAAGGGGTGAGTGGGTGTGAAGGAGTGTTCCAATCATGGGTAAGATCATTTCTTGTGTCTGATTATAAAATTATTGTTAGTTATATTGCTCATTATAGTTTATTATATTGTCATAGTTCACTTGCACAAAGCTAAGATTGAATGTTTAAAGAAATGATTTTGTTACAGAAAACCAGCCCTGAAGTCATGGCATCATTCCCAAGTCAAGTATTTTACTGGTGGGCCACAAAGTAAGTCAACAATTTTACGAATGGGCCACAATGTAAGTTCAGTTAGTAAGCATTTGTTCTGACGATATCTTTTAATTGTGTTTATTATAACAGTGCTTAACTTGGCCGCATTGTAAGTACATGAGGTCAGATTCTTAAAGGTTATAAAACATGCAGTCGTCTCATATGAGAACATTTCCAATGTTTTAAATGCCCAGTGTGAAAACTCAAATCATCTTCCTCCATCTGTAGTTGACTTTATAATAATATTGTAGCAGGCATAAAATAAGTTACATAATTCTCATATCCCATGCATTGTTCATTGCTATTCTGGACATCACAAGACACACTGCTATTCTGGACATCACAAGACACACTGCTATTCTGGACATCACAAGACACACTGCTATTCTGGTCCATCAAAAGACACACTGCTATTCTGGACCATCACAAGACACACTGCTTTTCTGGTCCCTCACAAGACACACTGCTATTCTGGTCCCTCACAAGACACACTGGTATTCTGGACATCACAAGACACACTGCTATTCTGGTCCCTCACAAGACACACTACTATTCTGGTCCATCACAAGACACACTGCTATTCTGGACATCACAAGACACACTACTATTCTGGACATCACAAGACACACTGCTATTCTGGTCCCTCACAAGACACACTGCTATTCTGGACATCACAACACACACTGCTATTCTGGTCCATCCCAAGACACACTGCTATTCTGGTCCCTCACAAGACACACTGCTATTCTGGTCCCTCACAAGACACACTGGTATTCTGGACATCACAAGACACACTGCTATTCTGGTCCCTCACAAGACACACTGCTATTCTGGTCCCTCACAAGACACACTGCTATTCTGGACATCACAAGACACACTGCTATTCTGGTCCATCACAAAACACACTGCTATTCCTACCATCACAAGACACACTGCTATTCTGGTCCCTCACAAGACACACTGCTATTCTTGTCCATCACAAGACACACTGCTATTCTGGTCCATCACAAGACACACTGCTATTCTGGTCCCTCACAAGACACACTGCTATTCTGGACATCACAAGACACACTGCTACTCTGGTCCATCACAAGACACTAATCTGTCCATCGCAGGACTGTGTACAAAGGATGGAAGAGTGACCTGCAGGAGGAGGATCTCTTTAATCTTAATCCCAGGGATGAAAGCAACACACTGATTCCCAAGTTTGAGAGGCTGTGGATCAATGAGCTGGTCAGGTTTGGACGGAAAAGGTTTGTGGGCTTTGGCACAGTCATGTTTGTGGGCTTTAGTTGAGTGATGTTTGTGAGCTTTAGTAGAGTGTTGTTTGTGGGCTTCAGTAGAGTGATGTTTCTGGGCTTAAGTAGAGTGTTGTTTGTGGGCTTCAGTAGAGTGATGTTTGTGGGCTTTTGTAGTGTGTTGTTTGTGGGCTTTAGTAGAGTGTTGTTTGTGGGCTTCAGTAGAGTGATGTTTGTGGGCTTTAGTAGAGGGATGTTTGTGGGCTTCAGTTGAGTGTTGCTTGTGGGTTTTGGCTGAGGGATGTTTGTGGGCTTTAGTAGAGTGTTGTTTGTGGGCTTTGGCAGAAGGATTTTTGTGGGCTTTAGTAGAGTGTTGATTTTGGGCTTTAGAAGAGTGATGTTTGTAGGCTTTAGATTAGAAGAGTGATGTTTGTGGGCTTTAGAAAAGGTATGTTTATGGGCTTTAGTAGAGTAATGTTTGTGGGTTTTAGTAGAGTGATGTTTGTGGGTTTTAGTAGAGTAATGTTTGTGGGTTTTAGTAGAGTAATGTTTGTGGGCTTTAGAAAAGGTATGTTTATGGGCTTTAGTAGAGTAATGTTTGTGGGTTTTAGTAGAGTGATGTTTGTGGGCTTTATTAGAGTGATGTTTATGGGCTTTAGTTTAGAAGACGGATGTTTGTGGGCTTTAGTAGAGTGTTGTTTGTGGGCTTTTGAAGAGAGATGTTTGTGGGCTTTAGTATAGCGATTTTAAGACTAGTACACATCGGGGGAGACTTTTATTTAAGATATATTTTTAGATTCAGGATAAACATTGGAGATAGCTTAGAATCTTCTTGATTAGATTGACCGAAGATCTGGGTGAGCTTACACAGATAATGTCTACTGAGTAGCAGGAATTATGTAAAATTAGCACTGGTGGATTCAGACAATTTGACATAACTTGTTTAATTTATGTTGTTACATCATTTTAACATATTTAAAATATGTGTACGTGTCCATGGGCTCTGAAAGAATGTGTGGGGGGGGATGAGTAAATGGAACAAAAAAGTGGGAAGATGATTAAATGGAAAAAGGTGCGGTTTGGGGGGGGGGGGGTAGATCTCTTAACAGCTTCTGTCCATTTGCTTCTCTGTTATCCTGCCTAGTGTTCCAAAAATGTCTCTAAGTTCAAGCTAAACACTCACAAAAAATGTATCATTTTAATAAATTTTGTCCTTAAAAACATTATTTTAGGGGCCAGAAATATGGGAAACGTGCCAGCCGTCACAGTATCCGAATGACAGATTTATCCATGTCTTGTGACACAGACAGACCAAATGAGAGGTCGCCACTCATCAAACACGCCAATGGGAAAATGCTAGCCAATGGCCACAAGCCAGTGGACCATGAACAGAGGACAAGGGCCAGAATCCAAGAGGTAAATATCTTATTTCCTTATGGTAGTGGTTGGCAAATCGCAGCTCACAAGCCACATGCGGCTCTTTAGCGACCTGAATGCGGCTTGGCCAGTCTGCCACAAATCGGTTTTGCTCCGAAAAACATGGTTCTTGACAGGTTCTTGAAAAGAAATTTGGCTCTAACAAAATTTTTTTACTCGCCCTGCTGTTGATTTTTGGCTCTTTTAACTAATGAGTTTGCTGACCACTGCCTTAGGGCAACATCGTGCACTCATTAGAGGGTCTGTTCAGCTGAGATGCTCCTAATGAATCTTATGATTCTAATGTCAACCCTTGATTTAGTGTTAACAACCTGTATGTGAGTCAGTGATTTAATATCCTATGAACTGAAGGCTAAGAGTTTATTGATATCATTTTATGGTAGTTGTCTTTTTTTTTAGATGTATTTTTTTTTAAATACACTTGCTGATTTCATTCTATGACAATTTCATTTGTTCTAACAGAAAAAGCCCTCACTGCTAAGGGTGCTTTCAAAAATGGTTGGGGCACCGCTGTTGATCGGCCTGGCTCAGAAGGTTGTGTCGGATATTTTCTTGATGTTAAGTCCAGTACTTCTGAGGTTGGTACATAAAACTTGAGAACACCTGTAAATGTTTTTCAGAGAATTGAACTTGAAGTGTAAATAGAAATTTAAGAGTGAGCTCTCAGAAATGAAATAAAGAGATCACAGCTTATGGCTGTTTTAGTCATCAGGCTGGGCAGTTCCAAGAGCCTCTGAGGCTGTGACATTCCAAGAGCCTCGGAGGCTGTGACATTCCAAGAGCCTCTGAATTAATGAAGCAAAACTAAGTCTAAGTTTATTCAAAACAGCCCCCCCAGGCCCCCCCCAATCCTTTTTCTCTCAGTTACACCACCACTGATTTGCCAATATTATTGCCTGTCCACAGCTTGCTGATAAGTTATGCCGAGAACAAGGAAACTGACTTTGTCTGGAAGGGCTATGCCCTGGCGGTGCTACTCTTCATAACTCAGATGGTCAAGTCCGTGCTTTTCAACTTCAGCTTCTGGATGTCCCAGATTGTCGGCATGCAGCTCAAATCAACACTCATTGCTGCCATATACAAAAAGGTTGGACTGTGTACTGCTTAACTCTATTTAGACTGTTTGTAAAACTATCGTGACAAGAGTTCGTAGGGCTGCAGATTTTGTGAAAAAATGTTCTGTGATAAGCCAAGATTGGCTTTGTTTCTGTGATAAGCCAATCTTGGCTTTGTTTCTGTGATAAGCCAAGATTGGCTTTGTTTCTGTGATAAGCCAAGATTGGCTTTGTTTCTGTGATAAGCCAAGATTGGCTTTGTTTCTGGGATAAGCCAATCTTGGCTTTGTTTCTGTGATAAGCCAAGATTGGCTTTGTTTCTGGGATAAGCCAAGATTGGCTTTGTTTCTGTGATAAGCCAAGATTGGCTTTGTTTCTGGGATAAGCCAAGATTGGCTTTGTTTCTGTGATAAGCCAAGATTGGCTTTGTTTCCTTGATAAACCAAGATTGGCTTTGTTTCTGTGATAAGCCAAGATTGAGTTTGTTTAAATTCTGGTTGAAACAAATCAAATTAAAACAATGACTGAATCTAGTTTGTGAACTCTGACCTTTATGTCAAAATGGATAATAGCGTCAATTAACTCAAATTTATATTAACAATTTATTGTTAATTGTTATAAACCTTTTTGAAATTTAATTAGAGTAGCTACTTATGTAAGTAAGTAAAAGGTCAGACACAGCGTGTGAATGATTTTATTAGAATAGTTATTTGTTTAAGTAACAGCCCAGACATAGTGTTTGCATGATTCATTTGATTCTTTGGCATAGAATGTACGTCAGTCTAGCAGTAATCATTGAACTGTGCATAGTCTGTTCAAACATAATGTGGTTTTATTTAGCATACCTACTTCCATTAGACCTTGTAAAGCTGGTCATCTTGAGGTACTTTAAGGAATACAAACATTTAGAGTTATGTAATAAAGCAAACTTTCCACCCCTTGTCAAGTGGCGGTCAATAGGTGATTTGCCACCTGTCAGTTCACCTGCTGGCATGTAAAACCTAAATCAACCTTATAAGTGCAATAGTAGTAGATTTGGAATCCACCCTACTTGTGCCAGCATGCCAAACTAACTTCCTGACTTCATTCATGGCTTATCTTTATGTCAAGGCTCAAATTACAACTGAAGGGTTTCTATTCTACTATAACTACTCTACATTACATAAACAAGAATGTGAGAAGATGTCAGGTGGGCCCACATATTGCTGGTCCACATATTTGCTGGTCCACATATTGCTGGTCCACATATTGCTGGTCCACATATTGCTGGTCCACATATTGCTGGCCCACATATTGCTGGTCCACATATTGTTGGTCCACATATTGCTGGTCCACATATTGATGGTCCACATAGTGCTGGTCCACATAATGCTGGTATTTGACAAAATGATTTATATCATTTGTATAATTTGGGCAAGGGACAAACATTCTTTATTTGGTTTTGGAATCTATTTTTACTATTGACATTTTCAATAAATGTAACTTTTAAAAAACAAAAAATCTAAAAGTTTATAAGATTATCTCAGGTCAATACTTTGCTCAAATTATTTCACATATTTGGCCATGGCATGCATTCAGAGGGGTAAGATAAATCACAGTAGAACAAAATAGAGTAGGGAGGCCCATTGACTCTATTTGAATTAGTTACGTTGACCAGGCGCGACTAATTGAGCATAAAGATTCCGTGACATGTCCTGACCATTGTCACAACTGGACTTGTTTGTCATATGTTTACAGTCACTTTGGAACACAACTATAACATTGTTTCAAAAACTCCAAAGCTTTCTACTGGTCCATTTAGATGAAGTGCCAGTGCAATTTGAATTTTGAATTTATCTCAAATCTGGACCAATAGCAGCTTTCCTAGTTTTTATAAAATGTGCATACAAAGCACCTCATTGGCAGATTTAAATAGAAAAGTAGGTCAAATGTTAATTGCTATTATTTTCAAAACATGTTTTTTGTCAAACTTAGCCCCAACCTTTGTACTATGTCCTGATTTGATGGATTTGAATTTGTTCCAGCAAGTGGAATTATAATGGCAGAAATTTGAATCTGTTCTATCTAGTGGCGTTATAATGGTTGAGATTTAAATCTGTTTCACCTAGTGGATTGAAAGGGGTGAAGATTTCATTAATGAAAACATTATATGTTAATCTTTAACTATAATTAGAAAAAAAAAAAATTCAAACATTTCGGCAAATGCCTTCATCAGTACATCAAAAAAATATTAAAATAATTATAAATTAAATTTACATACTATATGTATATCCTCTCTACAATGTGGGAATTCATCGTCTGATGAATAAACCGACTAATCAAGACAGCTAGCAACATAACAGAAACTAAACATCCTTCACTCGAAGAGCTTTTTGAAGAAAGATGTTATTTTAAAACTAAACACATTTTGGATAATACATCCCACCCTCTTCATCACAGATACTTAGGATCTGCCAGTTTGGGATGAATTCTTTTCTCTCAGGGCGAGGACTGAAAGATATACAAATTCTTTTGTTCCCCATTCTGTACGATTTTACCAGCGTGCTCCCACTGAAGTCACAAATCTCAATGAGAACTAATAAGTCCCTGATATGGCTAAGAGAACTAATAAGTCCCTAAAAAGACTAAGAAAACTAATAAGTCCCTGATATGGCTAAGAGAACTAATAAGTCCCTGATATGGCTAAGAGAACTAATAAGTCCCTAAAAAGACTAAGAAAACTAATAAGTCCCTGATATGGCTAAGAGAACTAATAAGTCCCTGATATGGCTAAGAGAACTAATAAGTCCCTGACATGGCTAAGAGAACTAATAAGTCCCTGATATGGCTAAGAGAACTAATAAGTCCCTGATATGGCTTAGAGAACTAATAAGTCCCTGATATGGCTTAGAGAACTAATAAGTTCCTGATATGGCTAAGAGAACTAATAAGTCCCTGATATGGCTAAGAGAACAAATAAGTCCCTGATATGGCTAAGAGAACTAATAAGTCCCTGATATGGCTAAGAGAACTAACAAGTCCCTGATATGGCTAAGAGAACTAATAAGTCCCTGATATGGCTAAGAGAACTAATAAGTCCCTGATATGGCTAAGAGAACTAATAAGTCCCTGACATGGCTAAGAGAACTAATAAGTCCCTGATATGGCTAAGAGAACTAATAAGTCCCTGATATGGCTTAGAGAACTAATAAGTCCCTGATATGGCTTAGAGAACTAATAAGTTCCTGATATGGCTAAGAGAACTAATAAGTCCCTGATATGGCTAAGAGAACAAATAAGTCCCTGATATGGCTAAGAGAACTAATAAGTCCCTGATATGGCTAAGAGAACTAATAAGTCCCTGATATGGCTAAGAGAACTAATAAGTCCCTGATATGGCTAAGAGAACTAATAAGTCCCTGATATGGCTAAGAGAACTAATAAGTCCCTGATATGGCTAAGAGAACTAACAAGTCCCTGATATGGCTAAGAGAACTAACAAGTCCCTGATATGGCTAAGAGAACTAACAAGTCCCTGATATGGCTAAGAGAACTAACAAGTCCCTGATATGAATGGCTTTTTTTTTTCCACTAGTGAAATAATTTAATGTGGATGTGTCGTGTTCAAATTGTTTTATTTATTTGCTGAAAATGTACAAAGCAATCAAAAAACATTTATATTTGTTTGGGATCAATCAAAGAATATTATCTTATCTTATATCTAAAAATGAAAGAAAAAGAATATGAATGGACAAAAGTTTCTTACAAACACAAAGATCAGAAGAATGGAAAGAGAGTGGGTGGAAGTGCAATATAAAAACCAAACCGGAAAAAAAAAACATAGATGCTGTGTAAAATTGTGGAATTGGTTTAATCAGTAAGAAGGCATTGAAAGTTGATTGCATGCAGTATAAACCAATATCAAAATTCATTTTCTATAGATAATTCCCAGCCCTGATTTTAACCTGCCCGGTAGTGTCTCAAAATACCTGGATCGGGTTTAAAAAACTTCACTCAGCCCTAATGTTATATATTACTACAGGGAAAAAAAAAATGTATGATGCCGAAATGTGGCCTTATAGTACATGCAAGGAATTTCTCAAAAGTCCTACCAATGACTGATAACAAATTTTAAATACTTTTTACCAGATATTTTAACAATTTTAACCTGATGCTTGGGCTGCAAGTAAAAAATATTCTACAAGATACTAACTCTCCAACTATATATATATATATATATATCATTCAGTCGATCCACCGAAACATTATTTTATTATCACCTTTGTTTGGGTCCCCCGACAGGCCCTAACCATGAACAACGAGTCCAAGAAAGATTCAACAGCTGGAGAAATTGTCAACTTGATGTCTGTGGACTGTCAGAGAGTGCAGGACGTCATGAACTTTTTCTTCTTTGCCTGGACAACTCCACTGCAGGTCTTTTTTAAAATTAATCCCGGCAAAAGGCCTTGTGTCGAATGGTGGCAGCATAGAGAGTTGAGAATACATCTATCATGTGTAGGAAACAATTTGTATACAACAAATTGCCAACCCTTACAAAATTTTAGACTCCCAGAAATAAGAACAAGTTTTCTATAACCCCTCCCTATCTGCTAGTCACACACAAACTGAAATTTAAAAATGATAAAGCTACTAAGTCCATTTTTATGTATGGACAACATTAAGAATATCATTTCTAATTAAATGGCAAATATTAAAAGCTTGTTTCAAATATGCCTCACCCTATTCTTTGGGGATTTCTATATGTTTATGATGTTTATCATAACTATCTAGTTATCTGTTAACTAATTAGATGTCTGTGATAGCAAACTAGGTAGCTGATAACTAACTAGATGTCTGTGATAACTAACCAGATGTCTGTGATAACTTACTAGATGTCTGTGATAGCAAACTAGGTAGCTGATAACTAACCAGATGTCTGTGATAACTTACTAGATGTCTGTGATAGCAAACTAGGTAGCTGATAACTAACTAGATGTCTGTGATAACTAACCAGATGTCTGTGATAACTTACTAGATGTCTGTGATAGCAAACTAGGTAGCTGATAACTAACTAGATGTCTGTGATAACTAACCAGATGTCTGTGATAACTTACTAGATGTCTGTGATAACTAACCAGATGTCTGTGATAACTTACCAGATGTCTGTGATAACTAACCAGATGTCTGTGATAACTTACTAGATGTCTGT
Organism: Omphiscola glabra; assembly: GCA_964017045.1. NCBI lineage: Eukaryota > Metazoa > Mollusca > Gastropoda > Lymnaeidae > Omphiscola > Omphiscola glabra. The sequence continues at coordinate 16,675,448 of OZ024807.1, forward strand.
GATAACTTACCAGATGTCTGTGATAACTAACTAGATGTCTGTGATAACTAACTAGATGTCTGTGATAACTAACTAGATGTCTGTGATAACTAACTAGATGTCTGTGATAACTAACCAGATGTCTGTGATAACTTACCAGATGTCTGTGATAACTAACTAGATGTCTGTGATAACTAACTAGATGTCTGTGATAACTAACTAGATGTCTGTGATAACTAACTAGATGTCTGTGATAACTAACCAGATGTCTGTGATAACTAACCAGATGTCTGTGATAACTTACCAGATGTCTGTGATAACTAACTAGATGTCTGTGATAACTAACTAGATGTCTGTGATAACTTACCAGATGTCTGTGATAACTAACTAGATGTCTGTGATAACTTACCAGATGTCTGTGATAACTAACTAGATGTCTGTGATAACTAACCAGATGTCTGTGATAACTTACCAGATGTCTGTGATAACTAACTAGATGTCTGTGATAACTAACCAGATGTCTGTGATAACTAACTAGATGTCTGTGATAACTAACTAGATGTCTGTGATAACTAACTAGATGTCTGTGATAACTAACCAGATGTCTGTGATGACTAACCAGATGTCTGTGATGACTAACTAGATGTCTGTGATAACTAGCCAGATGTCTGATAACTAACTAGATGTCTCTGATAACTAACTAGATGTCTGTGATAACCAACTAGATGTCTGTGATAACTAAGCTGGGAATCCCTGATAATCTGACATATTGGCCTCTACAAAATGTGTAGTTCAACTCCACCTTGCACACCTTTCATACCAAAAAAAGTTGGAGCAATATTTCTTAGTTAAAACATGACTATCGCTATACCAATTCGTGATAGCTATAGCTGTGTTGTACCTACACTTCCTTATGTTACAATGACCAGGTTGTGATAGCCATAGCTGTTCTGTACCGGTATATCATAGCCAAAGCTTGGTCTGTACCAATATGCCATAGCTGTAGCTGTGCCGTACCAATACTTCCTTATGTTTCAATGACCAGGTTGTGATAGCCATAGCTGTTCTGTACCAGTACATTGGTGTCTCTGTGTTTGCCGGCCTGGCTGTGCTACTACTCACCGTGCCCTTCAACTCCTACATAGCGGCCAAGCAGCAGACGTTGCAGGTGGAAAATCTCAAGTACAAGGATGCGAGGCTCCGTTTGACCAACGAGGCACTGTGCGGCATGAAGGTTGGAGAAATTGAAACATCCAAGTAGTTTGGGGTTTAAATGAATAATATTTTTCTTGGATTCAAAGATTGCTATTTTTTCTCTGTTTCTCATTCCTTCTGCACACCCTCTGCTGTTGTTGCACTACTTTGTCTGTTACTGTTATATTTGTATATAAAAAGTTGCTTCCATTAGGCCAAACATTTTTAAAGGCTACTATATAAATATGAATATTCTGTTACTATGACCCCAGAAAAATAGTTTATAATTAGCAATGGAAATGAAATTATCCCTTCTCAACTACATTCTTTATTTGATAACATGAATTTTGCGTAAGTTGATTTTGATCTAGACTATGTTGTTTTAAGTGTAATTGGACGGGACTAAAACTAGTCGATGCTATGCGTAGTGCAGAAGACAGAGAGGAATGGAGAAGGATAGTTTCCATGTCATCTGTGGCGCCCCAATGGTCCAAAGACTAAGGGACATGATGATGATAATGATGAAGTATAATTTAGTTGTTCAGAATATTGCATGATATAATAGTGATTTTTCTCCCCAGAATTCCTTTTTTATCTTTTAAAGGTTGCCCTCCGTCAAACATATTTCACTGCTTGTGTGTATAGTCTTTTTTTTATTGTTTTGTTGTCCTGGCAACAGCCTACATTCCTCTTTGTGTTTTGATATCAGGTGTTGAAACTGTACGCCTGGGAGCCCCCGTTTCACCACAAGATATCTGAGATACGTGGCCAGGAGACCAGGGTCCTTCTCAAGATTGCCTACCTCAATGTTCTCATAAGTGTTTGCTTCAATGCTGCCCCTTACCTGGTAAGAGAAGTGTCCATTTTAGGCAGTGGTCCTCAAGGGCTGGCGAGAATGATACCCTGAAGGATTTTTTTTAAGGCACTGTGTCACCCACTGTTGTTTATATAAAAATTAAGCAAAGTTATTTTTACTGTGAGGTAAGGAATGAAAAGACATATTTTGGGAAACCACGGGACTTGTTTAAATTTTGAATACCAATTTTGTTGTTCAAACTAAATCATTGGGTTTTTGTTTAAATGATGGGAATGTCATAAGTAAATGGTACAGATTATTCATTGCCCACCTTAAACTCTTCTGTTAACTTCTTGTTATGAGCATTTTGTAACCGTAATAGCCTTGATATTTTTATTTTATAGTTATGGCTAGTTACCGATCAGTAAAATAGGCATACTAAGTATAACTCAGGTTTTCCTGGCACAACATTAGTATGTCACTATGTCAGCCTCCATTGACCCTAGACTAGCCACTGCTAATTATTGACCAGTAAAACAGACTGATTGATTTTGTCTATACCCCATGTCACAGGTCATGCTGGCAACATTTGCTGTGTATGTCACCATGTCAGAGGACAACCACTTGGACGCCAACAAGGCGTTTGTAGCACTGAGCTTCTTTAATCTCCTCAGGGTTCCCTTGGCTCTACTCTCCACCATCATTTCAATGAGTGTTCAGGTACTGGTTATTGTTCTTTGTATGTAGCCATGGTTACTTAAAGCAAACTGGAACCACCAATGGGCACTGCCATCTCTGGTTATGTATGTTGGTATACAACCATCCATGGACATTGCCATCTCTGGTTATGTATGTGGTATACAACCATCCATGGACACTGCCTTCTCTGGTTATGTATGTTGGTATACAACTGTCCATGGACACTGCCATCTCTGGTTATGTATGTGTGTATATTTATTTAATGCCAACATGAAATAAGGACATTGCCAGTGAGGTACTTCATCTAGATAAAAAGAGGGACATTGCCAGTAAGATACGTCATGTGAGTAAATTTGATCTGATAAGCTCAAAACCCACTGTAAGTTTTACTTTTTTCATTAAAATTATTAGAGATTTTTAAAATTGTGTTTTGAAAAAAATATTTTTTTTAATTTTATTTTTCATTTTATTAGTTTTAGTCTGTGGTTTGAGTTTTAGTCTGTGGTTTGAGTTTTAGTCTGTGGTTTGAGTTTTAGTCTGTGGTTTGAGTTTTAGTCTGTGGTTTAAGTTTTAGTCTGTGGTTTGGGTTTTAGTCTGTGGTTTAAGTTTTAGTCTGAGGTTTGAGTTTTAGTCTGTGGTTTGGGTTTTAGTCTGTGGTTTGGGTTTTAGTCTGTGGTTTGGGTTTTAGTCTGTGGTTTGGGTTTTAGTCTGTGGTTTGGGTTTTAGTCTGTGGTTTGGGTTTTAGTCTGTGGTTTGGGTTTTAGTCTGTGGTTTGGGTTTTAGTCTGTGGTTTGGGTAATGAAAGGGGTTGTTGGCTTTAGGACATGGGTTTATACAAATGATGTTGCATGAGTTGCTGTACTTAGTTTTTACTTGTAACTTGAGCAAACTTTTCGGTTGTCTCTGTCTTCAGTTCTAGGTACTCTTACTTTTCTGTCTGCTGGAGATGTTCAATTGTTTTATAGCAGAAATGAATATTTCTTCCTTGTCTCAAAAGTGTGGTGACCTGTGCAGATCTTTGTTACTCATGTGTATTATTGGGTCAAAATCAGAAGAAAAAGATCTTATTTCAAACTGAAGTATTTGTAAGTCAGAATATAGTTGTACATTTATTGTTTGAGAAGATGCATCAGATCTGGGGAGTTGAATATAGCTGTACATTTATTGTATGAGAAGATACATCAGGCCTGGAGAGTTGAATATAGCTGTACATTTATTGTATGAGAAGATGCATCAGGCCTGGAGAGTTGAATATAGCTTTACATTTATTATATGAGAAGATACATCAGGCCTGGAGAGTTGAATATAGCTGTACATTTATTGTATGAGAAGATACATCAGGCCTGGAGAGCTGAATATAGCTGTACATTTATTGTATGAGAAGATACATCAGGCCTGGAGAGTTGAATATAGCTGTACATTTATTGTATGAGAAGATACATCAGGCCTGGAGAGTTGAATAAAGCTGTACATTTATTGTATGAGAAGATGCATCAGATCTGGGGAGTTGAAGTGAGGCTTCAAATTAAGGACAAAAACATTACTTAACTAATTTTACATTTTAATTTTTTCATTGTATTTTAATTTTAAAGATAATTGGTCTTGTTTATGTTTTGGTTTTTAAAAAGACAAAATTGCACAAGTTTTTTTAGAGAGTCTATTGATGCCAAGATTCAATTCAGCCAAAAAATGACATCCTGTCTTTGTTTGAGACCACTTGGCCACAGCCTTTTTTGAGTGTACAGCATACTTATCTCTGTCCTTTGATAGCAGAATTGCCCTTGAGTGAGCTCCCCTCACAAATGAGCCTTTGATATAGTAATGAAAATTGTCTTGTTTACACCCTAACAAGTGATAGCACCCACTTAGAGTTGAACCCGTGCCCCTTTTTAGGGCTAGTTCTCAATTATTTAACAGCTTGTTTGGCACCCATCTTTGCATCTGTGTTTGAGGGAAATTGACACTATATTGTCAAGTTGGCCCGTCATGTTGGCCTGTCAAATTGGCCCATCAAGTTGACCCGTCAAGTTGACATGTCACATTGGCCCATCACATTGGCCTGTCACGTTGGCCTGTCAAGTTGGAGAAGGTGTACCATTATATCAGGGGGAGGAGGAAGGTGTACCATTATATCAGGGGGAGGAGGAAGGTGTACCATTATATCAGGGTGAGAGAAGGTGTACCATTATATCAGGGGTGAGGGAGAAGGTGTACCATTATATCAGGGGGAGGAGGAAGGTGTACCATTATATCAGGGGGAGGAGGAAGGTGTACCATTATATCAGGGGGAGGAGGAAGGTGTACCATTATATCAGGGGGAGAGAAGGTGTACCATTATATCAGGGGGAGGGAGAAGGTATACCATTATATCAGGGGGAGGGAGAAGGTGTACCATTATATCAGGGGAAGGGAGAAGGTATACCATTATATCAGGGGGGGAGAAGGTGTACCATTATATCAGGGGAGGGAGAAGGTATACCATTATATCAGGGGGAGGGAGAAGGTATACCATTATATCAGGGGGAGGAGGAAGGTGTACCATTATATCAGGGGGAGGGAGAAGGTGTACCATTATATCAGGGGGAGGAGGAAGGTGTACCATTATATCAGGGGGAGGAGGAAGGTGTACCATTATATCAGGGGGAGGAGGAAGGTGTACCATTATATCAGGGGAGGAGGAAGGTGTACCATTATATCAGGGGGAGAGAAGGTGTACCATTATATCAGAGGGAGGGAGAAGGTATACCATTATATCAGGGGGAGGGAGAAGGTGTACCATTATATCAGGGGGAGGAGGAAGGTGTACCATTATATCAGGGGGGAGAAGGTGTACCATTATATCAGGGGGAGGATGAAGGTGTACCATTATATCAGGTGGAGAGAAGGTGTACCATTATATCAGGGGAGGAGGAAGGTGTACCATTATATCAGGGGGGGGAGAAGGTGTACCATTATATCAGGGGGAGGAGGAAGGTGTACCATTATAACCTTAGGTGGAAAGTAAGGTCTTATGCCAGGGGTGTGAAGTTGTGCCTTGTTTACATTTTGTTTACAAAGGGAAAGTGCATGAGACAACATGTTTTTAACTGTCTGTATGTATCCCATCAACAGGCTGTAGTGTCGATTGAAAGAATCAACGCATTTTTGTGCACTGGGGACTTGAGGCCAGACAATGTCGTTAAGGACAGCAGAGCTAGTAAGAGTTATCTATGCTTTTTCTAAATGTGCTGATAAATTGTTGAAAATATGGTTTTATGCCAGGGTTGGAAGGCATACCATTGTATCAGGGGTGGGAAGGTATACCATTATAACCTAAGGTGGAAAGTAGGGTTTATGCCAGGGTTGGAAGGTATACCATTATAATCTAAGGTGGAAAGTAAGGTTTTATGCCAGGGTTGGAATGTATACCATTATAACCTAAGGTGGAAAGTAAGGTTTTATGCCAGTGTTGGAAGGTGTACCATTATAACCTAAGGTGGAAAGTAAGGTTTTATGCCAGTGTTGGAAGGTATACCATAATAACCTAAGGTGGAAAGCAGGTTTTATGCCAGGGTTGGAAGGTATACTATTCTATCGGGGGTGGGAAGGTATACCATAATAACCTAAGGTGGAAAGTAGGGTTTATGCCAGGGGTGGGAATGTGTGCTTGTTACTGAGATATTTTAACTCAATTGTTCACTGATTAGATCAATGGATAAATTAAGTTTATTTGACTTGTTCCAGTTGTTTCATTACCACACATTTGAGATGTTAACTGTAGGAAAAATTACATTTGTGTTGTTACAGTGAAATAGTTAAGACTTTCTGGGATGAAGCTAAAGGTATATGTTGTTTGCACTGGGTTACATAATTTTGGTTACAACTTCGTTCTACCAACACACAGACATTTTAATGAAAAAATAAATATTTTTTAACAAAAATAAAATTTCTCTTTCTAGATTTTGCCATTGAGGTTGAGAATGGATTTTTTACCTGGGACAAGTCAGCGGGACCTACGTTAAGAAAGTAAGGACAGCAAAGCACACCAACCCAGTCTCACAACAAACACTGAGTACTGGGACACCCCCCCCCCCCCACCCCCGGCTCATAACAGAATAAATATTTTTTTTCACGCCCTTGAACTTTATTAATATTCCAATGACCCACCCGCTTTAACACCGCCAATTTATTTCACCATTTCAGAGAGACAAAGGAAAATATTACGCACCAAACGCACTTGCAATATTTTGTTTAAAGAATCTCATTTAGCACAGATATCAGGGATTTTATTGGGTGACATCAGTGTCATCATATTTTCTTCATCTTCCCCTAGAAAACAGGACAAACTGATTTTTGTCAGTTGGAGTTGGGGGCTGGGGCTGAAAATTCAATAGAATATGTTGTCATTGGCAAAGAGTCTTATGTGCTAAGTTTCAGCTTGATAGGTCGATATGGGAAGTGGATCAATTAGCCGTCCGAAGATTTTGCCAGCCACAAACAAAATTGAAGTTAATATAAAGGATTTTAAAAAATACTCACTACTGTGAATGAAATAGCTATTGTTAAAATTATAGCATTTTATGAACTCATGGGACACCTCTTTCAATAACGCAATGCCTTTATTAAATGTTAAAACCCGTAAATTACAGTTATCACCCACTGACCATCTTTATTGATTGCTGTTATTCCGTGGGCCACCTTTACATTGCTTCAATCAAGTTGTAGCCTAAATATTTGGGAAATCCTTTTGACTGGCATACTTGTAATCACTGTCAAAAGAGCACATTGTCATTATCAATTGCAGCATCAATCTGAGAATCCCTGAAGGCAAGCTGTATGCTGTTGTGGGGCCTGTGGGCTGTGGCAAGAGTTCCCTTATGTCTGCACTGCTGGGTGAAATGGAGAGGCTATCTGGCACTGCATCAATAAAGGTACTGGTGATTGCACTGCTGGGTCAAATGGAGAGGCTGTCTGGCACTGCATCAATAAAGGTACTCATGATTGCACTGCATCAATAAAGGTACTCATGATTGCACTGCATCAATAAAGGTACTCATGATTGCACTGCATCAATAAAGGTACTCGTGATTACACTGCATCAATAAAGGTACTCATGATTGCACTGCATCAATAAAGGTACTCATATTTGCTGTTAAAATATTTTTAAAATTTTACTAAAGTCTTCAACCAACAAAGTCCCTAACCTTAATGGTTCAAATAATAATATAAAATTTGGGCGGAGCTACTCAGGTTTGAATCAATATGAACAAAGTAATAGTTGGGTAAGTCCTAGAAACCGATAACCAAATTCCAAAAAGGGATAACCGGTTGGCAAAAAAATAAAATAAAAAAATCTATATAACATCACATCATCCAACCCTAGGACACTGATGTTGGTTCCTCATCACGATCCAAGCTGTAACAATATCATGTAAGTAAACTGTCCTGATGTTCCTATTGGAAATATGTATGATCATATGTGATGTTCTGTGTGTTTAAATAACTTGATCTCTTGCAGAGCAAGCTGGCCTACGTGCCCCAGCAGGCATGGATCCAGAATGCCACAGTGAAAGACAACATCCTGTTTGGGAAACCTTTCAGCAAAAAGAGGTACAAGAAGGTCATCTCTGCCTGTGCCTTAGAGAGGGACTTGGAGATTCTCTCGGCTGGGGATATGACAGAGATCGGTGAAAAGGTATTTTGTTGATAAATGTAAGGAGATAGGTGAAAAGGTATTTTGTTGATAAATGTAAGGAGATAGGTGAAAAGGTATTTTGTTGATAAATGTAAGGAGATAGGTGAAAAGGTATTTTGTTGATAAATGTAAGAAGATAGGTGAAAAGGTATTTTGTTGATAAATGTAAGGAGATAGGTGAAAAGGTATTTTGTTGATAAATGTGCTGACATGATGGATATTGCTGTATAGGTATTTTATGGATAATTGTAAATGAATGCACGTGAAAGCCACAAAAATGATATATTTTAAATTTAGGTTCATAACAAAATGTGAGGTCTGAAAATTTAGTGTGGTGCTAAATCCACCCTCACATAATCCAACTTCTATACATGCAGTCAACTGAGAGAGTTTAGCTCTCCATATCTGAATTTTGCACTCTACAAGCCATCTGTTCAAAGGCTGGTCTTATAATGTGAACTGCATTATGGTGTCACAATGTCCAGGACTTGTGGTGTCAAAGATGAAGACAAACAGATGAATGTGTAGTGTTGTTCACAACTTCAGATGGAGAAATTAACAATATATTTCTTTGTTTTGCCTTTCACTTATGACACTTGTTATCTCTGCTGTCTTTTTCTCATTGACACAAATGACATTTTGCTTCTTGTCCCCCAGGGAATCAACTTGAGTGGAGGACAGAAACAGAGGGTCAGCTTGGCAAGGGCCGTGTACAGCAACGCTGACATCTTCATCTTTGATGACCCCCTGTCTGCTGTGGACACACATGTTGGCAAGCACATATTCAACAAAGTCATAGGCCACAAAGGCATGCTCAAAGGAAAGGTATGTGGCTGTAAACTCAATTAATGTTCAGCAACAAAGCATTCAACAGTAGGAAAATGTAATGCATATTTATTCCAAGGGAAAGGGGTACATCATGCTACGGGTTGATACCCTCCATCCTGGGGGGTTTATATATCCATGCTGGGGGTTAATACCATCCATGCTGGGGTTGGTACCCTCCATGGGGGGAGGGTTATACCATCCATGCTGGGGGTTGATACCATCCATCCTTGAGGTTGGTACCCTCCATGGGGGGTGGGTTATACCATCCATGCTGGGGGTTGGTACCATCCATGCTGGGGGTTGGTACCATCCATGCTGGGGGTTGGTACCATCCATGGGGGAGGGTTATACCTTCCTTGCTGGGGGTTGATATCTTCAAAGTCCATGACATGAATCTTCAGTAATTCTCAGGGATTACATCAGATTGCATACCTGTACCTCCCCGGGTTGCCTCCAAGGTATAAATGTGGTTTGGGTCGCCGCAGTCAGTGTGATATGGTTGTGTGAACATCAGACAAATGGTGCTTTCTAGGTCAGTAGTTTCTCCACCAGGGCTTATTTTTCCCCATACTTTGGTTTTACTTTCAGAATTCATGGTCTCAAAGTTGAAATGGTTATGATAGATTTTAAAATTATTTAAATCCTTTCCTTCACATGCCTGTTAAATTAACACTTTACACAGCTGTTATTAAAGAATTAAAACACTATATACCATCTGTACAGACCAGAGTCCTTGTAACCCATGATAGATTTTTAAATTATTTCAATCATTTCCTTCACATGCCTGTTAGATTAACACTTTACACAGCTAATAATTAAAACACTACCTACCATCTGTACAGACCAGAGTCCTTGTAACCCACGGGGCTCACTGGCTACCCATGGTTGACTCCATCATGGTGCTGGAGAATGGGGAGATCAGAGAGTCTGGAAGCTATGAGGACCTCATGTCCCACAACGGAGCGTTTGCAGAGTTCATCAAAACCTACCTCCTTCAGGGAGACGACAAGGATGAGGAAACTGATCCAGAGAGTAAGTCAGGGATTCTCACATTGTTAATGACTTAGTCTGCTGTTGGGCAAGTGTTCCAAATGTTTCAAATAAAGGTACTTAACTTGTGAACTTTTATAACGTTTCTGAATTGTTGACTCTGGATATAAATGTCGGTCGTGGTCAAATAAAGTTATATTACAGGTTTTTCTGGTCAGCTGACAAAACAAAAGTTTGTCTTGTCAGTTAACATGAAAGGTTTGTCTGGTCAGCTCACAATGAAAGGTTTGTCTGGTCAGCTCACAATGAAAGGTTTGTCTGGTCAGCTCACAATGAAAGGTTTGTCTGGTCAGCTCACAATGAAAGGTTTGTCTGGTCAGCTCACAATGAAAGGTTTGTCTGGTCAGCTCACAATGAAAGGTTTGTCTGGTCAGCTCACAATGAAAGGTTTGTCTGGTCAGCTCACAATGAAAGTTTTGTCTTGTCAGCTCACAATGAAAGGTTTGTCTGGTCAGCTCACAATGAAAGGTTTGTCTGGTCAGCTCACAATGAAAGGTTTGTCTGGTCAGCTCACAATGAAAGTTTTGTCTTGTCAGCTCACAATGAAAGGTTTGTCTGGTCAGCTCACAATGAAAGGTTTGTCTGGTCAGCTCACAATGAAAGGTTTGTCTGGTCAGCTCACAATGAAAGGTTTGTCTGGTCAGCTCACAATGAAAGGTTTGTCTGGTCAGCTCACAATGAAAGGTTTGTCTGGTCAGCTCACAATGAAAGGTTTGTCTGGTCAGCTCACAATGAAAGGTTTGTCTGGTCAGCTCACAATGAAAGGTTTGTCTGGTCAGCTCACAATGAAAGGTTTGTCTTGTCAGCTCACAATGAAAGGTTTGTCTGGTCAGCTCACAATGAAAGGTTTGTCTGGTCAGCTCACAATGAAAAGTTTGTCTGGTCAGCTCACAATGAAAGTTTTGTCTGGTCAGCTCACAATGAAAGGTTTGTCTGGTCAGCTCACAATGAAAGGTTTGTCTGGTCAGCTCACAATGAAAGGTTTGTCTGGTCAGCTCACAATGAAAGGTTTGTCTGGTCAGCTCACAATAAACGTCTGCACAACCATTGCAAATAAAATGTCGTAGAACTTTCACAAATTGCATTTTATCATTGATATATTGTTTAGGTTTAATTAAAAATAACCGGGTTTTAGCGTTTGGTTTGTTCAAATTGTAAAAAAAAAGAGAAGAGTGATGTTTGTAGTTGGCCTCAACTCATTAGAGAAGAGTGATGTCTGTAGTTGGCCTCAACTCATTAGAGAAGAGTGATGTCTGTCGTTGGCCTCAACTCATTAGAGAAGAGTGATGTCTGTAGTTGGCCTCAACTCATTAGAGAAGAGTGATGTTTGTAGTTGGCCTCAACTCATTAGAGAAGAGTGATGTCTGTAGTTGGCCTCAACTCATTAGAGAAGAGTGATGTCTATCGTTGGCCTCAACTCATTAGAGAAGAGTGATGTCTGTAGTTGGCCTCAACTCATTAGAGAAGAGTGATGTTTGTAGTTGGCCTCAACTCATTAGAGAAGAGTGATGTCTGTCGTTGGCCTAAACTCATTAGAGAAGAGTGATGTCTGTAGTTGGCCTCAACTCATTAGAGAAGAGTGATGTTTGTAGTTGGCCTCAACTCATTAGAGAAGAGTGATGTCTGTAGTTGGCCTCAACTCATTAGAGAAGAGTGATGTCTGTAGTTGGCCTCAACTCATTAGAGAAGAGTGATGTTTGTAGTTGGCCTCAACTCATTAGAGAAGAGTGATGTCTGTAGTTGGCCTCAACTCATTAGAGAAGAGTGATGTCTGTCGTTGGCCTCAACTCATTAGAGAAGAGTGATGTCTGTAGTTGGCCTCAACTCATTAGAGAAGAGTGATGTTTGTAGTTGGCCTCAACTCATTAGAGAAGAGTGATGTCTGTAGTTGGCCTCAACTCATTAGAGAAGAGTGATGTCTGTAGTTGGCCTCAACTCATTAGAGAAGAGTGATGTTTGTAGTTGGCCTCAACTCATTAGAGAAGAGTGATGTTTGTAGTTGGCCTCAACTCATTAGAGAAGAGTGATGTCTGTAGTTGGCCTCAACTCATTAGAGAAGAGTGATGTCTGTAGTTGGCCTCAACTCATTAGAGAAGAGTGATGTCTGTAGTTGGCCTCAACTCATTAGAGAAGAGTGATGTTTGTAGTTGGCCTCAACTCATTAGAGAAGAGTGATGTTTGTAGTTGGCCTCAACTCATTAGAGAAGAGTGATGTCTGTAGTTGGCCTCAACTCATTAGAGAAGAGTGATGTCTGTAGTTGGCCTCAACTCATTAGAGAAGAGTGATGTTTGTAGTTGGCCTCAACTCATTAGAGAAGAGTGATGTTTGTAGTTGGCCTCAACTCATTAGAGAAGAGTGATGTTTGTAGTTGGCCTCAACTCATTAGAGAAGAGTGATGTCTGTAGTTGGCCTCAACTCATTAGAGAAGAGTGATGTTTGTAGTTGGCCTCAACTCATTAGAGAAGAGTGATGTTTGTAGTTGGCCTCAACTCATTAGAGAAGAGTGATGTTTGTAGTTGGCCTCAACTCATTAGAGAAGAGTGATGTTTGTAGTTGGCCTCAACTCAGCCCAGCTTTGTTTACATGTTATCTTCAGTCCAAGCCATGAAATCTAAAATCTGGAATGATGTTGAAACAGCAACATCTGATGCCACCTCAGGTGATGATGGCCACTCAAGACCAGGTCGCCTTCCAGGCAGGTAGGTGTCCTGTGTAGACTTGTTACTGTGTAACTCTTAGAACACATTAAAGGAGAATGAGATGTGTCTTAAAGCACAATGGAATCTGCTCAAAGAGTCACTTTGATGTTGTTGGCTCATCATCTTTTGAAAGTAAAATGTGTTTTAATGCAATGGGGTGTAAGGGTTGTTTAAATGAATGAGGGACCATCTTTTGCTGCCCCTCGTAAATAAAATCTTTTAAAACTGTTTGACCTCTAATTGTACAGGCTGCCCATCGCATTAGATTGTTATCAATAGAAATGATTCGATTTAAAGCCAACTCATATTGGAACGCAGACACTAGAAATCATTAGATTTAAAGCCAGCTCATATAAGAACACTGTCACTAGAAATGATTTGATTTAAAGCCAACTCATATTAGAACACTCACTAGAAACGATTAGATTTAAAGCCAACTCATATAAGAACACTGTCACTAGAAATGATTAGATTTAAAGCCAACTCATTTTAGAACGCTGTCACTAGAAATGAGTAGATTTAAAGCCAACTCATATTAGAACGCTGTCACTAGAAACTATTAGATTTAAAGCCAACTCATATTAGAACACTGTCACTAGAAATGATTAGATTTAAAGCCAACTCATATTAGAACGCTGTCACTAGAAATGATTAGATTTAAAGCCAACTCATATTAGAACACTGTCACTAGAAATGATTAGATTTAAAGCCAACTCATTTTAGAACGCTGTCACTAGAAATGAGTAGATTTAAAGCCAACTCATATTAGAACGCTGTCACTAGAAATGATTAGATTTAAAGCCAACTCATATTAGAACGCTGTCACTAGAAATGATTAGATTTAAAGCCAACTCATATTAGAACGCTGTCACTAGAAATGATTAGATTTAAAGCCAACTCATATTAGAACACTGTCACTAGAAATGATTAGATTTAAAGCCAACTCACTGAAAACTCTAAGACTAGAATAGAAACGCTTTCGTCATTATTATTATTATGTTTATTTTGCTCACCCTCTGCTCATAAAAGAAGAAAGAAGCAATGGCCTCAGAGAAGCCATGGCTCGTTCATTTTCAAATACTCTCTAAATAGCACAAGCCTCGCTGATAGTGACTTTTACCATGATCAAACTAAAGAGAGTCCACAAAGTCCAAGCTTGGTTGAGTTTAAAGACCTCGACGAAATTACTCTGTTAGGGGATTACTCCAGCAAGACTCTGTTAAGGGATTACACCAGCAACCAACTGAAGGCACAAACATATTCTTTGTATTCAGATGATATAAGTTTGTCTCAGAAGGATGGCTCACTGGTCATGCATGCATCTTGCACTGAAACTAGGGCTATTGGGGAAGAGAAAAATCCATCAAAGTCTGCAGTGCAGTCAGAAACGGCATGGGTTCAACCAGGCTCACCAAAAGTCAATGACCAGGACATTTGGGCCTCAGTTGATGAGGAGACCTCTCATGCTAGTACAGTTAAAACTTTAGAGGGAAAGCCAGACAATCTTCTAGTAAACTTATCAATAACAGATGTCGCTTTGTCTGGAGAGTACAAGGCTCAAGCTGAAGGTGCATCTCTTGCAGATGAAGCTGCAGTGGTATCAGTAACAGATGTTGCTTTGCCTGGAGAGTACAGGGTTCCAGCTGAAAGTGCATCTCTTGCAGTGAAAACATCTCCAGACAACAAATTAGTGGCTTGTGTTTCAAAGAATGGACATGAATCCAAACAAGAGTCGACAGAGTCAATGCCCGAAACGTTTTTGTTGTCCTCCTCATCATCAACTAAGACTTTGTACACTCCTGATTCCTCCATGTCATCTGATGAGTACATCTTGGCGGCAGTGCCGGAGGCCTCACAGACCTATCAGGATCTCACACAGCTGGGCAACAGTTACCTGTCTACCATGGCCACGCGAAGATCAATGCATTTGGTGCCTGTCTCAGTGGAGCGAACACCGCAGCTGACAGCAGCACAGACATTGAACTCTCATGTGGGGAAGTGGGTCTCTGCTGCTGATTTACCCGGCTTCCAATCTGCCTTTAAGAAACCCTTTGATAAGATTCTAAAACCTGGTAAGAAAGCCACATCAGTGTTTGGATTCCCCACACCCGGTGCAGACAGAGCAGCTCACCCGCCTTACACTTCTACACCATTTGATATCAACTTATCAGAAACGATGAGCACTGCAAGGAAAGGCAACAGAGCCGCTGGCACCACATTCCTGATGGCCACTCAGGACCGGTTGGCAGGAACAGGACAATCTTCAGGGAGACCAGTACGAAATCAGACCTCAGTGTCCCTAGATATGATTGACTCTGCTGCCGACTGGTCACGGATTGGTAAAATACCATTGACAAGCAGCAGTGATCCTACAAATACTGCATTTTATGAGGCCAGGACAGGTCTCTTCAGTCCAAGCCAGGGGTATTCCCCAGACACCTGCACACCTAGCTCAAGGCGCTCATCCAATGTCAGCTTCCAGCTCAGTAGGAGGCCAAGTGTTCATAACGAGTCAGTAGAGCCATTTCGCTCGCATCTGTTTCTTTTTCCCTAACAGCAAATAATCGGTTGTTAATCTTTTTTTGAGGCCTAATTAACACACAATAGAATGATCAAGTTGAATCAACACAACAACTTGTGATGTTCTCTTGACTAACAACAAATGCATGTGTTGATTTCTCCAGCTATGAGTTTTGAACATTGAATCCTCTAAGATTTTATTTGATGCGATATGCTCACATGGCACCTAACTAATTTGCAGTGTAGATTACCCAAACTTAACAAAGAAAACTTTTGGCTGGAATGACTGTCTTGAAGGACTTGTAACTTGAATGACTGTCTTGAAGGACTTGTAACTTGAAAGACTGTCTTGAAAACTTGTAACTTGAATGTATGTCTTGAAATCTTGTAACTTGAATGACTGTCTTGAAATCTTGTAACATGAATTATTGTCTTGAAGGACTTGAAACTTGAATGCCTGTCTTGAAAACTTGTAACTTGAATGACTGTCTTGAAGGACTTGTGACTTGAATGACTATCTTGAAAGACTTGTAACCTGAAGTCTTGATTGAACTGATCAATGATGGGTTGGGTCCTTGACATGGACGGGTTGGGTCCTTGACATGGACAGGTTGGGTCCTTGACATGGACGGGTTGGGTCCTTGACATGGATGGGTTGGGTCCTTGACATGGACAGGTTGGGTCCCTGACATAGATGGGTTGGGTCCTTGACATGGATGGGTTGGGTCCTTGACATGGATGGGTTGGGTCCTTGACATGGATGGGTTGGGTCCTTGACATGGACAGGTTGGGTCCTTGACATGGACGGGTTGGGTCCTTGACATGGATGGGTTGGGTCCTTGACATGGACGGTTTGGGTCCTTGACATGGATGAGTTGGGTCCTTGACATGGATGGGTTGGGTCCTTGACATGGATGGATTGGGTCCTTGACATGGATGGGTTGGGTCCTTGACATGGATGGGTTGGGTCCTTGACATGGACGGGTTGGGTCCTTGACATGAATGGGTTGGGTCTTTGACATGGATGGGTTGGGTCCTTGACATGGACGGGTTGGGTCCTTGACATGGACGGGTTGGGTCCTTGACATGGACGGGTTGGGTCCTTGACAATGACGGGTTGGGTCCTTGACATGGAGGGGTTGGGTCCTTGACATGGATGGGTTGGGTCCTTGACATGGACGGGTTGGGTCCTTGACATGGACGGGTTGGGTCCTTGACATGGACGGGTTGGGCCTTTGACATGGATGGGTTGGGTCCTTGACATGGACGGGTTGGGTCCTTGACATGGAGGGGTTGGGTCCTTGACATGGACGGGTTGGGTCCTTGACATGGACGGGTTGGGTCCTTGACATGGACGGGTTGGGTCCTTGACATGGACGGGTTGGGTCCTTGACATGGACGGGTTGGGTCCTTGACATGGAGGGGTTGGGTCCTTGACATGGATGGGTTGGGTCCTTGACATGGACGGGTTGGGTCCTTGACATGGACGGGTTGGGTCCTTGACATGGACAGGTTGGGTCTTTGACATGGATGGGTTGGGTCCTTGACATGGACGGGTTGGGTCCTTGACATGGACGGGTTGGGTCCTTGACATGGATGGGTTGGGTCCTTGACATGGACGGGTTGGGTCCTTGACATGGACGGGTTGGGTCCTTGACATGGGCGGGTTGGGTCCTTGACATGGACGGGTTGGGTCCTTGACATGGACGGGTTGGGACCTTGACATGGATGTGTTGGGTCCTTGACATGGAATGATGTGTTAATATTTGATTGTTAACAATTCTAATTGTCATATTTTTTGTGTGGATAACGTTGGTTGATATTTTATTCTGTTGTTCATCTTCACCTTTGAACTTATTAAGCTAACACTATTTACCAAGGAACCATACTTTAATTGTCTTTGAAGACTGTTATCCTCGCCCCCTGGAGGTCAACCACATTGAACATCCATTTAATAAGAATAATCAAACTAATTTGCTTTTTTTTTTTGTTAAGACTTCTGAAAAATGTGAGGGGAAAAAATTGAAATCATGTTTAATGATACATTTTAAATAATTTGTTGTGTCTAGTAATTTCTTCTAGTAATTTAGAGATACACTTCTGGCCAGAAAGAATTAATCTAAACATAAATGCATAGTGTATAATCAGATGACTGAGCATAGTTTAATTCTTTGCTTTTAACATCCATTCTTATGTTTTACCTCCCAAAGACGCACAATGTCAATGACGTACGAGTCCTCTATGACAACGTCACTCCTGATGCACTCACAAACTGTCATTTATGAAGAGGAAGACAAGGGAGGTAATGCTCTAGGAAAGCTGGTGCAGGCAGAGAAACTAGAGAAGGGCAAGGTTGGTAAACGCGGTGAAATCTTTCTTTAAGGCATTTAGTATTGATTAGGTCAGCTGTACATGTCAAGGTTTAGCTGGCTCCTGCCTCTAACACAACACATTAAAACACAATACATCTCATGACAGCACATTAAAACACATTACATCTCATGACAGCACATTAAAACACATTACATCTCATGACAGCACACTAGAACACATTACAACATTACTACGTATTACAAATTACAAATAGAGATGGGAATCAAACCTGAACCCAACTCACCAAACTCGAAGCCTGCTGATGTCCCAATTGAACCCTCCTGATGACCCAATTGAACCCTCCTGATGACCCAATTGAACCCTCCTGATGACCCAATTGAACCCTTCAGATGACCCAATTGAACCCTCCTGATGACCAAACTCAACCAAAACCCTGCTGACGACCGAACCAAAACTTCAATATCATTGAGTACGAACCAACCCAGACTTATTAGAACCCACAATGTTTTAAGAATGCGGCACAGCACTACTTACACCAGAAAGGCTTATATTTTAATTACAACTAGAAAACCCAAGTGCAAAATTATTTTTACTAAAATAAAATAACTTTCTTTATCATTCCCTCCCCACCTCTCCCCCGCCAACACAAATCTCATACACTTTGTGTAACAGACATTCCTTGTCCTTTTAATAAGCATTTGCTTTTTTTAACCGAAACACTTATGTCCCACATGTTGTACTGATACCTGGTAAAAAAAATGGTATATACAATATATTAAATTATTCATTTTTTTCTTATCCCCTGTGTCCAGGTAAAGATGGCCGTTTTCTGGGCCTACAGCAAAGCTTCAGGGACGTGTGCCATTGCTATATCATTCCTATTTTTTGCATTGTTCCAAGTGGCCAGTGCCTGGTCAAACTTCTGGTTGACCGACTGGACAGATGACCCTTACCTGGCAAACACGAGCCACATTCACACAAATGAATACAAGGAGAAAAATGACTTTTACCTCTGGATTTTTGGTGTGTTTGGTATTGCTCAAGGTAGGTAACTCTCTGAATTTTTGGTGTATTTGGTATTGCTCAAGGTAGGTAACTGTGAGACCAAAACTCAAGTATTGTTTCCAAAGTATGCATCTTGCTGTTGAGGTCATGTGGTGAAATACTATAATAATTTCTCATTTACGATATGGCATTTTTGTCATTTGAATATAAGTGGACTACTTAAATGACTTCTTGGTATTTTTGAGATTATGATAACTTATATATTTTCTAAAAAATTCTACAGTGTATTTTTGACTCTAAAAGTGAGCAATTTAGAGAAACAAGTCCTGAACAAAGAAGTTTTGAATCTAGTATTCCCTGCATGTCCTACATAACTCCTTTCCTCCCTGCATGTCCTACATAACTCCTTTCCTCCCTGCATGTCCTACTTAACTCCTTTCATCCCTGCATGTCCTACATAACTCCTTTCATCCCTGCATGTCCTACATAACTCATTTCATCTGCATGTCCTACATAACTCCTTTCATCCCTGCATGTCCTATTTAACTCCTGTCATCCCTGCATGTCCTACATAACTCCTTTCATCTCTGTAAATTATTCAAGTTGAAGTAATTGCGCGGCTATGGTTTGTTGAAGGATTAAACCATTACTGCTTGTTCAACTTTCATTACAACAGAAGGTCTCAGTGTTACATTAAGACAGTACTTATTTGATGCACACACTTAGAATTGTTAGTTCTCTCCCTTTCTAGTGGCTTTCCTGACTGTGCACAATATTCTCTACTGGATAAGGATGGTGGTGGCAGCCAAGAGGCTCCACTACGGCATGCTGACTTCCATATTCAGGTCACCAATGTCGTTCTTTGACACCACTCCGCTGGGTAGGATTATGAACAGATTCTCTAGGGACATTGAGGTAAACAGATACATTGTGCTGCACTTGTGGCTGTGTTTGTGTGTGAATGTATGGTAAATTCTATAACAGATTCTGTGGGTCGTGACCCCTTTGGGGGGGTCCAACGACCCTTTCACAGGGGTCTCCGAAAACCATCAGAAAATACAAATACTGTACAGTTATGAAGTAGCAAAGAAAATAATTTTGCGGTTGGGGGTCACCACAACATGGGGAACTGTATTAAAGGGTCGTGCATTGGGAAGGTTGAGAACCACTTTTCTGAAACATGACATAGAGAGGTTCTCACAGTGAGTGTCTTCATGGGGCACAGATTAAGATTTAGTCCTTCATCAGAGTTTTAATTCTTTGTGTGTGATAATATTGTAATGTTAAATGTATATTTTACATTATGATTGTTATTGAAATCAAACATTGACTCTGACCAATTATGTTAATAACTGACCAGTCAAACTTTAATGCCCTGAGTTGATATTTGATTTATTTTGGTAAGGCAAGAATTGCTGTTCCTACTGTAGTGCCGTATTATAAACCATAAATGATCATCAAATCATTAAAATCAGGCTATAAAAAAATTTACTGAGTTTTGGAAAGTGTCACTTTAGCAGGACTTAATAGTAAAGGCATCCACTGAGAACAGGCTTTACAGAATTGCTGGATACATTAAAATAGCTGAATGCCCCATATACCTGTACAAATTTAGTGTACATGTTTTTTTGTTGTTGTTGTTTTTTTGCTAGTGCTAATAAAGTAATGTTCTGTGTCTCCAGCCTTGACATTTGATATTCACTGTTACAGGTGGTCGACAACAACCTGCCAATCATCATCCGTGACTACACCTCCACACTTTTCACCTGTCTCGTCACACTGATCATCATCTCCATGAGCACACCTCTGTTCCTGAGCCTGGTGGTCCCCATCATGTTGCTGTACTATCTGATTCAGGTGAGTTTACACTTTTTCACCTGGCTCGTCACACTGCTCATCATCTCCATGCGCACACCTTTGTTCCTGAGCCTGGTCGTCCCCATCATGTAACTGTACCATCTGATTCAGGTCTGTTATACTTTACACTTCAATCACGTTAATTTTACCTATAAGACCCCCAGGAATAGTAGATCGGTGTGAACAGAGAATTTAGCATATTTTAACACCATTGAATAGTGGTTCTCAACCTATGTTCTGTGGTGCCCTTAGGGCTCCTCAATCACTTCCCAGTGGCGCTGCGTCTGCTCTAGGAAATTCCTAGGTCCAAGTACTAAACACTAAACTCCTTTAAATTTTAAGGCATAGGGTAGGCCTAAGGGCCCCATGAGTCAAAAAGGTTGGGAACCACTGCCCAGGAACATAAACTTGATTGTTTTCATAAGAAAGTTTTTATCTTAAAATGTAAATAATTCAAATTAATCATACGAATTAATAAGTAAGTGAATATTTGTATAGAGTTACAAAGGTAAAGTATTACATTTCATAGCTGTAGAATTAAATCTTCATAAAAAATGCCTATGTAAAAAAAAAAAAATATTGGCAAAAATTGATAACAGTTGTAAAACAATTTCTCCTCTTTTGCCATATGTATCTCAGAGATGCTGTTGTAGTTATTTTGTAAATATTTATTAATCTATATAAATTACATTTTGAAAGTTTTATTATAATTGTTTCAAGTCCAAGTATTGTCCAAAACTATTGTGCTAACCTGATTGCAGTCTCTTCCCTTGAACCTGATTATTGCAGGTTATCCCCCAAAGCCCACCAAAGCCCTTGAGTAGCTAGTCAATGAGTTTCTAATAAATATTCCAGAACTTCTACATTCCCACATCAAGACAACTGAAGCGTATTGAGTCCGTGACCAGGTCACCCATCTACAGCCACTTTAGTGAGACCATATCTGGTGGGCCGACCATTCGGGCCTACGAAGCTTCTGCAAGATTCATCAAAGAATCCAAGGCTAGGGTGGACAGGAACCAGGCGTTCTACTACATCAGTCTGGCAGCCAACAGGTATCAGTGGCGAGGCCACTGTGTCATTATTGTCTCTAAAATTAGCTTACTTCTGTGGCATATATACAATTACAGTCGAACCCGCTTATCATGACCTCGGTTAACTCGCCAACCCTGTTAAGTCGACGTCTTTGGCATGGAACCGCCAAATTCTCTCATTGTCTTAGCATTTTCTCATCGGTTATGTCGATTCTTTTATGTCGCGGAACCCTAATATCTCGAGCACAAAAGAGGGCCAAATTTGCCACTTAACGTTGGTTATCTCGATCCCCATGACCAATCGCCAGCTTTTGAAAATGTTAGTTATCGATGCCACAAAAGAAAAGTACAAACTTGACTAAGCAATGCATTTGAATCAATCAGTATAATATTTTAAATTGAGGTTAAAAAACCCGGTAGAGTCCATATTATAATGGATCATCATTTGCCGTGTGCAAAGTGTCATGGCCATGCGCATGGGCAGCCATTCACAGTCACTTGCATAATGGCTATACCGTACTACTATCTCATTCATAAAAGGTTGCCGTGTGCAAAAACTATTAAAAACTATTAAAACTAGGTCAGGGAAAGCTTTAATTAATTAGTCATGCGCCAAAGTTGAAAGTTCAAAATAAGTAGTTCCCGAAAAGTAATTTAGTAATAAGGGGATGCGTTGCCTTATATAGATTATATAGCATATACCGGTATAATGGTAGCCGCAGATTTGGTAAACAGAAAAGCCTTATATTAATACATTATATTAAATTTACTGGTATACTTAGCGCATAGTTAGATAAATTATAATTTATATATAATTGTACAATATTATTTTTAATACAGCATTAGTTCTGTAAATAAAAGTTGTATAAATTTATCATTATAGCGAGAGTGATTTAGCTCGTGACGCGAACAGCAGAATTGGGTCACAGAATGTGGCGATGCGATCCATGTTAAAAAAGGACAAACGAAGTCGTACTTTAAAACATAATGATTTCTTAACACTGGCCAAACTTGCAAATAGCACCATCCCTGCAAGCAGCACCGTCCTTGCAAATAGCACCATCCCCGCAAGTAGCAGCACTTCTGCTTCCGTCCCAAGGGTTTGCATTATTTCCAAGTTTTTACTGCATTGTAAGATATTTTAGAATTGGTTAGCTATTATTTTCACTTTAACAGATGAGCACTTTCCAAAGTAAATGAGTATAACTATATATCTATGAATATCAGGATAAAACACAGTTCCTATTCTTTTGATCTAACACAGGTGGCTTGGCATGAACCTTGAGCTACTGGCCAACATCATCATCCTGGGCTCTGCAATATTTGCTGTGGTGACACCTGGTATAAGTGGTGGGGATGTCGGCCTTTCTGTTTCATACGCCATACAGGTAAGAACAGGTGAAATGATTACACAGCACAAAAGATATCCCCGTCCCTACAATATATGCAGTAACTTCTAAATAATATGGAGTCAGTGACAATCATGGGGCGAGGGGGCCAACCAATTTATATTGAATAAACATAGTTTGGTAATGATAAAAACATTTTTTAAATTTTTTATGCCTTTGGTGTTTCCATGCCCTATGGTGTTTCCATGCCCTATGGTGTTTCAATGCCATATAGTGTTTCCGTGCCATATGGTGTTTCCATGCCCTATGGTGTTTCTGTGCATTATGGTGTTTCAATGCCATATGGTGTTTCCACGCCTTATAGTGTTGTTGGTGCACTATAATGTTATGGTGGCTTCCCCTCACCTGATGGTATCCAACATGGGGCTTTGCTTAATATAATTCCTTTGTGCATTGAATCAGGTGTCCAGCAACCTCGTGTGGATGGTAAGACAAATGAGCGACCTGGAGACCAATATTGTGTCAGTGGAGAGGTTGAAGGAGTACTCTGAGCTGGAGTCTGAGGTTAGATCTGTTCTATTTAAAGAAAGATGACTTATTGTGAGATAAAAACTAGCCTTGATGACTTATTGTGAGATAAAAACTAGCCTTGATGACTTATTGTGAGATAAAAACTAGCCTTGATGACTTATTGTGAGATAAAAACTAGCCTAGATGACTTATTGTGAGATAAAAACTAGCCTAGATGACTTATTGTGAGATAAAAACTAGCCTAGATGACTTATTGTGAGATAAAAACTAGCCTTGTTTAAGAGTCGACACCTTGTGTTTCTCATCACTTTTAAGTCATATGTTGGTGCTTTAATTTTTTTCAATGAATAACATTTACAATTCATGTCATTAAAATTGCTGTAGCATTGTCATTATTGTCTGTCATTACTAAATTTGCCACATGGACATGAATAGTAATTATTTACTGTAAAATCTTGTTTAAAATCTATTAAAATGCCTACTTTGTCAGTGGCTCCTGTTTAAGCATTCAACAAGCCGACGGAAAGATGCAGAGTTGTAAGATTCAATGATTTGTTTACTTTTCTAGGCCGACTGGGTGGTGCCACGTCGTCGACCCATCCCAGGATGGCCAATAGATGGGAAAGTTAAGTTCTCCAACTACCAGACTCGATATAGGCCGGGACTTGACCTAGTTCTCAAAGGCATCACCTGTGAGTTTCAGGCTGGAGAAAAGGTAAAGGAAGCTAATGCTCTTACCTCATTTCAAGATATTTCATTTGGTCAGTGGCTTGACTTGAGTTTCATGGCACAATTCAGCATTATAATTAGAGACAATACTCAATAGCTCTATAAATGTAGTAGCTTGTACTTAAAATACTCAACAGCTCTATAAATGTAGTAGCTTGTACTTAAAATACTCAACAGCTCTATAAATGTAGTAGCTTGTACTTAAAATACTCAACAGCTCTATAAATGTAGTAGCTTGTACTTAAAATACTCAACAGCTCTATAAATGTAGTAGCTTGTACTTAAAATACTCAATAGCTCTATAAATGTAGTAGCTTGTACTTAAAATACTCAACAGCTCTATAAATGTAGTAGCTTGTACATAAAATACTCAATAGCTCTATAAATGTAGTAGCTTGTACATAAAATACTCAATAGCTCTATAAATGTAGTAGCTTGTACTTAAAATACTCAATAGCTCTATAAATATAGTAGGTTATCCTAAAAATGCTCAATAGCTCTATAAACCTAGCGGCTTGTGCTAACAAATTTAGCAGATCATTTAAAGATTTTACTGTTAAAAATACTGTTAAATAATTTAAGTTCATCAGGGCAAACCGTTACTTTTTAATATTTAATATATTCTTCAAAAGGTTAAATTTATGAACATAGATGGCAGAATTACAAATAAGTCAGCTTATAAAATATATTTTTTTATTTAAAGACCTTGTTTTTCTTAAATGTTTAGATTGACATTCTGTTATATTCTCATCTATGCAGATTGGCATCGTGGGTAGAACAGGGGCAGGTAAATCGTCCCTGGCCTTGGCCCTGTTCCGCCTGATTGAGGCCACTGAGGGGAGTATAACAGTCGACGGTATTAGAATCTCTGATATTGGTCTCCACGACGTCAGGTCACGGCTGACCATTTTACCACAGGTCCATCCAATGCAAAGAAATTTCCTGTGTCAAAAATATGTTAACATGCTGTCAGCAGTGTTGACTCAATCTTAGATGACACAAGATCTGTGTTCTCAATTATCTTCATCATTTAATTGTTAAAAACAATAATTTGCCAAACATCATAGATTTAATTAAGTGGAAATATTCTTTACTTAGAGCAAAAATTAGCATCCAAGCCACAATTAGGACCTAGCTTCACTTAGTTAGCAACAGATCCTAGCTTCACTTAGTTAGCAACACATCCTAGCTTCACTTAGTTAGCAACACATCCTAGCTTCACTTAGTTAGCAACACATTCTAGCTTCATTTAGTTAGTAACACATCCTAGCTTCAATTAGTTAACAACACATTCTAGCATCCAAGCCACATTGGGATTGGATTTTTTGGGGGCAATTTTTTCATGACTGATTACTCACCCCTTGTTTAATATCACACATGCTTAAAGACTGTCATTCTAAGGCTAACTACAGTTAACAGCCATCATTAATATTAAACATGTTAATTTATTTCTAAAGATTGAGGAATTAAAAGTAAAATACCCCATTACTACCATTATAGATTAGACTTGTAGTATTATAGAGTAGCTAACTAATTACTAAATGGCTTTGTCTGGGAATAGGATCCAGTTCTGTTCTTCGGAAGCCTCCGCATGAACTTGGACCCCATTGAAGAGTACGATGACAACCAGCTCTGGGATGCACTGACCAGTGCCCATCTGAAAGATTTTGTGGAGAATACACCAGAGGGACTGGACTATGAGGTTGGAGAAGAGGGACAGAGCCTTAGGTCAGTTGCCTGAATCAGTCAAATTAAGGCGTAATCTTTGACCCGTCATGTGTGTTAAGATATGCTGAAAGTATTACACATTACAAAAAAAATTATCCTATAATAAGTATTTATATATAGCATTACCTCAAGTTGTTTATCTATTTAAATTTGTAGTGTTGGACAAAGACAGCTGGTGTGCCTGGCCAGGGCCCTCTTGAAGAAAACTAAAATTCTGATCCTGGATGAGGCCACTGCTGCCGTGGATATGGAGACGGACACCCTAATCCAGAACACCATCCGTACTGAGTTCAACAACTGCACAATTATCACAATAGCACACAGACTCAACACTATCATGGATTATGACAGGTTTGTGGTCACATTATTATCTTCACTGTAAATGTTCAGTCACAGCTAATGATGGATTCAGGGATGAGCCACGTTGTAATTCTCAGCAGTTTATCTATTAACATTATATGATATATATAGTGAGGTGATTTTTGTTTTTTTTTTTGCTGTGTTGGCTTGTTAAAAAGAAATGCTTCATTTTTTTAAATAGTATATTGAAACATACAAATATTTGAATATTTACTATTTTCAGGATTATGGTCCTTGATGCAGGACTCGTTAAGGAACTTGATTCTCCAAGTAACTTGCTGGCCAACCATGAATCCATCTTCTACTCCATGGCCAAGGAGGCTAATCTTATTTAATTCTGTTATTTTTAAGTAAGATGTAAAGCAATGGCAGTTTGGAAGCTGATATTGTTGTCCTGAAATCTGTTGATTCTTGTTTTGTTTGGCACTTATATATCTTTGCTAATGTTATGTTTGATCACTATGTGAAACAAATGTCTTGTTTATTGTACCATGCATATTTATTAAGAGTGTCTGGTTGTTCGTGTTGTTTTCATTGAATATATTTTGTGTCAGTTATTTAGATATTATTTGGCTATCTTAAAATGACATAGATCATAGTGTAAAATAAATTAGCTAATTGTTTGTACAAAATTCAAGTTAACTTTGGTGTTGCACAATGATTCAATAATTTTAATCATTTTCGTTAAAAATTATAATGGATTTATTCAATTAAATACTGTTGAAATGTACTCATCCAGACTAAATGTGATTGGGTTTAGTCCATTTCATGAAAAAACACTGATAATCAACAAAAATATGAGAACAGTAATAAAATTAAATCAGTTTTCATATGAAATCTTTATGTAATCTTTGATCCTAGCATCAAAGTTATGCCTAGTGGTCTTAGGGACATTCTTTTTGTTGTCTTAGAGACATTCTTCTACTGGTCTTAGAGATATTCTTCTACTGGTCTTAGAGACATTCTTCTACTGGTCTTAGAGATATTCTTCTACTGGTCTTAGGGACATTTTTGTCTTTGACACGGATTTCTGTTTGATCTTGTGAAGATCCAGTCTGACATTTTACATTGCTAGGCCACTAGTCCAGATAACTGTTATCCTGATGGCCAGATTTCCAATTTGTCATCAAAACAACCAGTCTCGTGGAAATGGGTACTTGAACAACAGAAATAAAATATGTAAGCTAAAATTTATTTTTTAAAATTATCAAAATGTATACCAAAAGATACAAATGTATATTAAAAACCAATCTTTAAAAATGAAACTCGCAGAAAGCTTCCAGTTTCTGACATGTGATATGCCATTTAAAATAGACAAAAATTCTTAATAAAGAAACAGATGTACTGAAGACTGATGCTAACACTGTGCAGAAATTCCAAACAAGTTGATGTGCATGTAATGAAATATTTCTTGTGGGTTAATTTCAGTATTTTTTAATAATGTATGTCCCCCACCATTAAAACTGCCAAGCTTATCAAAGCCATTATGTACACTACAAACTGACCACTGCCTGTTTATATGTTATTGTACATACAACATATTTATCACCGGT
Organism: Omphiscola glabra; assembly: GCA_964017045.1. Lineage (NCBI taxonomy): Eukaryota > Metazoa > Mollusca > Gastropoda > Lymnaeidae > Omphiscola > Omphiscola glabra. The sequence continues at coordinate 16,703,368 of OZ024807.1, forward strand.
TACATTCCTGTAAAGAGTCAAAGGTGACTTTTTTGCCTGATCGATTTGATACTCAGAATTATGCATTTACAAACCTATTTATATTATAGGCCTACTTATACTTTGCAAACCTTTGATAGCACAGTTCTCCAGACAGAAATATTTGGTGACATAATGCAAGGATTTCTTGTCTATAATGCAAGGATTTCTTGTCTATAATGCAAGGATTTCTTGTCTATAATGCAAGGATTTCTTGTCTATAATGCAAGGATTTCTTGTCTATAATGCAAGGATTTCTTGTCTATAATGCAAGGATTTCTTGTCTATAATGCAAAGATTTCTTGTCTTTAATGCGAGGATTTCTTGTCTATAATGCGAGGATTTCTTGTCTATAATGCAAAGATTTCTTGTCTTTAATGCAAGGATTTCTAGTCTATAATACAAGGATTTCTTGTCTTTAATGCAAGGATTTCTCGTCTTTACTTTGAACTTTTCTCAAGTCTCAAAATGTTTTGACTAGATAATAAAATCTCAATCGCCTGCAGAAGAGCTTTTAAAAAAATGCTGAGATACAAGTTATCATGACTTGGGTGAAAGCTGTTAAATAACAATTTGTAAAAAAAATACTAGCTACGAGTTTTGTGCATGGGGTGAGTCCACTGAGATCAACACCAGCAAAGAAGAGAAAAAAAGTATTTAACACATATATGGTTCAGAAATTGTAAATTTTTTATTTAAAAAAAAAGTTTATAACAAAATTAGGTGCAATGCATTGGCTTCTCTCAGGCAAATTTAGCAACAGACAAAACTTAAATAATAGTAGGCCTTCACATTCGTTTAGAATATATGAATATGTAATGAAAATTTACATTTTTGTCAAATAAATTTGTAATGTTTTTAATATTATACAAATTTTTGTTACGTATGTCATTTTCAATTAATTGTTAACATATCTACGTGTTCTCTGAAAGGATATCTGCTGTGAAACTTTTGTATGTCTATACTAAATAAATTTCATACTCAAAAGTGATCATGATTTTTCAATCGGTCTTTGCTTTCTAATTGAAATTTTAAGGTTAGCATTGAAATTAACCCGCCCCCCCCCCCTTTTTTTCCCCCAAACCACCAAAAAATGTATTTAACAAAGGACCACTTAATTATTTTAAAATAAATACTGTGACATGTCTACCCTTGACTCATTTGATTACAGCTATCAAACCAGCATCTCATTTTCTATAATAGCATTTTGTTTGTAAAATAAAAATATTCCTGGTGTGAGTCACTAGCGCCCCCACTGTGGCCATCCCCAAGCCGCCCTTACAAATCCATTGAATACTTCTATCCGCCGATAAACGCTCCCAAGCATTCGGGGAAATGGTTTCCTCCCTTCTTTTAGAACCACTGGTTAAATCTGACAACATTTGAAGTTAGAAATAAAACGCTCTCTGACACTTCGAACATATAAATATAATATAGTGGCAATTAAATTTAAATATGTCTTTTTTATATTAATTTACGCTTCGCGAATTTAATTGGAATTTTTTTATTATTTATTTTATAAAACTGCTAAAAATTGGCGGGTGGCATAATTTTGTTTTCGTTGAAATCTGATATTTAAATTAAATTTATTATTCGTCCGAGATTAAAACTATTGTGTACAATCGACAACGTAGGCGTAGGTCTATATTATTAATATTTTGACCTATAGCCTATAGCTAAAAACAAAATCTGTTTGTAATGACGCGGTTGGTAAAACAAAAGGACTCGGCATGCATCATGCATGAACCAGAAATAACTGTTCATTATGGATCGAAGCGATTTCGGGAAAACCCTTTGCGCAAAAAAAAATATTTCTCTGTCCCCCCCCCCCCCCCCCCCCCCCACACAGCGGTACTGGGGTGCCTACTTTATGGGAAAAAAACGAAACGTAGCAAGGTTCGGGAAAAACCTTTTCGCAGTGTTCGTAAACATTCGCTTTTCTTCCGATAGACTTTTCAGATTACGTTGGCGCTTTACCTATGAGACTTTGTTTTTCTGAGTAGTTAAATTTTCTGGATATTGTCTCGCAAACGGCGACTGTCATTTTCATTTCTCAGAACTATTCGTGGACGTATATTTTCTGGAACTCATTACACTAGGATAAGGATATTTTTTTAATCCGACCCCCCCCCCTTTCCCCTACACTTCCATCCAACTTGCTCACAATCTCCCGAGCACGAGACCTTAAACTCATCCCACTCATTTATCGCCTCCCCCCCCCCCCCCCCCCAAACACCTTCCCCGAATTCCATTTTCCCACAAACCTTATCAATACTAGAGCGTAAATAAATCAAGACAGACGACTCCACGCGTATGTTGTTAGACAATCTTTTTTAAAAATGGAACATTCCGACTTCAAACCTACTCTCCATCCAAAAACCACCAAATTTTATAAAAATAATCATTTTAAGTTAGTAATTTATCATACATGTGTATAAGACTGCGAAAATGAGAAGGGAAAGTCAGGGTTTTTTGTTGTTTTGTTTTGCTTTTTTTTTTTAAATAAAAAATTAGAAATGAAACAAGTATGTTTAAAGAGGTTTATGTGAATAGAATCCAAATTTATGCAGGACTACGTATTGTTATCGCAGTTTGAAAAAAAAAGTGGGGTAGGAGCAGGGAGGAATAGACTTGGAAAGTAATTTACTGTAGTTAGACCGAGATCGCGATAGTGATAATGATATTCAAGTGATATTGATATTCAAGTGATAGTGATCTTCAAGTGATATTCAAGTGACAGTGATATTCAACTCATTCCATTAAGACTTGCGCGTGGGATGTCTTAAATTTTACTTCTGAAAATCTCGTCCAACTGTGTCTTCTTTCATATTAGTACCATCCTATTCCACTGATACCGCGTTCTTTATCCAGGGCTTTGCTGTGCTGGTGTGAGATCCCCTTACAGTCTTCGCCAGCTCCAAGGATCCAAACACGAGCACCGCTGCTTCCCATGCAAGTGGTCGCAGTGTAAGTGAATCGAGTGCCCTTATCTGTCCCCTCTTTTTCTAGCCACTCTCCAACACTGATGAGCTTGCAGCAACCATGGGGGTGTGACGCAATGGCAACTAGTTTGGGGTCTCCATTTTTATATTTATCGTAGACTTCCGAGCGCAAGGTTTCATATGTGTGCAAGCTCTTCAACAACCTTTCGATCAAATCCATGTCGTGTGTATAGCAATGAATCAGTATCCAATCCTTATTTAAATCACTGTCTTTGACCTCGCCGTATAAATAGCGAAGAGCAACCTTCTGTTCACAATCGTAAAACACTTTTATAGTCGTGTGTTTCGCTTCTTGGTTATCAAACACGACATGTTTAGCCGTTTGGACAACAACTTTAGCCCATTTTCTGTGCGCCGTTTTGTGGGTCGCATGTTCGCAGCACTCCTGGCATTTGCAAAGTACATTGGTATTGTGTTCGCCGTAATCGTGGATGATTTCAATCCAGCCTGTCCCATGGCGTTTCGAGCTGCGGCCTCTCTGCTTGTGTCCCGCGTACGGCTGAGTGCTGTTGGGCAAGGTATTTGGTCTGTCGGTGCTGGTGTAGCCAACGTCGATACAAACGGTGAGATCGGCGTTACATTTCACCAGGCCTAAGATTTTCTCGTCGCGGTACGCCCCTGGAAGATGCTCCAGCCGTAGCTGGTCGGCTGAGATGTAGCGTTCGTGGTCAGGGTGCTTTGTACACATTTTTTTAAGGTATGGAAGACTGCATTCCCAATCGCTATCGTTGCTCTCTTCGATTTCGTAGGCACCTATTAAATAGAAGGAATAATTCATTTCATTAGAGAGTTTGTTTGAGGTTAAAGAAATACAGTTTTAAAATGGTTTATGTTTGGGTGTTGGGGGGGGGGGGGCGAATGGGCATGCTGCCGAGTTGTGTAAAGTAACGAACTAACCAGACACGAATGTTTGAGTTTCTCAACTTTCCTTGTCTGCCAATGTTAAGGACCACAGATTTATTATTCCTCAAGGGAAGCTGGTGAGACTTGGAAAAAAAAAACTGAACAATTCTACTGTGAATAAAAGCTGATAACAAGCATGATTCACTATGATCAGATCACAATGACCTGGTCATTATGACCAGGTCACAACAATCTTTTAAGATCTAACTGGAAGAAGAACCTTTGCAAATCTTCGAAAATCAAAACGACCACGATGTAAACTTCTCGGTGTGTCTTTTCTTATTTTTTTTAATAATAAGCTAGCATACATACAGACAGACAGAATACAGACAGCATACAAAGAACACACAGACAGTACACAGAAAGCATACAGTCAGACATTACTCAGACAGAATAGATTTTTAAATAAAAAACGGTCGGTAACTATTCAGTACCTTGCCATAACACAGCTTTGTATTGAGATCAACATTTGCACCGGGGATCTCCTATTTGTTACGGCATCGTCAAAAAGCATTTAGATTATCCCTGATAAACCCTGCTGTAGGTTTATTTGATATAAGCCCTGACAAAACCCGTATTGTGCTTATTTCAGATAAGCCCTGACAAAGTCTGCTGTAGTCTTATTTGAGATAAGGACTGACAAACCCTGACGTAGGCCTATTTGAGATACGCCTTGACCAACCTGGCTGTAGGCTTATTTGTCATGCGATTTATTGTACCGGTATAGCAATACACGGTTTCTCCTGATTAAGATGCTACAATCTCTTCTAATAGATACGTCTTTACCGTGATACCCCAATTATTACCTATCTACCTATAAATAATAAAACCCTATGTATTACTTGTTAGATACCTATGAATAGTACTACCCCAGATATTATATGTATTATAATTATAATATTACCTAGATAGGCTTCATATAATATAATAATGTATACTATAATAATGTCCCACATACTACACCTTTGATACCCTGAGCCCAGACTTGTGACATGACTCCAAATAGAATACCTAAATGCACCAACAAAATTATTCACTGGTTAAATTCGTTGTTTTTTTTTAAAGTGTAAAATAAACATATTGTAGAGAAGCCTGGTATAAACATTTGTGTCGGTCCCGGGTTTCCAACCATACGTTAATTTACGGACAATCCGCAAATTCGTGAACTTCAAGGGCTTGTCCTTAAAAGTCCGCAAATATTTTAGAATGTGTCAAAATTGAGGACAATATACAACAACAACAAAAAAAAAAGGAATAATAATAATCTTCTGATGCGAAACAAAGAAATGTAATCTCAATTTTTGTGATTTCTATTTGCGTGCTTTCAACTGGTATGAGTATGATCATAAGCAGAAGAAATTTTAAAAAAAAACAGATGCGAATGCCTAATAATAAACGTTATAAAATAGACCCATACGTCATGGTTATTTATTAGCGTTATAGAGACACAGTTTTTGACAGAGTCATATTAACATTGTTGTGTGAAAATTTGAAGGGAAAAAAATAGCTTCATGGTTTCAACAATTTTACTTTAAAATGTTTCGTGAACACAGAGCCGTCACGTGACTTTTAAAGGACGCCCGCCACTTTTAGGGTTTACGGACCTTTCCCGTAGAGTTGGTCGTTGATTTGGCATTCGTATTAAATATGTCGTGCCGCGTAGCAGGGCCACAAGAAAGGGGCAAGCGCCCTCTACTTCACAAAGACAAGGGGCGTCAAAAATCGTCTTTTTACCCGACCCTTTTTTGTGGTAAATATTGAGGGACGCCCCTGTCAGAAATCGATCTGAGCGATCTTCTCCCTGTTTCGCTTATACAACTAGAATGGCATCTACGGCACACACTCACGTATATCACATTCCGACTAACCCATGTGAAACCCTCTTTGATGGTAAAGGTAAGTACCTATATTCTTTTGTTTAGAGTGTATAGGGACACTTCCTACATCGGCTTCTCGAGCATGATTTAGTTCCAATGTAAAACTGGTCAGCTCGAAGGCAAATATGAACCAGAAAGTCACCTAGATTTTTGTCCCGTCTGAAGACATTCAGTGGAAGGGATGAGAATACCCTGTAAGTGGGGGGGATGAGAATACCCTGTTAGGGGAGGGTATGAGAATACCCTGTTAGTGGAGGGGTCAGCAAGAAGAATATTACGATTTTTAATGAATTTTTTTGGCTGTCAAATTGTGAGGGTGATAAGTTAATATGAGCTTGGTTCGATCTTCATTTTTGTTTTGGCGAGATTTAAAAGCATCTTTTCGTGTGATTGTGCTGACACAATTGAGTGACGAGACAAGAGTATTTTCATGATATGATCTGGAGCGGTAGAAATCCATCATTCCATCAACTTTTTCTAAAAAGTCTTCATCAAGTTGGCAGAGGCGCCGTAGTCTGAGAAGTTGTGAGAATGGTATAGAGTCTTTGCATGATTTGGGGTAGGAGGATGAGTACAATATGTAACCATGGCTGTCAGTAGATTTGTAGTATGCAGACGTAATCAATCCGTTTTCTTTCACGGTTATCGGGATATCAAGAAAGTTGATAGAATGTCCAGAGATTTGGGAAGTAAATCTTATGGATGGATGAAATGAGTTTAAGAAATCTATAAATTTCTAAATAGACAATTCGCGCTATGACGTCATTTGCGTGATTATTTAGAATAAATTAATTTTAATTTTATTTCGCAATATTAATAACGCACTAAAAACGCAAGAAGACAACTGATGTTTGGGTTTCCCTGATAAATGTGATTACGGTGGAATTCTTTGAATATTATATTTTTATTTAATTTTGCTTTCATTACTTTTAAAAGCATAAAATACATAAGATAGTTACTTTATGTTTATTTTTAAATGTTTGTGTAATTTATAAAAATAATACTTAAACTTTTACTAAAATAAAAGCGGATATATAATTTTTTTTTCCGCAGTTAGATTTATTTGATTTCCGTAAAATAATAGAAAATAACTATGATTGTTTTTAAGAATCCGAACGTTTTTAAATCTCTTCGTTTATTTGGCGCTACGGTCAGCCTAGCTCATTCTGATATATATATATATATATATATATATATTGGCAAATCCGGTGCGTAGGCTCTGTATGGTAGCATTTACTTATGGGTGGATCTATGTGTATATTATGTTTTTATATATGAATGTAATAATGGTCCCAGAAACGTTTAATTTTTGCCAAACTATTTGCATAATACATAAAAAGAACTCTCTTGTAAAAGGTTCAATAATACTAAGGATTGCACTAATACCTGTAAGGAGCTCACTAATACGTGGAAGGAGTTCACTAATACATGTACTTGAAAGGAGTTCACTAATACTTGAAAGGAGTTCACTAATACTTGAAAGGAGTTCACTAATACTTGTAAGGAGTTCACAAATATTTGTAAAGGAGTTCACTTAACAATGCATTATAGTCTTACCTTCATCCACGAGTTCTGTCATGGCCGTAGAAAGTCCATCACTGCTAGCCATTTGTTTGTTTCTAAAGTCTAAGGAATTAAGAAACAAAAAAAGGTGTGGGGGTGAAATCAATGAGGCCAGAACTTTGCTACACAGTTGATGACACACATTTACTACAGAACTTTGCTACACAATTGACGACACACAGTTACTACAGAACTTTGCTACACGATTGATGACACACAGTTACTCCACAACTTTGCTGCACAATTGATGACACACAGTTACTCCAGAACTTTGCTACACAATTGATGACACACAGTTACTCCAGAACTTTGCCGCACAATTGATGACACACAGTTACTACAGAACTTTGCTACACAATTGATGACACACAGTTACTCCAGAACTTTGCTGCCCTATTGATGACACACAGTTACTACAGAACTTTGCTAAGCGATTGATGACACACAGTTACTCCAGAACTTTGATACACGATTGATGACACACAGTTACTACAGAACTTTGCTACACAAGTGATGACACACAGTTACTAGATGTTATAAACGAAGGTGAAAACTAAGTTTGTAAAAAATATATTAATGTACTTACATAATCATGTTTGCTCATAAAATAAACACAGTATGTCTGTACAAAACATTGGCAATTTAAAAAACTGAATTAATTAAGTTCACTTTAAAATATAGCACATTTATAACATCTGGGGATAAATTAATCAATCGTGCGGATTTTCTGCAGTTTCTCTTTGAGTAAAGTTACATTTATAAAAGAGCCCAATACCTGCTTATAATGTAAAAATAGTTTGCTTAAGTTATCAGAATCCGAGCAGTACATAACTCTTACCGTGGTTAAAGCCAATACACTTCCAGTAGTAGATCAGGGCTTAAAACATGTTTGGCATTTATGATAGTTCAAAGTTCAAACGATAAAGTTTAAACTTTCGTAGAGATCTATATTAAGACATCTATATTTAGACACCTCATCTGGAATCGATGACTTTTCTCACAATCGCCCATTCCTGAGAAAGTTGATCCTGACTTTTCAATCCACCTAACAAAAGGCTTTCCCGCACCGGCTAGGGTTCCCGTTTGGGGGCGGGGGCGGTTCCTGTTTCGGGATGAAAATAGACTGAGTGATTCCATCTCTACAATGATCGAGCCTTATCGATCTCCTGTCGTAGTTTTTGTACTTTTCAGCTCTCACAAGTGAGGTTCACATTGATTGCCGAACTGTGGTGACCCACAGCCAAATTTACATCTGGACTTTGAGAAACTTGTACTGAGAAAAGGGGTGAGGGCGGGGAGGCACATTTTTTTTTTTTGTAGACAATATTTGTTTGTACTGTAATTAACGTAAATGGGGTAGAATTTAATCCATTTGCAACTTTAATTTAAATACAGAAGACGTAGTGGTCACTTGTGATGGGTTATTGCAATGAATTTGTCTCTTCAGTGGTTTTCGATTACCTACCTTTGGTATGATTATTATTATTTTTTTTTAGATCTAGTGTTCTGTTAATGTTATGTTGTAAACTTAGATTTCGTAAGACTCCACCCGAGATAGGGTGGGAGAAGGTATTGGTAGGTTGAGAAGAAGAAATCATGAGTGTGAATAACGGGGGGGGGGGGGGCGCTGTGTTTGAGGTAAAGGTGCGGTGTGGAAATTTTAGATGGGGGGCAGATGAATTATTCTCTGGTTAGGTCAAGCCTTAACTCTGATGACCTTGGCTAGTGTAGCACAGGGCAGCCTCATCAAGCGGACATCGTCATAAATGAGACTATTAAGACAGGTCTCCGGAGTTGACCTTTCAACAGCCCCCTCTTCCCCCCCCCCCCCCCCGCGGAACTCGGGGCACCCAAAGAGCAGTTGTTCTACTGTTTCAGTGGCCAGGTTACAGGGTCTGCATTGTGGGTCCGTACGTGAGTCGAGTCGATTTAGGTAGCTATAACGTGTAGTACAGAGCTTCGTTCACAATGTGAATCACATCTGTGTTAGTTTCCAACCTGGGGGCTTTCGTACACGGTCGCGGCATGCTTCGATAGAGCTATCGTGCCGTGTCATCTGACGACCAGCTGTTGAGCCAGTTTTCATGAAAGTGATCTTCGAGCTTGGCCGGTCGGGTTGTGTGACTGGGCTGAACCTTCTCGCGCAAGGGTATCAGCCCTCTTATTCTGAGTCATCTCATCCTTTTAAGGGATCCACTGTAGGATTACCGTACCGTCCCGTGCATGGATGTCATCTACTTTCTTCAGAATGACTCTGGGCATTGTAGACTTCGTTGAGCTCCTTCCCACAGTTTCAAGAGCAAACTGTTGGTCCTGTGGGTCGATAAAGGCTACAATGGTCGGGAATATTTTCATTCTCGCAAGGCGTCGGAGCTCAGCAAGGCGTCGATGCTCAGAAAGGGATGGACAGGACAAGGACAGTTGGTTCGGGCAGTAAGGGTTGATTAGGTCATAGTAAGAGCACGAAGAGTTGTTGAAAAGCCTCTTATTTCCGTTCGGTTATTTTAAGCGGAAAAATTGTTCGCCATTGCTACACGGTGCAATGAAGAGAATGCGTGCGCACTAAAACTACTAGGCGTGTAGCCTTGGGACATGTCATGTATGTTGAACGTGTAGATGTGTTGTCATCTGATGTGTTAAGTAAGATGTTTAAAACAACAACTGTGTTAAGTAAGATGTTTAAAACAACAACAGTGTTAAGTAAGATGTTTAAAACAACAACTGTGTTAAGTAAGATGTTTAAAACAACAACAGTGTTCAGACCTATGGAGTAAGTATACCCAGTGTTGTACTAGGTGGGGGGCGTTTTGGGTCCGGTCCTATTCACAGTGAATACCAGGCCACTGCTCCTCCTGCTCGGGACGCATGCTGTTGAGAGCAAATCATTCGCAGATGACATGCAGCTATACAAGCACACCCATCCCTCTCTTGTCAAATCCGCTATCCACACCTTGCAGAAGTGCATTGTTGATGTCAAGTCGTGGATGACACCCAGCTACTTGAATCTCAACAATGACAAAACGGAAGCACTCCTCACTCAGTCACAAATCATCCTCTGCCTCAGCTGTCCCCACCCCATTTCAAGTAGATAAATCCGACATACGGTTTACATTCTCTGCTAGGAATCTTGATTATATTCTTTCTAACGACATATCTCTCGATAATCATAACTCTCACATCTGTCGCTCTGCGTACACGGCTATCCGTCAGTTCAGCTTTATTCGCCCCTACCTCACAGTTAGTGCAAAAAAAAAAATCACTACTCTGTAGTGTTTCTTTCAGCCTTCTCTCCGAGGGATGCCCTCCCCCCACGAGGGGAAAGTCAAGTCCCCCCCGGAAAGTCAAGTGCCCCCCTCCCCCACGGAGCAAAATGGGGCCAACAATATAAAGATTTTTAAAAAAATAAAAATGACTACATTGTCTTTGTTTAAAGAGTTTTAAAAGAATAGTATCTGGTGCTTTTAACCGATTTCAATTAATGGAATCTATGAAATATTGCTATGTTAGTTATATTTGTTGATCCGCATATAAAGTCAAGCTTGTTAAAGGCTTACAGTATTCGATCATACTGGCTGCTCCAGATTATAAGCCGATGTCTTACTTCCTGTAATTCGCATAATATATGGGTATTTTTAAAGATTTTAATAACACTATATTAAACTATCTTTACATCAATAAAAAGGTCTACAATATTAATAGTTCTTGCTAAGTCGCAATCATGAGCAATCTGATTTTAAATTATATTTCATCATAAAAGCATTACTTTTAATGTAGGGATATGTGTTAATTATAAATTGTATGAGGGCATAAGTCTTTAAAAAATAAATAAAATTTAATCGATTACATTTGTGTTGAGTTGAGTTATAGAAAATAGAAACTTTTAAAAAATTATATTATATTTCTTTTTAAATTAATAATTTAACGGGCGCATAAAGGAGTGCACATTTCATCAATTATTATATCGAAAGCGTTTGCGTTTTCTTTTAATGTACTACTTTTTAAAAAAAAAAATTTTCAAGATGGAAATCTATCAGAAAGCTAAAACAAACAACAAAAAAAAAAAGCTTTTTTTTTCTGGGCATCTCGATTGTCATTTCCATTTTAAAAATGTGTAGGTACTAGTCTTAGACCAGTTTTCAAAACTCAAAAAAATGTATAGTCCTCTTTTTTAAACTTTTTTTTCTTTTTGACTCTGGTAAAATTTGGAAATATTTAGAAAAGGTAATGTTATTATTTTAAGTAAGTTTTTTTCCCTCCATTTGCGTTCAGCATATAAAACCATAATAAAATCATGTTTGCAGTGCTTTTTAGTGATGGAATCCTTTTTTAACTTCTTTGTGTTGAAAATTCATTTAATAATTAAGAAGCTACAGGATAATGTAAAAACAAATTGAGGACAAATTACTATTTTTTTAGTAATATACAATTTTTTTGCATAACACAAGCAGGTCAAGAACTTTTCCGTTTTGCCCCCCACGCCTCCTTTTTTATGCCTCCCACATACCTGTTTTAATTTTTTACAGAGCCATTTATTTTATTTCGTTTATTTAATCCCTTAAAATACTTGTTCATAAAATTATAGATGTATTGATCATTAAGTAATAGATGTGATAAAATTATAGATAAATTGTCTTCAAAATAGAGGTGAGATATCAATAAAATTATAAATGTGTGTCCATAAACTTATAGGTGAATTTTACATAAAATTATAGATGAATTGTTCATAAAATTATAGATGAATTGTCCATAAAATTATAGGTGAGTTGTCCATAAAATTATAAATGAATTGTCCATAAAATTATAGATGAATTTTTCATAAATTAAAGATGAGTTATCCATAAAGTTATAGATACCTTGTCCATAGCTATTGCGCTTTGTTACATCTTGCGTTTTCGGGAAAGGGTTAACGGTGTACATGTTAAGTGGATAAAGCTGTTACAGACCACTTCTTGTGTCAATCAACCGCGAAGACACAGAACCACAATTACATGTTTCAATCAGTTCCCTCTGTGGGTGTCATGGTCATAGGTGACGAGCCTTGACCGGGATCAATCCGTCATTGTGCAGCGGACCTACCCTCCTCCCATTTCTTGTAAAACACATTTAAACAAAACAGGTACACATAGTAACAACGTCAAGGTGACAAAAAAAATAAAACAAGATCACGAATAATTGATCACGAGATCTCAAAACAATATTCCACTATCCCCTTATTGGTGAGGAAACTTTATATTAAGGTAATAGTATATAAATTTACCTATATTTAGTATAGAAATTGAAATCAATAATTGGACTACAACCAAATTTGGCGAGTCCTCTCGCAATTATTGATGCACACTAACAACAGTAAGTGTAATGATTTATGTAGTCTCTTCACTAATGAATCACTTTTTGGAATCAAATCAATTAACAGAAAACCTCCTCATACATGAAGCCATAGACACACTTGTCATGATACATAATTGTAGACACCCTGCTTTGGTGGAATCCAGCTCTGCCCGCACCCTGTTCTCTCTTAATTAAACCTTCTCTGATGGCACTCTGCTCTGGTTGAGAAAGACAGCTTGTTCGGTGGCAACCTGCTGTGTTGGCAAACTTGTGTGGTGGCACCTTGTCCTTGTGGCATACTGTGGTAATGGCACACTTCTCTGAAGGCACACTGCATAAAATTCAACAAGCACAGAATAATGGGGCTCGAATTTTTCTTCGTAAACGCAAATTCGACCATGATAAAACTCTTCTGAGAGAACTGCATTGGCTGCCGGTCCGCGCTAAAATAGAGTATAAAATTGAAACTCTGTGCTACCGCTGCTTGCATGACCTGGCGCGTCCTATTTCAAAGCGCCCATGACGCCTTATGTACCCACTAGACAACTCTGCTCATCCGATAGTGGCAAACTCTCGATACCACATGTTCGCCTTGAGACTTACGGAAAGCGCACGTTCGCATTTGCTGGCCCAACCATTCGGAACACCCTTCCTGACGCTCTCAGAAACAGCCAGACGCTGGAGTCCTTCAAAACAAATTTAAAAACTCATCTATTTCGTGAAAAACACGTTCTGGGGTGAAGTTGTCTACCATCTTTTCCAGCTAGTTATTATCTCCCAGCTTTGATTTTGTACCACGCTTCGAGCCTTTGGGGATGAAGCGTGATTTTTCAAATATTTACTTCATCGGTCTTGATCAGCACATGTTTGAGATCAACCAGTGACCATTTATATTAATTCAACTATATATACCCAGGTAAAATTTAGAATCATTCTTTCGAGATCTTCACGCCATTGTGACCACATCGTTACTTCTTGAGTCTGAAGCCGGCAAGTTTTAACCTACCTGGTTGCTATAATGCCGTAGTGCAAGAAATCACGCATTTATTTCAGCTGGATTGAGTATCATTACCCTGAAGCGGGAATTCCAAGAGCTCTGCCCAGTACCCATCCGGAAGGACAAGCCATTAGCCTGCATCGATAGGACTGTGTGCTTATAGGACTCTACATCCACGACACACCGCTGGGAAGTCCACATATGATAATGCACAAGGGAAAAATCTATTCCACAACTTATATCCGGTGCAAAACAATTATTAATGAATTCCCATTCTCGACAACGAGAACATTATATCAGTTAAATATCTTTTTTTACATTTTGGAGTGGTGTCTTCAAAACCTATAATTTTTAGCATTGACCAAGTGATCTATTTCATCATCAAGAAAGGTTATAACTTAACCCTGTAAATAAACATCACAATAAACTGTAATAAAACAACTGACACATGGTTCACTAGCGGAAAGTGTCATTGAATTGCACATATCAAACGAAAAATATTTTCAACTATAATAGTTAATGCACGTCCGTCATGTAGACGAGGACCATTCTAATCATAGGATTTTTGCTGGGGCTGATTCTGTCTGTGGGTATGCAGCTTACTGATGAGACTATTTCTGGCACAAATTATTCGTGTGCGGTAGGTGGAAGTGTTAGATGAGATATCTCAAGGTGCGGTAGGTGGAAGTGTTAGATGAGATATCTCAAGATGCGGTAGGTGGAAGGGTTAGATGGGATATCTCAAGGTGCGGTAGGTGGAAGGGTTAGATGGGATATCTCAAGGTGCGGTTGTGGAAGGGTTAGATGGGATTTCTCAAGGTGCGGTAGGTGGAATGGTTAGATGGGATATCTCAAGGTCCGGTAGGTGGAAGTGTTAGATGAGATATCTCAAGGTGCGGTAGGTGGAAGGGTTAGATGGGATATCTCAAGGTGCGGTAGGTGGAAGGGTTAGATGAGATATCTCAAGGTGCGGTTGTGGAAGTGTTAGATGGGATTTCTCAAGGTGCGGTAGGTGGAATGGTTAGATGGGATATCTCAAGGTCCGGTAGGTGGAAGTGTTAGATGAGATATCTCAAGGTGCGGTAGGTGGAAGGGTTAGATGGGATATCTCAAGGTCCGGTAGGTGGAAGTGTTAGATGAGATATCTCAAGGTGCGGTAGGTGGAAGGGTTAGATGGGATATCTCAAGGTGCGGTAGGTGGAAGGGTTAGATGGGATATCTCAAGGTGCGGTAGGTGGAAGGGTTAGATGGGATATCTCAAGGTCCGGTAGGTGGAAGTGTTAGATGGGATATCTCAAGGTGCGGTAGGTGGAAGGGTTAGATGAGATATCTCAAGGTGCGGTAGGTGGAATGGTTAGATGGGATTTCTCAAGGTCCGGTAGGTGGAAGTGTTAGATGAGATATCTCAAGGTGCTGTAGGTGGAAGTGTTAGATGAGATATCTCAAGGTGCGGTAGGTGGAAGGGTTAGATGGGATATCTCAAGGTGCGGTAGGTGGAAGGGTTAGATGGGATATCTCAAGGTCCGGTAGGTGGAAGTGTTAGATGGGATATCTCAAGGTGCGGTAGGTGGAAGGGTTAGATGAGATATCTCAAGGTGCGGTAGGTGGAATGGTTAGATGGGATTTCTCAAGGTCCGGTAGGTGGAAGTGTTAGATGAGATATCTCAAGGTGCTGTAGGTGGAAGTGTTAGATGAGATATCTCAAGGTGCGGTAGGTGGAAGGGTTAGATGGGATATCTCAAGGTGCGGTGGGGACCCGGGATCTCTTGGATAGTCTTCTAGATTCTGCACCATCTGTTCCGTTGAACGAAGTCTTCTGTAGTGAGAAGCGCCAAAAAACCCAATCCTTTATCTTTCTGCCCACGTGACTGGGCGTTTGCAGAATTCATTCAATGAGACTTTTATGGGGATTTTCACATAATTTGTAGTCGTCATGGATTTCGAAGTAAACATAGATTGGATGACGATACCGTCAATTGAAAGGAAAGAAATTATTCAAATTTAAAGAATCTAGTTATTTTTAAATTTATTATTTGGGTCTGTTCTGTTTTAATTAGCCCTACTCAACTTTCTGGAAAATAGTTTAGAAAGAACAATCATCATTTTGGAAACAACTTAAATTGAAAATCGTAGGTGGCAACCCCGAGCCAGCTACTCGGTTTAAAAATAAATTGGACGTACCCAAAAATTAAATGAATGAGCCCTTTATTAGGTTGGCGTTAAAAAAGGAATAATAAAATACTAAAATGCTCATCTTAATCATATTATTTCGTTGTTGTAATTGTTTGAATTTTAAAACAAATTTTCATTTAAAAACTGTTAAACGTTTTTAAAATGATTTTTCCCAATAAATAAATTGTGTGCTATTTTCTAAATATATTTCACATATAAACAAAATAAAATATTTTCCAACGTCCATTTTTTTTAAATATGCTTACCAACCTTCAAATTTCAATCCGTCGATTGGTAAAAGAATTGATATTGCCACACTCAGTTTCATATTGAAATAGTGGAACAAGATATGTTGAGGCTTGAAAGGAAAAGACAGGACAGCCAAAGGACGTTTTGGCTAGATGCCTTCTTCAGCAGACAAGACAAAAGAAGAAACAACAAAGAATTACAAATGAATTCGAAAACGTATGTGTTATTAGATCTCAAAGTATGGAGATAGCGCGCTCTTTCTTACAAACGGAAGCGCTCTATATTAGAGACGGAAATTAAGTTGTTCAAAACTAAACTCATGTGGTGGATACTATCAAAGAGATTACAGAAGGTAAATGAATTTTAGAAGTATTCATTTAAAATTTAAGATTTTAGAGAACAAATAATTTGATCAGCTTTGGAGGGAAATTGAGGACCAATAAAAAAAGAGAGTATTTTATTGATTCCATTTGATGATATGTGCCGCAAACCTTTTTAGATTCGTTTACATTTGTCACTCTTGATGGTGTATTAGTGCAAGAAATGAGTGCCGAGAGGAACAATCTGATGTTTTCAGAACATAAGAGCAAGTCCTACAACTGCTTCTTGGTCATGGTTTAGTCCCAACGTGAGATGGGTCCAATCTATTGCGATTGTGAAATGAAAGGTCACATGGGTTTCTCATCCCGTCTGAAAACAATAAGTGGAGAGTATGAGAATATCCTGTTACTGCAGGGTCAGTAAGAAGTATATAACGATTTTTTAAAGAGTATTTTTAGCAATCACATTGTGAGGGCGGATGAGTTTCGTTTAAACGAGATTTGAAAGTATCATTACGTGTGATTGTGCTGACATGATCTGGTGCCGAAACAAGGACACTCTAAGAATAAGATATTGTGTGGGAGCCCGACTCAAATATCTACATCGGACTTTCGGAGGTGACGTATTCTAAGAAGTTTGTGAGAAAGGTTTGGAGTCATTGTATACTGTTGCATTTATATACGAAATAACACTGGCAAATATAACACGCGTTAATATAGTTTATTTAATTTTTCTAATTTGTTTTAAAATATTTAAATTCTTTAAATATTATTTTCAAAAGTTATGTACAGCCTTTCTTTGGTGTTATGTCATTTCTTTAGTCCACGATGAGTTATACCGCGATGACGTTGCGCCGCGAAGCCTTTTTGGTTTGTCCCCCTGATTTAAAATATCAGAAGCGTTAATTGTGTAACATCTTTTAATTTATTTTTGTCTGAGTGATCATTGATACAGCTATCAGGATAGTACACCAGGTGCCAACGTGCTCGCTTTCTAATTCACTGACCCAGTTAATTACTGTATTTATTGAAGAATGATAGGCGGTTTATTAATTATTTATTTTTTTAAATGAACAGTGTTAAGTAAGATGTTCAAAACAACAACAAAATAATAATTTTTTAAAAAGTATAATAAATTCAGGTTATCATTACATGTAAGAGATCTTTATTGACAAAGTGACGTCAGGTATCCGAAATATGCCAGAGTCGTCTGCTAAGAGCGCTTCATATTTAATTCTACATACGCTGGACAGGAAACAAAAGTTATCAAGCTCTTGATGGAGTCACAGAGGGTGCGCTACTTGGGAAATGGTCAGGCCGCAAAGCTGAAAATACAAAGAGCCAAAAAAAACAAAAAAAAAATATTACTAAAGTATCTCTCTTTTCCATATCCAATAAGGCGAGAAATTTGTGGAAATAAAATACAATTTATTTATTCAAATTTTAAAAATTAAATAGTGTGGCTTGGATACGCCTGTAAATGCTACCAAAATTATTTCTCTGGACTGCGCTGGGACAAAACCACGGAATACTCAATGAGATCTAGTTAAGGATAACAGCCGAATAGAACTAGCCAAAAGGTATTCCTGACCCATTAAATCAAAAGCATTTTTCAAAATTAAGTATTTTATTTAAAAAAGACCGATGCCTTCACTTTAAAAATCCTGGGCGTATACGGCTTTTAACTAAAAAATTTAAGCGTTCAGACCAGTGGTTGTCAAACTTTTTTGCGGCCACTGCCCCCTCGGATACATAAACTGGTATTGACCGCCTCCTGTCGAACCCAATTACAAGCATTCTTAGAATAAAGTATTAGCGAATATCTATGGAAGTTAGCGGATAGAGATAAATGAAATGTAAAAATGTAACATATATTTGAACAATTAATCAAAATTCAAATAAATTAATGTATTTGTATATTTAGAATGATAATTATTGTTTAGATATCTAACGTCTTAAATGGTCAATATTTTTAATGTAGTGGAAGCAATGAGTTAGTAACCGTAGCGTTCGGTCATTTTTCAATGCCTGGTTTGCAGTCCCTCATCAGAGACTTCATTTAAATGATATAATCGTTGTGAACAAAGCAGGAAAACCGCACTTAAACAATCTTACACATAAACCAAATACATTGATTAGAATGGAACACAGACTATTCCGCGGTGTAGAGTATGATAATAAATGTCTTATAGTGGGCAAAACAATTGTTATAAACATTTTTAACCATAGTCTTAAATAATTTTTTTTTTGCTAACTAGGCACTACTTCAACAACTGCAGTAATAATAAAAATGGAGTTTTCACCCTATCATAAGAAAACACAAATATCGCTCTAAATAGCTTCTGTAGCATTTTCCAATGGTTGCCAAGTGCTGCCAGACAGAATGTCTTATGTAGCATATTCAATGGTTGCCAAGTGCTGCCAGACAGAATGTCTTATGTAGCATATCCAACGGTTGCCAAATGCTGCTAGACAGAATGTCTTATGTAGCATATCCAATGGTTGCCAAGTGCTGCCAGACAGAATGTCTTATGTAGCATATTTAATGGTTGCCAAGTGCTGCCAGACAGAATGTCTTATGTAGCATATACAATGGTTGCCAAGTGCTGCCAGACAGAATGTCTTATTTTCCCCTTCATTCTAGCTAGTTCTGGAGGGCTAGGAAATTAGTATAACTTTCCACGGTCCCATATTTCACATTAATTGAGTTATAATTCCTCTTCTTCTATATTATGAGGGCCCACGCTCAATAAATTGATCATTCTGGCTCCTATGTTTCATAGGGGTTCGCGATGTTACTGTGCGTGGTTTTAAATGGGATAATTCACTGGTTGCAAGAGTAACTCAGCAATAATGTTATGAACTGGGGGTTGGAAGACAGGAGGCAATAGACGCAAATGTGTCAAGTGTAGTCGCCTCAACTGTTGCTTTTGAAAGCTTGTTCCAGTCCCATATTGTCTTTGGCAGGAATGAGGAGCTCCTGTACTGAGTTGTTTTTTTTTCCAAAAGTCGGAACTGCATGTCGTGGCCTCCTCGCTGTCT
The DNA here is from genome assembly GCA_964017045.1 of Omphiscola glabra. Taxonomy (NCBI): domain Eukaryota; kingdom Metazoa; phylum Mollusca; class Gastropoda; family Lymnaeidae; genus Omphiscola; species Omphiscola glabra. The sequence continues at coordinate 16,722,839 of OZ024807.1, forward strand.
AGGGGGAGATGGACGAGTTTCTGTTTAATACTGGAGCAGTGGAACAGCCAATTTTGTTCTTGTACAACATGGAGAGCCTAGATAGTCGTCGTCGTTCTTCCAACGGTGACCAGCCTAGTGTTTCCACCATACTGCCAATTCTATATCCCAAGTAAGGAAAGCAGGTTTGGCTTTTAAATGACATATCTCCCTTGCAGGTGAATATTCATTTTGAATAAATTCGGACGTATTTCTGATAAGCAATGTCACTTGTGATGTTGTTGGAGTCAGCAACAAGTGAAGAACTAGTCCCAACAACCTTCAGTATAAATCAGGAAATATAGCATCATTCTAAAAATAGAGCAGTCAATCATTGTGAATGTCTGTTAAAATTTAATTTTTCTGCAGTAAAGAATGTCACCCAAATCTTTTGCTACCAGACGTTGGTGATGAATGACACAATAAATGATAATAAAGACATTTTGCACAGATTTTTATTTTATTTCTCAAGAGCAACAAAACGTGTAAACCCAGGAATTGTTGGCGCTCTAAATAAAGCTATCATATAATCTTTAATATAATATTCTTACAGTGAAAGAAGTGCTCAAAAATACGAAATATGAGTTTTTCGTTGTCTTGATCCAAACTTTCATCTGTTGCAAAAATTACGAATTCATTTGCTTGAAAGTAAATTCATTCAGGTGTACTACAACCCATTTTGATTTTACTATGACATACAACTAACCTTCCAAATACTCGGCATTTTGTCTATGAAATTAGAACATCTTTAATAACCGATTGTTTGTTGCGACTTTTCCAGTTTAATAATCAACAATGCCATGTTACGTCATACAGTTTTACATCATACAATGTTACATCATACAATGTTACATCTTACAATGTTACATCATACAATGTTACATCATACAATGTTACATCATACAATGTTACATCATTCAATACAGCCAAAACCCCGTTTAAAAAAATTGAAATCATAGCCAAACAAGTTTATAAGTTTTCGGGTGAGTTGTAAAGTCCATTAAAACATTCTAATTTATCTCAGCTCATGACGTCTGGCTAACTTTCAATGCTGATGCTCGCGTTTAAAAAATAAATCTAAGATCTTTTTTGTCTTCCTTGTGTGGATAGGACTTTTTTCTATCGTCTTTTTGTTACTGGCAATGCAAACCACAATTTAGGTCCACCATTTAAATTATAGTTAAATATATTTATGAAAAGAATTATTGTTCAAAGTATTCCCCAACGCCCTCATTTAGAGTCCCGGCACCTCTTAAAACCACCCAAGCTTTTCACCGCCCCAGGGCAACAGCCCAATTTGAGAACCACCGGTTAAGACAAAGTCTCATCCCATCTGTTTCGTTATCCATAATTAATGTCAAACTAGAGAGATGCACATCCCATTTAAAGTAGTGAACATTTAGATCACTTGCCTCTTTTCTGCGTGCGCTGGTTTCATGATCTCCTCTTCCTTGACTTCTGTCGGTTGTCCCGAGACATCTGAAATCATTTGTATATGTTACGGCCAAAGTCCGAAGTTCGGCCAGTTCCCGAATTGGCCGGCCATTTCGCACTTTGGCCGAGGTGTGTGGCCAATGTCCGGTGTAGTGGAAATGGCCTGTGTATATGCTACTTTGGTCGGCCAGTTCGCGATTTGGCCGATTTCGGGCTTTTCGAGGAGATATTCAACACTAGAGAGAATGCCACAGAATGAGGAGATATTCAACACTAGAGAGAATGCCACAGAATGAGGAGATATTCAACACTAGTGAGAATGCCACAGAATGATGAGATATTCAACACTAGTGAGAATGCCACAGAATGAGGAGATATTCAACACTAGTGAGAATGCCACAGAATGAGGAGATATTCAACACTAGTGAGAATGCCACAGAATGAGGAGATATTTAACACTAGAGAGAATGCCACAGAATGAGGAGATATTTAACACTAGTGAGAATGCCACAGAATGAGGAGATATTTAACACTAGAGAGAATGCCATACAATGAAGAGATATTCAACAAGCGGGAGAATGCCATACAATGAAGAGATATTCAACAAGCGGGAGAATGCCATACAATGAAGAGATATTCAATAATTGGGAGAATGCCATGAAATTAACTAACGCTAAAAATATAATATAAACTCACAGCCCTGATCATTAGAAACAATGGTCATAACACCATTGAGTCATAGAAATATAGTCGTACGGATATGTGCATTTTTTAAAATTCATAGTTCCCAGAAGTTTGACAAATGCGTCCGTAATTTAAAAAATTTGTTTGTACGTATTCAGTTTGTTATTTAATACATTTAGAATGATTAATTTTTTAGAAAAACAGGTTTTAAGAGGGAATTTTTTTTTTTTTTAAATCTCTTTAGTTACATCCAACATTGTTAACTAACCTTTCTTCATAGATTAAACACACCACACCCCAACAAAACACCACACCCCAGCAACACACAACACTCCAGAAACACACTACACTGCCAACAACACACCACACCCCCAACACTACACCACACCCTCAACAGCACACCACACCCCGAACAACACACCAACCACACCCCCTGACAACACACCAAACACATCCCCAACAACACAACACACCCCCAACAACACACCACACCCCTAACAACACACCACACCCCCAACAACACAACACACCCCCACAACACAACACACCCCCAACAACACACCACACCCCAACAACACACCACACCCCCAACAACACACCATTCACACCCCAACTGTAATGTTGGGTCAACCTGTTTTAATCACGGGGGCTTTATATAAACATGTGCTGACGCCAGTGAAGAGCAATACTAATGATCCATACAAAATGTAAAAAATTTCAGTTCTCGCCGTTTATCGGTGCTGAAAAATCGTATACCTGCAGTCTGAAAGTAAGCTTTACAATTGTTTTTAACAAACTACTTATATCCTCTGAGTGTATAAATTGTGTCAGCTTTTAAGTTTCTGTGTGTGTCCTTGCTTACCCTCTTCATCATCAATGACATTTGCAACATCTCCTTAGCTATTGGAACGCCCTGCTTACCCTCTTTATCCTCAATGACATTTGCAACATCTCCATGGCCATTAGAACGCAACGCTCGCAAAATTCCTTGGTACGCCTTTGGTCCACGCTTTCCTAAGATATTGAGCAAGGTCCTGGTGCGCTCGAGATCTGTCTTTCCAGCAGACACCAAGTCCACATCAGCCTGGTCGATAATCTGTTTACGTGTGAGATACACCAGTACACTATGATTAAATAATATGTCTACAAGTGGGACCACATATGTTAAAAAAGCATATAAGATAATCTATTTCCGAGCCAGGTACTACATTAGTTCACTAGCATTAGATAACACTATACGTGCACAATTGAGGTGCCCCATTACTTTACTATAATTAAATAAAATGTGTACATTTGAGGTGCCCCGTTACTTTCCAGTGATTAGATAATATGTATACATTTGAGGTGCCCCGTTACTTTCCAGTGATTAGATAATATGTTTACATTTGAGGTGCCCTATTACTTTCCAGTGATTAGATAATATGTGTACATTTGAGGTGCCCCGTTACTTTCCAGTGATTAGATAATATGTTTTCATTTGAGGTGCCCCATTACTTTCCAGTGATTCCATAATATGTTTATAATTGAGATGCCCCATTGCTTCCCAGTTATTAAGATGATTTCTGTATGAGGTAGATGTAAAAGGTCATATTTTAAAGCTTTGATTATTTGTACAAAAAGATATGTGAATAGTCAAACAGTGAATGAAATTTAAAACTACAATTTCTAGTAAACTGACTCAAAACTTGGAAGTCGCTCTGTTATATGTATTGTGATTCTGTCACGTGTATAGTGATTCTGTTATATTTACTGCGATTATATCAAATTTATAGTTATTCTGCCTTATGTATTGTTATTCTGTCTTATGTATAGTAACTCAGTCATGTGTAGCGAAATTGACGCATGTGCTGTCAATGTGTCATGTATATATTGTGACTCTGATTTATACGTTAGACTTTCAACATAATACAAATGCGTTTATAACGCTGAACACATCACATAAAAATGAGAAAATTGTTGTTAATTGCTTATAACTTTGAGGTTAACTCGTCTGACAACAAACGTACGCACCAAGTCCTTTAAGAGAGACAACGTGAGGTGCTTGCCATCAACGTGGCTTTCAATAAACGCCGCGTGTTTCTGTAGACGTAATGCATCTTCAGGATTCAAGGCTCCCTTGCCAGGAACACGTTGTCTCTTCGCCATGTCTCATGAGTGTTTGATGGTTTTAAGACACTTGAACGAATTGATTGAGGGTACAAACTATAAGAAATGATTTTAAGACAGCAACTCTGAGCAACAGCAAAAGACAAAACCGCTGTCTATGAATTATTACTTCTAAAACATTTTGATATAAATGTGAACTTATTATATGGTACATTGGGAAATGGCGTCAGCGGGCCGTTGAGCGTGAGCTCTTAATGCACTCCCGGATGCACCTCTACACAGCCCATACGCCGAGTCTCCCTGACGCCGGACCGTGCGGCGGCACGCCAGGGACTGCCAATGACCTAAACCTACGCCCCCCGGGCAACAGCTCGATCGGATTTGCAGATGGAACCTATCGCCGCACGGGGACGTCTGGTCGACCGAAAACAATGCGTTTAAAGCTTTCGCAGCCCAACCTCCCAGGGAGTCGGGATTGTGTTTTAACATTCCAATCTCTTCCACCACCCGTCCCGGGGAAGTGACGGACGCCCTTTAAAATGGGTTCTACAGGGGGTCTCCACCCCCCAACTAGTTTGCGAAGTAGCTGGGGCGAAACGGTTGCCAAGGAGCAGCTTTCTCAGGGCTGCGTATTTAAAGCCATCGACCAGAGGCTTTTACCTTAGCCTCTCGCCTCATATCCATTAACGGCAACTTGTAATCATGATCCCTAAATTATTATAAGAGGGGTGGACCGCAATAAAGAATTTAAGTAGATTAATGAAATACATTTGTGTCCTTCCTACAATCCCGGTGAGTTCAAACCCTTTTCTTCTTACTCAAAGATTGACTTATAAAATATATTGTATCTTGAAAGTGTCTTATAATATAGCTATTCCATACTACGCACCTGGGTCAGACTAACACGTATGACGAGATATTAAAACTAGGTCACCTCTTAGATTTAACGATGTTTCAGGTCACTGATTCAGGTCGTTTTAGTGAATCAAGCTACTGGCCTAGATCCATTTTAATATAGCTGTTTTTATTGCAATTCTAAACAAATTTCATGATTTCGTTTAAATTCTCAAGTAAGAAAAGCAGACATTCAACAAAGAAGAATTAGTATCATCTAAAGACGAGTCCATTCCATTCATGAGATACAGTTAAACAAACCCTGTTCGAATATTACGTCTGTTGAGCCCCATCCATTTATGAGATACAGTTAGATTAAACCTGTTAGAATGATTACGTCTGTTGAAAACGTGATGTTAATGAATCCCTATTACACAACAAAAGTAAAAATAAAATTGAATTGTTTCATAAAATATTTTGTTGACGATTGCCTATGATCAATGTATGAATATATATTAACTTACCCTGGTAAGGCACGCCCTATTCCGTCACAAATTATGTGACATAGTGAATGAATTCAACCTTTTATTTACTTCCTTAAAGCAACGAGTTGTGACATATACGTGTGTGCACAGGAGAAAATTAACCAGATGCACACAAAAACCACTATCCTAAACAAATGGAACAAGTTTTATTTTGCTTAATAGTAGATTTAAACGCAATGCAAAAGGTTCTCAAAGTTTAAAATAATAAGGCTCTTGAAATGCTTTATCCCAAGTGAGGACCACTGCATGCATGGGACTATCTCTGCATCGTGATTTAATACTAACAGAGTGAATATATTCCGCACTAAGAGGTACATAGTTTTACCGTTAGAGAAGCCCTTAGATTTCACTTTTGAACGAATGTTACACAATCAATAAGAGAAATAAACGCATTAAATCAGTGAATGTGTCGCACCAGCTGTTGTGTGGGGCGGAATAACATACGGAGTTTAATATAACAAAATTTTTAAAAATTTTAAAAATTCTTTAATAATGTATTAATTAGAAATTTGATATTATGGATAATATTTTAATACAGATAATAATCAGCTCTCCTGTGACCCAATCGGTCACGTGTTCACGTCCCTCTACGTTCTGTCCCCGGGTGTTGGTCCTCTTGAGTTTAATCTGAACACCCACCAAACACAGAGTAGGCTGCTTCTGTTTCTTGTGATATGACAATTACATAACAAAATAACAATGAAAAATATGTGCATTTCTTCGATGACGACGCCCTATTCAAAAGAAATTTAATCAGCAACGACTGAATCCCCACCAAGACGCCCCCATGGTGAAGCTCGTCCCCCACCCAGACGCCCCCATGATGAAGCTCGCCCCCCACCCAGACGCCCCATGGTGAGGCTCAATAGATTTACAACAGTAATTTGATGTTGGATTATGTTCTAAAGTCACAGATAGATAAAAGACGACGGGTTTTCAATGAACCATGTGCCCCCCCCCCCCCCCAACCAACATAGGGTCTTGGCATGAAATGGTATGTGATTTCTAAATTAGCGGTTCCCACTCAAACTGTGTGTAAATGTCCATATAGTGTTTCTAAACTATGTGGGTCCCCCCCCCCACATAGGGTCTTGGCATGAAAGGGTATGTGATATCTAAATTAGCGTTTCTCACTCAAACTGTGTGTAAAAGTCCATAGTGTTTCTAAACTCAGATTTTGTAAAGTGTTCAGATTACATTGGCGTTATCTGCCTCGGCGCTAATTCCCACTGCGTTGACGGACAGCTGTCGCAAGACAACGTGGGTATTTACCTGGTCTGTCACCCTACCTACATTTATAATTACTGTCTTCTAGTCAATATAAATTTAAGTAGATTTACTTTGGCTTAACGTTGACCAAATCTGAGCAAGATAAACCTAGCCCCCCCCCCCCTCCACCCGGGTAATAATGACGTAAGATCGTATGCCTAATGCCCTGATCATTTAAAAAACAACTTCAAGTCTGCTCAGATGTCTGCTGTGAAACTTCTATGGAAGCATACATTTTAGCATATAACACTGACCGGATTTCAAGCCCTATGTAAAAGGTAAAATAATTGTGATCTTCAATTTATAAAAATACAGTTGACCTCGTTATAAGTCAGTTTTCTTTCAACATAGAGCCAGGTGTTCATTGTTGATTTAGGTCATTTTATTTAGACGTCGAGTTCTACTTCATTACATGACACGAGGGGCCAGATCATAGGATTTGGTAGCTTTTGACTCAAACAGTTGAGTTGCCCTGGCTAATGATTCCAGATAAGGGGCATTGGCTAATGATGCCAGATGAGGGACCATGGCTATAGATGCCAGATAAGGGGCCCAGTCTAATGATACCAGAAGAGAGGCCCTGACTAATGAGGCCATATGGGGGCCCTAGCTAAATCATGCCAGATGAGATCCCTGGCTTATGATGCCAGATGAGGGGCTCTGGCTAAAGGTGCAAGATGAGAGGCCCTGGATAATTATGCCAGATGAATTGATGATGCCTGATGAGGAGCCCTGACTAATGATTCCAGATGAGGGACCCTAGCTAATTATGCCAGATCAGGGGCCATGACTAATGATGCCAGATGAGGGGCCCTGGCTAATTAAGCTGTGGGAAAAACAAATAAATAATGTAAAAAATCGAAAATTTGTATTATTCCGCCTCAAATGTAACACTATTTGCAGAATATTCTAATTTTAATCACTCGGGCACTGCAAAAATATGTTGAATCCTGATATGTATTTTCAGTTTTATTCCTTTCAAACCATAAGACAGATGTAAACTGTTGCAAAATGGACAAACTTAAGGTGCAAGATGAGAGGCCCTGGATAATTATGCCAGATGAATTGCCCTGGCTAATGATGCCTGATGAGGAGCCCTGACTAATGATTCCAGATGAGAGACCCTAGCTAATTATGCCAGATCAGGGGCCATGACTAATGATGCCAGATGAGGGGCCCTGGCTAATTAAGCTGTGGGAAAAACAAATAAATAATTTAAAAATTCGAAAATTTGTATTATTCCGCCTCAAATGTAACACTATTTGCAGAATATTCTAGATCGATATTTTTTTTTAAACTACGACTAAACGGGATAGTGCACTATTACACGTCTGCTTGTATAACTACACGTCTGATGGTATAGGGAAAAAAATGTAAGTACTGTTAAACAACACGGCCTGTGAAAAAAAGACTTAGGCCACTCCTACATCACTTTATGCACGCCGATTCCATCTTTAACTTCACTCCATTACACCGGACACTTGCACTATCTCCTTCTGTTCACCTGTACTTTAACACTCGGAAACTTGCATTTTAACACTCGGACACTTGCAATCAATAACTTTTAAACTTGCACTCTATCACTCGGGCACCTGCGCTCTATCACTTGTAAAATTGCACTTTATCATTTCGGCGTCTCGGAAATTTGAACTCTATCACTTTTACACTCGCACTCTATCACTTTTACACTAGAACTCTTTCACTTGTAAACTTGCACTCTATCACTTTTACACTTGCACTCTTTCACTTGGTAACTTGCACTCTATCACTTTTACACTTGCACTCTTTCACTTGGTAACTTGCACTCTATCACTTTTACACTTACACTCTCTCATTTGTAGACTTGCACTCTATCACTCGCACTCTAATCACTCGGGCACTGCAAAAATATGTTGAATCCTGATATGTATTTTCAGTTTTATTCCTTTCAAACCATAAGACAGATGTAAACTGTTGCAAAATGGACAAACTTAAAACAGTACCTCGTAAAGGCCCAATGGAAGCAGAAGATGCTTCACGGATACAGAAGTCTTCGGCGTATATGGAAGCCCATGTTGATGGGAGAGATCTGACGGCCACCTTGTACCAGGACTTGGTGGGTGCATGGTTTGGAATTATGTAAAATTTTAAAATCTTTTTTTCAGACACTTGCGAATTTACGTTTTAATAACATGAGAAAGATCGCAAAGTGTATTCTTCCCGTGGGTAGTAGGACGCACCGAAGATGGGGGGGGGGGGGGCTTAGGCTTTTTGGCTCTTGGCGATAAAGGGAGGGGCAAAGTTCATCGGGATGTGGAAGCTATTTTAAGAGTTTGTTCGTCTAGTTGTGTGGCCATGATGGTCTGATTGTGTGGCCATGATGGTCTGATTATGTGGCCATGAGGGTCTGGTTGTGTGACCATGATGGTCTAGTTGTGTGGCCATGATGGTCTGATTATGTGGCCATGATGGTCTGATTGTGTGACTATGATGGTCTGGTTGTGTGGCCATGATGGTCTGGTTGTGTGGCCATGATGGTCTGGTTGTGTGGCCATGATGGTCTGGTTGTGTGGCCATGATGGTCTGGTTGTGTGGCCATGATGGTCTGGTTGTGTGGCCATGATGGTCTGGTTGTGTGGCCATGATGGTCTAGTTTAGGAAAAAATAAATATTAGAAATAATGTAAGGTTATTGGGGTGTCATTTTATATTGTGGATCCATTCAACAAAATGCTCGCTCACACCTGCGTTATTTTCCGGAATCTTAACACTAAAAATATGACTTACTTGGTGATAATTTTACCTACTGAAAGATAAATTAAACTAATTTTTTTATGTTTTATAAATGCTTAAGATTGTCTTCCGTAAATATCGTTTAAATGGAGGAAAAAATATATTCAAGATATTCTGTTTGAAAGCCAAATTTATGAAAGGTTTAATTTCTTTGAAATATTTAACATGAATTATTCGTGCTAATCCTATTGTCTTTTCACCCAAACAGATCATAGACGGCGATGATAAAGAACATGTTGAAAGTGGAAAAACCAGAAAAGATCGTATTCGCAATTTGCTCGACATTTTACGCCATCGAGGTCCCAGGGCTTATGGTGGACTGTTGGTGGCTCTCCGTACAAATGGCTATGAGGAAGTTGCCAATGTCATCGAGGAGAAAGAAAAAGTCTATAGTAAACCAAAGAATCCTGACTGTAAGACGACAAGACTGTTAAAAATTATAGATGAATATATTTGTATAAACGTTTATTTATTTTAAGCTGAGTTTTTTCATCGAGATTCTTTTTTTTTTTTTTTTTTACCTGCTTATCTCCCTTTGTTGAGATTTCAGTGATGCTCTAACTCCCTTTGTTGAAATTTCGATTACAAAGAAGCTTGTTCTCTTGCAGTATACAGAGTAGTGGGCAGATTGAAGGATCAAGTGGCCGGCCATAACACATTCATACACAAGCACGACAAGACGATTGGACAGCACAGGGTGGACATTGATGAGTTGAAAGATAGGTAAGTCGTGTGCTCGTGACGTCAACGTGTTTGAGTCCGCTTTCGTGTGTGCTCGTTGGAATGTAGTGTTTCGATTTACTGCAACCATTTTCTGATGTTGCAATTTATCGTTTTTATTTAAATTGTTTCTCCTCGTTTGAATCTCATTACCATTTGAATCTCATTATCTTTTGAATCTCATTACCATTTGAATCTCATTACCCTTTGAATCTCATTACCATTTGAATCTCATTACCTTTTGAATCTCATTACCTTTTGAATCTCATTACCATTAGAATCTCATTACCTTTTGAATCTCATTACCATTTGAATCTCATTACCATTTGATTCTCATTACCATTTGATTATCATTTGATTCTCATTACCATTTGAATCTCATTAACATGTGATTCTCATTACAATTTCATTCTCATTACCATTTGAATCTCATTACCATTTGAATCTCATTACCTTTTGAATCTCATTATCATTTCAATCTCATTACCATTTGAATCTCATTACCATTTGAATCTCATTATCATTTGAATCTCATTACCATTTGATTATCATTACCATTTGAATCTCAGTACCATTCGATTCTCATTACCATTTGATTCTCATTACCATTTGAATCTCATTACCATTTGAAGCTCATTACCATTTGAAGCTCATTACCATTTGAATATCATTCATTAAAGATGCATTCAGTTTCAAATTAGTTTTCCAACACAAAATGCCACTCAATTTCACCAAAAAAGCAACGAAATTACCGTACATGTCAAAGTTTACCAATTTTGATCATATAATTTGTTATTAACCAACAATTCTTGTCATCGCGTCCTTTAGAGTTCACGGCCACGTGCCAAACGATGAAGTTGTCAAATTTAAAAAAAAGTATGAGGTAAGGTTATGAGAAGCTTCATTTTACATTTTTAGAATGAGAGTTACACGATCTTCGGAATCCTAAGTTAAACGTTCAAAATTCCCGACCCAGTCTTTTTACAATAGTTTAATGTAATAAACCATAGTACTGCTTTATATCATTTGTTTTAAGATTCTTCTTGTTTCATTATAAAAAGTTACCGACAGTAGATACAACACTAAACATGATATATTTTTGTTTTTTTTATTTACGTGGGTTCTCGGGAACGAGCAGAGACATTTCTTTTGAAAAAGTTTTTACAATTTATTGTAAGAAATAACCTTAGATTTGGAAAGTAATTCAACAATTTAAAATTGATTGGAATCAGAAAATGTTAAAAGACAAGGAGGCAGAAATGCAAGAAATAAGACGCAAAATTGAGGAAAAAGAGCTAGCCCTCCAGCAACTACGAAATGACTTTACAGGAGAAAGGTCAAGGCTGAATTCAGAGCTGGATCGACTAAAAAAGCGACTGGATGAAAGTACGGAACAATATCTCAAAGATAAAGGTCGCGTGAGTTTTCTTGGTAAATTAAAGTGGAAACTATAAGCTTATTAGTGGCATCTTCAAATTTATAACATAAATTAGCCGTTGCCCGGGACTTCTCTCGATCCCAATTCCGGTGGGATTCCGATCCCGTCAGTATTCCGATCCCATTTTGGATCCTATTCTCATTTGGCTACCGACCTATTTGTATACCAGTCGCTATTAGGGTCCCGTTTCCAAATGAGATAACATTGGGATCCCGACCCCATTAGAATCCTGACCCCATTTGGATCCCTTTTTAAAAGGGGAACCCATATCCCAATGGGATCCCGCCCCCTGTGGAATCTCAACCTAATTGAGATCTCGGTGGGATCCCAAACCCATTTCCCGGTGGTATCCTCTTCTCCGATGGGATCCCGTTTGCTGATAGGATCCCCATTTTATCCCGTCACTCGATGTGACCGTGTTACCGGTGGGTTCCAGTTTACTCATTCACCTTTAGGTGCCTCTCCCTCTTTGGGATCATGTTCCCATTAGGATTTTGTTCCCGGTAGGATTATAAAGGGTCTGTTAAAAGAAAAGACCCATGAAACAATAGAACTAAACTAACATTCCAATAAGCTTTTTAGATTCCATAATATATCACCGTAGAATAATATAGAACTTTCTAGAATATTCAAGATGAATATTAGTATCCTTCTCTATACCTATAGAAAATGACTTCTAAGTAATTATTCTTCGAAAAAGAAATTAATACAATTAATGCACTGCTTAACTATAATACATTTAAGTTAAAAGAGGGGCCCCAGTAGAGGCCCATTCCATAATTGTACAGAATCAGTTTTGCCTGAGATGAGGTCCTTATAAAAATCATTTAGATAAATTATGGGGTTAAAATGTAAAATTTGCGCCATTAGAATCTATTTAATAATGCCATAGACATTGCTTTTTAAAGTTATCGAAATTTCTTGAAAATTCTAGATTGGATATTATTAGTTTTAAATCCACCGATATTTCAATACGGACAATGAAGTGTATTGTTACCACGCTAGGCCTATATGCATCAATTCACATAGAACCTATAGTGCTGTCTTAGCCTATTGATATGTATATAGCTTAAATGGGGCCCACGGCCTCAGAGGAATGGGTATTATGAATTCAGTACCATTCGGTATATGAATATGGATAATCAAATGTATGTGTACTGAATTTTGTCAATATCCATCATTTCATGTAGGAGTATTTGTTGGTCATTTTATTTATAAAGCTCATATACGGGAAAAAAAGAATTCGGGGCCCTCGGCCCCAAACGGAAGGCTACAAAAAATTATAACCCACCAGTTTTTTATTCTGGATAATGAAGGATATATGTGCCAAGTTTGGTCAAGATCCATCAATATATATAAAAGCCTTTGTGGAACAAACAAAGCCTTACATTTTCACTTTATATGTGTTATATGATATGATATATTTATGATGAGCTCTTGTGTAGACATGCGTGGTTAGCATACAATAATAAGTTGTTTGTGCCTATTTGGTGTTACCAGAAGAATTAATCAAAATGATGGAGTCTCAGAAAGAGGAGATGAACACTCATAGAGATGAAGTAAAGCAGGTCAGAGGTGAGATGGATGACATGAAAAAAATATTTTTGGTAAGATTTGCTTCATCACAAGTATTTGCTTTTTGACGTAAGGATTGGGAATTAGTTCAACAAAAATTTTGGGATATCACTTTTTTTTATAATTTTTTTTATGCAAATTACTAAAAAGTCACGATATAGCATGTTATTGTTATAGTTTTCTCTACTTTGCATAATTTTTTTAATTTAATTTTTTTTTAAATGTAAATGATGTACAGAATTAGGTTATACGTGTTTTCAATTTAAAACTTTTAATATTAAACATCAGAATATATGATCATATGAATGAAAATAAAATTGTGGCCTCATATTTAATTCATAAATTCGCTTTTGCGGCTATACATCAAAGAAAGCATATTGATGTTGTTGTGTTTACTGGCAAAAAGAAGCTAATCATTTTTTTAAAACGAGTGTAAAAGAAACAAAGCAGCAATTGTTTCGTATGAACTAAATACAGTTTTTAGTGTACCCAAAGTAAAACCTTACTTTTAAACAAAGAGGCGCCCCTTTACATTATGAAGTTCTCCCATTGCAGGACGCAGTTGCGAGATTTGATGCTCAAACTACCATTAAACCAGGAAAGCCAACTAAGAAATTGGAGGGGAGACCACAATGGAAGAGACTTTAACTCAAGAAAGACAACCAGGCAGTCGGAGGCGAGACCACCAAGGAAGATGCTTTAACTCAACTACGTCAAATAAAAAATCAGAGGGGAGACCCCCATGGAAAAGACTTTAACACTCGTCCGACAGCTTAAAATTACAACGATAAAATTTTCAAAAAGATCTTCGATTATAATTCAATTGTCAGTTCGAATTAATTTTGACGATTATATCATGTTTTCTGTGTGACGATGCACCAAGTAAATTCTGGGGGTTGTGGTGGGGGCTTTCATTGAAACTAATAAAACAAAAAACCAATTTTGAAAAAAAAAGTATGTCACGCTTGTTGGTCCAAATAAATAAAATTTAAAAAAAAAAATTATGACATTTTACATATTCAATGTCAACACATAAGTAAATATTCCAACAATGACAACATTTTACAACTAGAATAATTTAAACTCCAGACAGTTGAAGTATTTCTCTAGCGTAAACATCAGCCATTAATTACCATAAAACCAAACTCGTTTTGTGACAATAATGACCAGAGGCGTTGCTAGGGGATGCCGCGGGGAAGGGGGGGGTGTGTCCCGCACCGGGTGACACCATGAAAGGGGTGAGGAAAACACCTAGGATTGCACACTCAATAAAATAACATATGCGGGAACGTATTCTAAATGTCCACAAGTTTTATGGACAAGGAACATTTTGTTCATATGTAAAATGAGAATATAGCTTCTTTTTTTTACAACTGAAATGTCATTGGATTGAAAGATATTGTCATCCAAGTAAAAATGCATGAACTCAGTTTCCTACCATCGATATGAATGTATCGAAGAAGGTTAATTATTGATCAAATTTATTCTGAGGCTTATCTTGTGCTGCATTGGGCAAAATGAATGTATAGTGTACTCCCCGCCCACAGAGTTTTAAAATAATAAATAAATCATCCACTGGATTGTAGCCCCCTTACTTTCGCAAAAAGATTTTGTTTGCATTTAATATGCTTTGTTCTTATCTAGATCAGTGATAAGTGCATTAAAAATGCTATTTGGCTATTTAGTTTTGGTGCACCAATTTAATTAAACGGCATATACTTATTAAAATTATTTTTAAATGTAGAGTTTTTACTACTTTATAAATTTCATAAAAGTTTATTTTTGGAATGAATAAAAAGTACAAACCAATTAAATGTTAAAAATACAAAGCTTAATTAGTATTTAAGTTTAGCAATTTAAAAAGCAATCAATTAATCAATGCTATTTATTAATTTTACTTATAATATAAGAAGGGGAATGAACATTATCAGTTTTTTCACGCTCTTTTATTAAATCAGAGAACTTTTAGCTTTGGCTAAATAGGCAATTCGCACTATGACGTCATTTGCGTGATTATTTAGAACTTATTAATTTTAATTTTCTTTCGCCTTAATGACAACGCGCTAAAGAACGCACTAACAACAACTGATGTTTAGGTTTTCCCGATAAATATGATTACTGTGTATTTCTTTGATCATATTTTTTTCTATTTCTTTTTTTTCCATAACTTTCAAACGCATATAAAATGCTTAAGATAGTTCCTTGGTTGTTTCTTTATATGTATTTGTAATTTATAATATTAATACTTAAACCTTTGCTAAAATAAAAGCGGAAATATAATATTTTTTGCGCAAGTAAATTTATTCGATTTCCGTAAAATAATAGAAAATAACTATGATTGTTTTTAAGAGTCCGAACGTATCAAAATATTTTCGGGATTTAAGCGTTATGTCCCTATAGCTCATTCTTATATATATATTTAAATATTTTTTTTATTATTGTTCCTTTCTTGTTTGTTTGTTTGCTTGTTTTTTGTTGTTTTTTTTCTTGCCTTAGGACTTAATTTTCCAAACAATAGTATACTATTATATATAATCTGGTTTAGAGTTACAAGGTGTTGGTTGTGCCGGCTGATTTTTTTAAAAAGCGGGGGAAAAAAGGGGGAGGGGGACATCATGAGTTTACCGCAACGGGTGACACCAACCCTAGTGATAATGACATAATTGGTGATCATTTACATTTTTAGCCAATGAGAGAGCACGCTGGTAAATTCGGACAGACTGGTAACTGACGAATTTGTATATTTTTTAGTCCTAACTTTAATGGAGTGAACTGGCCTTGAATCGAGATTATCTTAGGTATCAGTGATGAAGAGGGTGCGATGCAACCTCCATTTAACAAAAAAAATATTTTTTTACAGCAATTGTCTTAAAATAATTCTTCAAGCGAAAGTTGTTTTGTCTGTAAGGCCTTCATAACATACGGTCCGCGGGCTGCATGTGGCCCGCCAGCACCCACTTTGCGGCCCGCGAAGTAACGAAATATTGTTTAGTATTATTATTTTCTTAGTAGCTGTCCATCCAACCTGTTCTATTTTGTTTCGCCTTGCACAGGTTTTTCATAAAGTGTTACGGCCCGCCTTACATTTTGAGTTGTGCACGCCTAGTCTTTGTGATAATAATAGCTTTCTTGATTGGTCTATTTAATCGGTGTTCTATTTTCAGACGACGAATTCCCACACCAGCAGGTACACTGAAGTTTCGTAGACTTCAAATTGTTGCAATGTAGAATAAGTTCATACACTGTTTCTATACCCAAATACGTATAACATTTTTTATTAAAAAATAATAATAAAAGTCTTAGGCTCACTTTTAATAGAGAATTTTGCTATGTATATGCAATGTCAGCTGATTATTAATGGTGACACCTAGGTTCTTATCTGTGTCTACTTTCTCATTACTGTGATTTTTTTTATTAGGAGATATGCAATCGGAAACTGACAACCATTTCTTTCGTTATTTATACTTCAAAAGAAGAAAATTTTCATCGCACCAACTGATAAAGCATGTAACTAAGTTGCGGTATAAGCTTTACCCCTTCAGATATTAAGCCAAAGATGGCGGTTATCATCCGCAATTTTAATGAGTGGTGTTGCTTGCGCTCTTGATATCAAATGGAAAACATTGTACACAGGACATGGGAGAGAACGCATCCTTCGGTCGCCCCGGACATATTTCTCTAGTTAATGGTCATTCACGTTGACGTTGGGGGCGATTTCTTAAAAAGTATAGTAGCCACGCTTCAATAGTTGAAACTACACCCAAATAAGAAAGCTTTTTAATCATAAGGTGTGGATGGATAGTGTGAAATAAGGATGAAAAGTTAAAGAAAAGCATCCTAGCATATTTTTAAGGACTTTCTATTTCATGGATAAAACTTTCCAATAATAGTAAGATAGCATCCTCACTACTTCTGGAAGATTTATAAGCAATTTGGTGGGGGTCAAGATTTTGTCGTACTTCATTTAAAATATTACCCAGGATGAGTTTCTTAAAACATTTCATTGCATTTTTCACAGAGAGCCGGATTCTGCACCATACTTGCTAGTCGGAACGAAAATTCTGGGGGAAAAGACTAAAAATTAAGTTTAGTATTCCATGATAATCATGGGCGAGTGACGCGCAATTCACAAGAAACAAAGACAACAAACAAATTTATTTGCTTAAAAATGTTATCAAAGAAGGCGACGTTAGCAAAAAGATAGTTGCATCAGACCTAGTGCGCACATATTCGAATCTCACAAACTATGCAGCAAAAAATTGTGTGAGATTTGTGAAACTAGCGTTTGGCTTTCAAGATATCATCAATGCTTGGTTTGGAATTTATTTGGAATTACTGCATCTAGTCAAGTGAATTTCTTTCAACTGTTCATCAGTCAATCTCGTTCGATGAAAATTTTTGAAAATGTTTGCTCACAGACACACGTTTCATCAAATATGTCGTTTGCCCTGAGAGCGGAAGGTGGTGGTGTTGATTTGGGAGATTTTGTGTACGGTTGTGCCAAGGGAAAGGGTGGGTGTCTAAATATTTAAGTCTTTAAAATTAACACTATCAGATCTTCTTAATTATAGTCGTGATGTTAATAGTGTTGCATTGTTTGTTTTCATCATGAACTTGCTAGACTCAGCAACTGTAATATTAGCAAAGTTGCCTTAGTGACAATTTTAGTCAATCATCGCTTTTGTTTTCTTCGTTGCTGTATGACGTAATTTTGTGACATAATTATTTCGTTCGGCGAACCGAGACGAGTAATATTTTTAAATACCCCCTTATGTTTCAAACACACATCTTCCTTTCACCCATTCACAGTTTGTGGTAGTTATCAGACTATAAATATGCTTAATGGTTATTGATTCTTATTTCATTTTAAAACCAGCTTTTCCTAAAAAATAAATCTCAAGTTACTTGGTAAGTTTAAAAAAAAAAAAAATGATTTCATTAATTGTTATTTCAAAACATCCTGTTTTATGCTGATCTGACTTAGAGTTTGAACCATGTAAAATTTCAACAGTAACTTTATTTTTAACAGTGACACTCTGATACTGTCGTCAACTCAATATAAATAAATATCAATAGCAAATACACGTCTGTAAAACAAAATGACCGCAGATTGTAATATAAACGTCGGTCATCTACTTTTAGAAGTTAACTTTTTGTCGCCAGCTTAATTCGATCCCACTAGACACTGCGATGCACGGAGTTATTGTATTCATTATATATATACTATGTTTATTTATTTACTATTAAGATACCGTATTGTACGATTTTGAGACGATATTGTACGATGTTTACATTTGTCTAGGCCTAATTGAAATTTATTTGGAAATTAAGGACAAGTAGGTCATCATGCAGCTATGAACAGTGTTCACGGAGTATTAGTCATATAACATACGATGACAGCAAGACGTCGAGCAATAATGAATATCGGATTGACGGCCTAGAGACAGACAGACAGTATGACTTCTGGTAGATGACCGAAAACCTAAATCACTTTCGGCTGAAACCGAAATTAAACGAAAGTTAAATTTTCTGTTTCGGTCGAAACCGAAACAAGGCCAAAAGTGATCAAATAGCAACTTGCAGCATCAAAACCTAAGCCAAAAATTCAGTCGGTCTCAGTATTGCAAAGTACTCGAGGATTTGGGCACACCATCCAGTAGTAAGTATACAGACGCCATTGCAAAGCTACAGAAAGAATTTGATCACATGTTTCAGACGTCAAAACTCACAGAGCCACTTTTCAACTTTTGCCGAACCTTTCTCCTTTAATGTGGAGGATGCCCCCAAACATTTTTTGCGCTTCAAATGGAGCTGTTTGATCTTCAGAGCAATTCTAAGTTCAACAAGGTGAATGGAGAAAGAGACAAGCATGAAGAAGTTATGAGAGCATTGCCCTCCACCTTCCCTGAGATTTCATGGTTGTTCAAGCGTATCATGTGCCTTTTTGGGAGTACCCGTCTGTGTTAAAAGCTCTGTTCCATTATGAACTTTAACAAGTCAAAGTTCAGGGCCAAACTTACTAATGAGCATCTTCAAGCTATACTGAGGGTCTCAGTTTCTTCCTCGCCCAAGCCAATTGTTGCTTAGCTGGGTAGGAAGAAGCGCTACCAGGTCTCTGGCAACAATGAGTAGGAGGAAGAAAGTGAAGCCTAGTTCTTGAGAACCCTTGTTTTTATGTGTTATTAATAAAGGTTGAGCAGATTGTAACAGTTGTACTTTTTTGAATATGTAATCGCTTTTTTTGTGTGGATTACTTGATGCGGCCAAGTCTCACTCAAACTCTAACTCCTGCTTCCCCCGGATGATTTGAGCTTGAGACCCCTTGACTTAGACCTATGATTTAATCAATACTTTTATTGATTTTTTCACATAATCATTGTGTGATAATGGCAATCGAAGGATCTTTAAAGTTGCATTATTTTATTGATTGTGTCATCGATATAAATAGTCTATTATATTAAAGTTTACAAAAGAATACATGTTCCTATTCTTCAGGACTGGAGGACGATTCGCCAGAAATGGTTACAAGGAAGTACCATTGTTACACAAACGACAGATCTAAACAGACATATACTTAAGCCTCATGTCATATGGTTTAAACGCCAGTTCAACTGTTCGTTGTGCAATCAACATAGCGCCTGTTCAGGTCACGTTTTTTAATAGTTTATTTTCTTAAACAACGATTTTGAAAGTAAATCCTACAATAGGTGAGTGAATGTGTTTCTTTGTTGGGTTTTTTGTTGTTAAAGTCAGATTTACTTCTAGCATTTTTTTTACCTGAATTCTCAGAACGAAACGTTATCTGAAAGGGCACTCATTATAGAAACAAAGTGCCTGGATTTTACGTAGGAAATTTTCAATATTCAGAACTTGGAAATCCTATTTGTAAAATCAGACAAAAAATTTTTTTTTTTAAATTCATGGACAGAGTATTTGACAAATAAACACAGCAGCCGTACATGTGACTCTTAAAGCATACGTTAACGGAAATTTATATAAGATATAAGAAGGGGTCAGAAAATGGGGAGCGGGTGAATATGCCTGCCTTAATCTATTAAAAAGAATTACAATTTTGGAAAATATTCAGATTTTAATAACCCACTTTTATTCCATAACTTTAATATTTTGACTTGAAACAGACAAAAACAATTTTTTTAATTCGTAGAGCGAAGGAAGAGTCGAAGCAATGGAAAAGAGCGTCAACATGCTTCGCAAAGGGCCAATGAACATGGAAGACGCACTACGAATACAAGGCAATATTGAGTTCATTGAGAAGAGTGTTGATGGGAAGGATCTCACGTCCTCTTTGTATCAAAGCTTGGTTTGTATTTGGACCGTTAAGATTGAATTTGATTCAACTGCTCGATAAAGTTTTCATTAATTATTTTAAAATATCCTAAATATGATTTAATTATTTAACCAGCTTATCGTTTATCATAGGGGTGTTTTCAATTACTATAGACATCGCAACACCTCTAATTATTTCTGGTACCGCAATTTCAACTCTCCGCTAAATATGGACTGAAATTGATTGAAAGAGATTGAATGTAACTGAAATTGATTGAAAGAGATTGAATGTAACTGAAACTGATAGAAAGTTTTGAAAGTATTTGAAAGATATTAAATTTGGTTGAGAGGATTTGCGAAGGGTGGAAAGTGATTGAAATTCATTGAATGTGATTGAAAGTGGTTGAAAGTGATTGAAGTTATTTGAAAGTGTTTAAAATTGATCGAAAGTGATCGAAATTAATTGAAATGTGTTTAAAAGAGGTTAAAATTGATTGAAATTGGTTTTAAATGTAATTTAAACAGGTTAAGCGTTTTAAGCAGAATTCACTAAATAAATCTCAGTTAATCTTCATGCTTCTATGCTTGTAATCACTGAATAGATCTCAGGGAATCTTCATGCGTGTAATCGCTACATAGATCTCAGTAACTATTCATGTTTGTAATCACTAAATAGATCTCAGTGACTCTTCACGATTGTAAATTGTAATCACTATAGATCTCAGTGAATCTTCATGCTTCTATGCTTGTAATCTCTAAACTATGGTAACACTTAAATTTGACACCCCCTTTTTCACACGTAATGTACTATGTTTTCGACAAAAAATCAAACATGTTATGTACCTGGAGAAAATTAATGTTGTTATTTTAATGGGTCACTTTATTGTGCATAACAAAGGGACAGTATCCTTGATGAAAATTCAAACTTACAATTCACGAAACTTACAAGATTTTCATTACAGTCTTCACTTCAGATTTTGTGTGTGGATAAAAGTTTAAAGTTTATTTTAACATTTGTTGCTTTTTCTTTAAATTTATAAAACTTTTATGTATATATATATGTTGAGGTTGCACCTTTTATTTCAGCTTTTATATCTAGTAAAAGTGCATTGCTGCTTATCGTTAGTACTATTTTGTTAGATCGTTTTTTACATTCTTAGGTCTTGTCGATCAAACTCGACCGTCTTATTTATAGACAGGGTTTGGGCGTATACGGATATTTGTTTGAAAGAAATTTTGTCGACAGAAAATTGATCGAACTGAAATATGATCGAACGGAAGTTTGGTCGAATTTTATTTTCAGTTCACACGATCAAATGTTGCGTCAAGTTTTTTTTAAACACATTAATTTTGTTTTGCTATTTAGTATTGTGTGTTTCACTCAACACTGACCAATCTTAATTGGCTATCAAGAACACATGTTATGCCGCTGCCCGGCGTACGTTGACTGACCCCCAGGGCTAAGGACTCTGCAGGCTGTATTTTTTCCTCTCTCAACATCGCTGTCACTTTTCGCGACCCGATGCCAAGCCAAGTCTGTGTTTAGTTATTTGCACTCAAGGTTAACCACAGCTCCAAGTGACATCCCTCGCGTTGTTGGTCGTTAGCTTCTATTCCAGCCCCTCCTGATTTAAAATTACCCAGGAGTTCATTACAGTTCTGTTTCCGCTTAGTTCCGTCTAATTTATCCCGAAGTTCCATACAATATTTCAAACTGAATCAGCTCTGGGTCAGGCATACTTTTTGCCCAAGTGAATCCTTCTAAAATCGAGTAAAGTACGTCAAGAAAATACTTTGTCCCTGTGGGTCCCCTGACAGTTGCTTGAATAAACCAAAGGTAGAAGAGAGGAATTCAATAGTCGGCTTGCGATCTCTACTCCCGGGCGAACCGATATTATCCGTCAGTGTGTACACTGGTTAGTAATGCCTGGCGTACCGAAAAGTATCAAGCAAGCTACGAGAATACCTACTTGGTATAGTAAGCTACATATTTGTATCTTTCAACCAGCTACAGATCTCACAGTTATTTTTGACATCAATTTAATAGGTTGTTATAAGCTTCTATTGTTATAAAATGAAATGTTTTTAGTTGACATGGCTACAAAGAAGAACAAAAGAAAAAAGGATACGAAAACAGTGTATTTAACGTTTAATGGACCGAATCGTTCACGTTTATACAAAACTCTAATGGACTTCTGACCTGTCTTATTTGTAAAGAAAAATTGGCACACAACAAGAAGTCAAATTTGGAGAGACACTATACAACTAAACATTCGTCATTTGGCTGTAAATATCATGCCGGTGATGCGAGGAGGAAAGCAGTTGAGGAACTTCAGAAGAGTAAGAAAATATCAAGTTCAAGGCAAACCATACACAGACGATGAATCCAATAAAAGTTGTTTGTAAATACACCCGAAGAGCTATTCCGGATAAGTAGAACACGAGAGAAACTCTTTAAAAACAATTAAAGTTACCACTGTCTGCTAAATCTGTAAAAGATAGAACAGTCAAAATGTCTTCGAACATAACCAATCAGAAAATTTAAGAACTTAAACTGGTTTCATGTTTGTCAATAGCTGTTGACAAATCTTGTGACATTTATCATACAGTGCAAGTTTCAATTTTTTTTTCCATTTATTTTGTCTACTCGTCCAAAAGATAACTTTTAGGATTATTACCACTGTTCGCAGACATTTGCAGAAGAAATTTGCAATGTTATGGAATAGGTCATCATAATTGTCAACACAATTGTAGCTAGTGCTCTTTATCATCGCCAATTTAAAGAAATTTTAGATGAAATAGAGAGCAGATCTTCTGCTCCACAATAAGGTACGTTGGCTTTCAATAGGAAACGTCTTAAAACGATTCGCTTCCTTATTATTAGAATTTAAAGCATTTCTCATTGAGAAGGATGTTGACAATCCTGAACTAACGGACGATCAGTGGATCCAATAATTAAATCATTGTAGATGTTACGTCTCATCTAAATAATCTTAATCATAAACTACAGGGGAAAGGAAACCAAACATTTTCGATGTTGGAAGAAGTCATTTGATTTGAAAACAAATTGTCCCTTTTTCCTCCAGATTTTGAAAGAGAATCATTAATTAATTTTTCAAGCCCGCTGAAACATCGCCAAGAAATAACAATTTAATTAATATTTGCTATTTCAAAACAACCATTTTAAATATGAGGGAAGCTTTTCTACGGATGTTTCGGGAATTCAGAAGTAGCATAGAGACGTTGGCCTTTGTTTACAAAAAAAACCACTCAGTGCACTGACGCGTCAGAATTAAATTTCTCTCCCTTTACTATTGACATGGGCCATTTTTAAATGCAGTTTCTGGAGTTACAAAACAAAGAATTGTGGAGTTCGAAATTTAAACGCCTAAATGCTGATTTGGAAAAAATTAGAGAAAAATAAATCTGATCTCAGTTCACAGCAAACGCGGTCTGCTTTGAGAGACCCAGAGAAGGAAGACTTATTAATTTTAAACATCTGGAAGAGTATTCCTGACTCTTACGATCAGTTTTTTTTTTTTAAGTGTTTTCTATTCTGTCACTCTTGGGATCTATGTATTCATGCGAACAATCATTTTCAAGCATGAACCTCATCAAGATTAAATTGAGGAATCGTCTTACTGATGAGAATGTGGAATCCTGCTTGCAATTAAAAACAAGGACATACAAACCAGACTTATCAAAACTTTCCAAAGAAATGCAAGGTCAAAGTTCACATTAAATGTGTGTTGTTGTTTTTTTTTCCAAAAAGATTATAATTATATCTGGTTGTATTTAATGCTTAGTAGCTAGTTTAAACCGACTCCAAAAAACATAATTCTTGACAAGTTCTTGAAAAGATATTTGGCTCTCAAAAAAATGTAATCGTCCTGCTACTGATTTTTTGTCTCTTTGATTAAAGAGTTTGTCGACCACTGTCTCTTTGATTAATGAGTTTGTCGACCACTGTCTCTTTGATTAATGAGTTTGTCGACCACTGTCTCTTTGATTAATGAGTTTGTCGACCACTGTCTCTTTGATTAATGAGTTTGTCGACCACTGTCTATTTTATTAATGAGTTTGTCGACCACTGTCTCTTTGATTAATGAGTTTGTCGACCACTGTGTCTTTCATTAATGAGTTTGTCGACCACTGGGTTAAAAGGTTAAGTTATGATACATGTTTCCTCATAATAAAATTCTTAAATTTACATTTTATTTTCAAACAAATTCACTTTGGGCAGTGAGAATATTTTGAAATAAGCCTTAAATTAACATAAAAACGATTTTGAAAGATAAAATAATAATCTCTTCCAAGATATGTAAATGTTGTAATGCAACAAAAGTCTCAAAATTTATATATAGAAAAGAGATTAATATGTTATATCAATGAATATATACCGGTAATTACTTTAAACATTTAGTTTAATTACTTATTTGTGATTATATGAACTTATTGCTAATGTTTTTTAACGACACAAAAGTCTAATTAATTTAATCTGGAATAATGAGCATTCCCGAAATTGGGCTACTAAAAGTTCGATATAACAATTTTTTTGATGAAATTTTAAGGTGTGCAAATTAGGTAATTGTAAATGTGTAGCACTACATAAAATACTGCAATGTAAAACTAATTATTTTAGTACATTTTAAAGCCGTTTACATCTACCCTGCAGCTCATTGACGATGATGATAAGGAAAGTGTGGAGAGTGAAAAAACAAGACTAAGTCGTATACGCAAGTTGCTCAGTATCATATCAAACAGAGGCCCTAATGCTTATCGTTGCTTTATAGATGCTCTGATTTCCAATGGCTATGGCAAAGTTGCTAAGGTTATTGAGAACAGCGAGTCTGAACAAACATATCTCTTAGACGGTAAGATTGTTTCAATCTTTAAATAGTATGTATTTGAAGCGTCAATCACTCAGACGTACTGGTATGATATCACAAAGTACTGACGTTTGTCGTACTGTAGCAGTTCGATTTACAGATATCGACGTATTGTTATGACCACGATGAAGATCCCGGGCTGTAATGGGTGCCGGAGCGATAGTCTAACTCTTGAAATACGACCGGAAGTTGGCCTGCTCCATAACTGATCTTTAAATATTAATATCATTAAATGAAGTACAAAAGCGTTGACCTGGTCGATCATTTTCAGACGATATTTTCAATTATTTTGATTATAGATTTCTACTTTCACTTTGAACAATTCTTTTCGGGTATTTTTATTGATGACATAATTCCAAGATGCCACCATGACAAAATGTGACGTCGCTTAAGATTTTGACTTCCACTGATTGTGTTTTTGAAACGCTAGGCGCTATAAGGCGTGTCACTTGAAGCAGCACTAAATTTTGTTGTTTGAAAGAAAAATGAAACGAAAAGGAAGCTTAGACCTAAGTTAATATTGTTTTTATAGTGCAACCGTTTGTCCCTTGGAGTTGAAGTGCGGTGCATGTCTTTAGTGTTAAGGTCCCGTCCCATTGATTGAGTGGCAGATACGCCTTAGTTGTCTAGCAGGGCATTTGTATCATGGAGCGAGACGGTTGCTTAAGGAGTGTTCCCGAGATAAAGCCAAGACGGACGATGACGGCTAGTCCATTTGCTACGTCTGGGAGGCTGGGGGGGGGGGGGGGGGTATTGACATTTCAGTATCGAATCTAGTCGCGTCGAAAAATACCACACGAATAATGAAAATAAAAACTTTAAATGATTATGGGTATTTTAATTCCAAATAAATTATTAAATACCACAACAACAAATAACATAAACAAAATAAAAACATTAATAGCTCTCTTTTTGTATATATTATTAAATATGTGATGTATAAAAAAAAAATTAAATGTCGTTTTTTTTTACTTTCCAGTCCATGAATTGAAGTTTGTTGTAGATGCTCAGGGACAACAAATCAACCAGCATGAAGCAGATATTGATGAACTAAAAGACAGGCAAGTC
The DNA here is from genome assembly GCA_964017045.1 of Omphiscola glabra. Lineage (NCBI taxonomy): Eukaryota > Metazoa > Mollusca > Gastropoda > Lymnaeidae > Omphiscola > Omphiscola glabra. The sequence continues at coordinate 16,749,477 of OZ024807.1, forward strand.
AGTTCTAAAACTTACTGTATGAAATGTATCTGTCAAGATAACATGCTGAGAACTGAACGTTGCTACTTATGTAAAATACGAACTGAATGGATTCAAAGCAGCCGTTTCACTCAAATGCTTTATTATTCAATTCTGTTATACCAAGAATTATTGGTCTACATTAAATAATTGATCAGTTTGTAGACTCACTCTAATAAATATACAGAAAGATAACAATAACTATGAAGCAATTTGATTTATGGGGAGAAATTTTGAGAATAATATCAATAATCTGTTGAGGATTGCCTTTACTGTATAATTTTATACTTTTTTTCCCTGCAGATTTAATGATGTTTATATGAAAGAGAATTATGAGGTTTGCAGTGTCAAATTTTGTGATGTTTTTTGTCATATAAATATGTTACAGTAAATTTTGCATTTCGGTTTGTAACATTGGATTTATAATTATAATTGTGTCTTGATTAAGGTAACATTTCATAATGTCATGAAGTCGGTCGCCCAGACTAATGACGTTTGTCAGTAAGTTTGAGTTATTTAAATCTTTTCTTGGCAATGGAAAGAGTGGCGACAAAAAATGCTAAATAACAATATTGCTTTTTGGATTTCATTATCTAAAAAAAAATAGTTTATCATTTATTGATTTAGAGTAACACTCACATGAATCATATTTTGCGAACCAGTAAATTGTGTTAATATTATTAGAACTGTAAAATAGCGTCATTGAAAAGAATCCTATTATTAACCGAGTCCATCTGTAGGAAATGTTGAAAGAAAAGGAGGAAGAAATGAAACAAATTAGGAAAATCCTTGAAGAAAAAGAAAATGAATTACAACAACTTCGAAATGACTTACAAGTGGAAAGGTCAAGGCTGAACGCTGAAATAGATCTTTTAAAGAGGCAACTACATGAGGCTACAAGACAATACAATCTTCAAAAAGGTCATTTTATTTTTGCATTAAAATATAAATATTTCTTTTATAAAATGTAAATTGAAACCTAGTTCTGATATCGACTTAAGTTAAGCGCTTTAGCGTTATACAAAATCGCACGCTCAAAAACCTGTGTTTATAGAAGTCAAGTAGCACTCACTAACTATCTGATCCCAGCTTGTTGTAGTCTGCAGGACAGAGATGAGCACTCTTAGATTGTTGTATAGATATGTAGTCTACAGGAAAGAGACACTCTTAGCTTGTTGTAACGATATGTAGTCTATAACAGGACAGAGACACTCTTCGCTTGTTGGATATATATATAGTCTACAGGACAGAGACACTCTTAGCTTGTTGTATAGATATGTAGTCTACGGGACAGAGACACTCTTAGCTTGTTGTATAGATATGTAGTCTAACCCAAAGTGACGGAGACATCAATAGATACCTTCAAAAGAGGGGGTGGGGCATTTCTCTCCGGACTTAACTTTGGCACTATCCACAGTTGATCAGCTATCTATAGCTACATGCATATGATAAAGATGGTGACAAATGTTTTGGCTATACCAAATCATTACATTCTTATATTTTTTCCAAATAAATACTACAGGTGAAATTGTGAGGCTAACCTCCGAGATGGAAGCTTTAAAAAAGTCAAACAAAAGGGAAAAAGGTAACTTACTAGTTTATTTCATAATATAAATTTCACACAAATAGTTTTTATTTAGTGCTGTGATGCACGTTGGCAGACGCACCTTAATTTTTAAGAATTTTTTTTTTAAATTATATTTTTACCATTTTTATATTAATTTCTAGTATAAGATGCACCTGAATTGTGGAGGCAATTTTTCGAAGAAAAAAGTACGTCTTGTAGTCCGTAAAATACGGTATGGACCACTTGCATAAAATATAATATATCAATTTCAGACAAAGATTGTTTGTTTAAAAATTCAAATCCTTCACATTATACCGTATAACTTTTTATATCACTGTTTTTGGAAATAGTATTTATTATCATAACATAACATTATCAGACACCAATATGTATAGTAATTCAATTAAAGTTTAAGATGCATAAATTATTCCGACATACTACTGGAGTGTGCGTCGTGAAAAGACAGAGGTTCGGTGAACACGTATAGAGAACAAATGGTTCAAAACTTATTATTTTAGACATTTGATGTTAACAAGGAAGCTGGCAACCCATAATATGATTTACATCCTGTTTTTGAAGATTGCATTTTGCTGTAGAAATAAGATATTAAACGAAATCGAGGATTACAGAGCGTGAGAAAGTGGGAATCGGCGGAATGTGGGGGGGGGGGGGGCATAAAGGAGCGAGATAGGTTGAGAAAGAGTGGGTGGTGGCGAGAAAAGATCATATATACGATGTGCGGTTCAAACTTAAACAAGTCAAGCCAATTATATTCTAACAGAAAAGGTAGACACAAAAATGAAGGAAATGGATGCAAAAATGGCAGAAATGCAAAAACTAATCAAGGTAAGCCTTCTAAGTTTCTCCTTTTAAAAATGTTGACTTTAGACGAGGTTTCAATTGTTAAAGGTAGTAGTGTAATAATAGACCGCTGAAGAAGTATCACAGAAGCAAGATATTCAAGCGTGTTAAACCGGCCATCCACCCCACCCCCCCCCCCCCCCCAATAAAAAAAAATTACCTGTTTTTCAAGAAGATGCTAATTGACCCATTTCCCGTCTTCCCGTCGAGCTGATACTTGGCACATAGACTCGTTGCTGATGACGATTGAATTTGAAGCACCACCCCAATCCCCAAAAATCTGTTTTTCAAGGGGAAGATGAATGAAATAGGATTTGTTCAATACGTGCGTGTTTTGTTGTGATAAATTGTGTAGCTTTTGCTATGTCTTATGTGCTTTGTATTTGTGACGTATTTGGATATGCAGTAAAAATAAAATGTATTTTTTAAAGCGAAAATGAAGGAAATGTGAAACGTGTTTACGACAGAAGTTTAACCATTTATATAACCACTAAATGATAAATCACGTTACAATTAAATAAATACAAACAAAAATGCATATAAAAGATTTATACGAACAACTTTGGATTTTTTTTTTATTTATAATATTAATTTTAGTTTAGAGAGCTTGTGGCTTTAATTTGTTTATGCTATCGTCAAAATATATTGCCCTCAGATATTTTTTTCCGCGTTGTGAAGAAACGATTCATTTCTAAGAATCAACGATTTTAAGAATAACCTAGAGGCCAAAATGTTTTTAGCTCAAATAATAATGTATTTATGATATCTCATTGTCTACTTTTTATTTGGGACAGAAAACACGTTAATTTTATATCCCAAGCCTATAAGAGCATCCTAATTATTGTTTTTCTTCTTCAGAACGTGGATGAAAGGACAAAATTTAATAACAGAAACAAGTCTGAGCCAAAGCTCCCTGTCAATCAGAATTTGACTTCAGATATGCGATTGCGTTCAGTGCAAGTGCCAATGCAAGCAAGAAAACAATTAAATTTAAAAACGATAACTGGGAAAAAATCAAGATTAAATTAAAAATTTCTCTAATCACTTATAAGATATAACTAGATTTCATGAACTCCAAAGTTTTATATATATTTAATATTAAAGTTTTCATCTTTACAAGTGTATCTCTATATGCTTCTATCCTTGCATATCTAGAAATACGTTTTTTATATTGACGCGGTTGGAAAATAATCACTTTTATTTTATTTAGCTTACGATTTCGTCTGTTTGCCTGGTAAATCAATTTTGGCCCATTTCCTGATCTCCTATTGAGCTGAAAATTTGTAAACTTACCCACCCCCGAGGACAAAATAACCCTTCATGATCAGTAGGTCACCAGTAACCTCTACTGACCCTTGAGTTGCTCTGCGGATATCTCAGGACTCAGGAACGGAAAGTGATAACAAGATTACGATCGATGGGAGCATACGACAGTAATGCAAAATGCAGATGTGAGAACTCATATTTCCATGATTAAATAATCTGTATCATAAAAATTGTGTCACATAACTCTTCCAGCAATGTAAACTTATACATGTTTCCAACACTGCCTTTTCAATTCATAAGACAGCATTGTATTTCATGGGCGCCCCACTCTTTTTTTTAATCCCGGATGATGGTGGTCTTGTTTTCCCGAGATAAGCAAAAACCCGGGAAACTGCAGGTCATTTTGAATACGGCCTTTCTCCGTACATGGCCAAACCAGCGAAGGTGTCTTATAATTACAAAGGAGAACATACTTTATATTTTGGCACGTTACAAAACCTCTGTGTTATACTTTGTTCCGTCATCGAATTCGCCAATGGGCCGCAACAACTAATGTGGAAGCTGTTGAGTTTCCGCTCTTGACTGGAATATGTGGTCCATGGAACAACGGACTATAATTAAGTTTCGTCTACATTCAATTTCATTCCTTTTTGTGATTTGTAGTAGTTTATTTTAGTTAAAATGAAGAATTAAGTTTACAAACTTATAGTACATTCAATTATCTTTCATTTTATACATCATTTGGTCTTATAAACCCAACAATTATATTTTAAATCGTTTGTAATCCTAACCTCTCAATTCTGGCTTCTGGTACCCGGGTACCAATAGCCACTTCGATAAATAAAATAAAACACATTAAAAATAATTTACAGGTTTTCATAGTAATAGTTCTTAGCATAAAATGCAGAGTCATTGGCAATCGACGAGCTTTTAATTTATATTATACTAAAAAAAAATGTGTAACTGAGCTTGAAAATCAATTACATTTATATGTCTTAACCGGCATATTAAGAATGCTTCACAAGAGGTTACTGTTGAAAATATGCAAATTTATAAGGTCAAATTATGCACTCGACCGCTGAATCAGTGAATGTGTAAGGATTCGGCCATTTTCTTATATTCTCTACTTTTTCTAATTTAGCTTTTGGTCTCTTTTGGTATGCTATAAGTATTTATATAGTTTGATTATAGCACTTGCATGTATTTGATTTTTTTTTCATCATTTTGTCATAACTCCCCTACTTTTTAATATAAATCATAAGATGGTAGCTTCCCACAGTCCTCACCAAAACAGTGAGCAGCAACAAATAATGGTTCCGTCCGGTTTTATGGGCTTTAGTCTTAGATTTTGAGTATGCATGCTATTGTCAATAGCTACTACTACTAGCTTTAGAACATAATTAGTATTGCAATAGTAGTAGTAATAATTTATAGTAAAAATTATTGAGGATAAAGCATCGTCTCATACTCATCATCATGGGCTTAATAACTTCTTATTCTTTTGAAATTTAGATTTAGAGGCTTTAATTTTAATTAAAATGTATATAAATTAAAGGGACTCGGGGGACTCTTGATTTTTTAAAAATAAACAAGCTAATTTCAGTATCTGATACTGATAAATAAATCAGCACTACTATTAGTAAGAACTAGTGGTAGTAATGCCATAGTATTACTAATGGCACTAATGGGCTAATACATTATACAGTCACAGTGTCGAACTTAGACTTGCTGCGGCTCTAAGCTAGAGTCCAGAGGACCCCTGCCCCTAGTAGTGTTTTAAATTATATCAGCTGTGCAAAATAAATTTAAAATCTATAGCTGGTAGATTCTGGGGTCCTAATCTGTAGCTTATTGAGCTTGTCTTATACTTATAGAGGTAAATCCGGCACTGGGCTAATTAATAATAGTATTTTAGTAATACTAAACCAATAGTACTACTAATTACTAGTAGTTATTAGTTATTATATGATTATAAGTTAAAGTAGTAGTAGACACCTCACTCTCACATAGTGTCACTCCTCACACACACACTGAGCAGGTGATGACTAGGCCCTGTTGTCACTATTGCCTGTTATATATATATAATATAAATATATATAAAATATTATATCAATATTTTTTTCACCTAAAAACACCCCTCCCCCATATAAAATATAACTTTTAAAAATTGTTTCTACTTTTTTATTGTTTTCTTTTCATATTAATTTTGTTACATGGAGAAATCCATAAGTGGGTTGAAGGGTAAATTCACCCCCCTCCTGCATAGACACCCCTGCCAAGGTATGAGGGGAAAGAAAGACTCATCCAACTATTCTCCCACAGAGTAGATTAATGAGACGCAAACAATTTGTTTAATAAAACAATATATCTTATCTTTATGGCACAAGCCTCACAAGGGCCTCAAATTTAAACAAGATGGTTCGACTATTACTAGATCAGCTAAATTTCATTCAAGCATTTGAAAAAGAAAAAACCCACTTTAGATTAGATTTTAGCATGACTTTTAGCATGTTAATAAATGTGCAGACTTTTTTGACATTTTAAAAATATAATTAAAATATCAAGAAAGGAGAATTTTAAAATCTATATATAGCTGTAGATTAAAAATAATAATGTATTTATAAATTACAATAACAAACAATATATCAGGCCTAATGAATTATTTTTTACCTCTTATTAGAGATCTTCTACATTGTGAATGCCAGAACTACTTTGAAAATGGCAGACAATCACCACCGTGGCAAAGCTAACCACACTGGGCACAGTACCGGTCTTAACATAAATCCCAGCAACACCCACAGGATCAGTGAGGCCTTAACTCCTACATCAAGTACAGCATTATCATCTGCCAATCAGGCAGAAAATGCTGTAATGATTCCCCTCAGTCTTAGTGCTGAAAGCCTTGACAATGTTCGGGCTAATGGCATTCAATTCACTAATGCAAACCATGGTCACAACTCTGGCATAAACAGCAATGCTAATATTGTAAGTGGGAGTGGAAACTTTAACCTCAGCTTCAGCAATGGTAATGTTATTCTCAACAATCCCCTGGATGGCAATGTCAGCAATGGCGGTGTTATATTAGAAGCAGTCAGTATAGCTGAGCACCAACATCATCAACAGCTTCTGCAGCTCCAGCAACAAAATGCAATTCGATCCAATGGTAGGACAGTTCTACATTCAAATGAAATTAGTTCCAATGGAATAATTGATTCTCAAAACTTAGGCAATGGACACTTGATCAGTATGGGTGGTTCTGATGGAATGGCTGTCAATGATGGAAGCAACTCAGCCAGTGGTCTCATCCAAGCTCTTGGTGCTGCAGTAAGCAGGGCTGTAGCTAATGGGCATTTTTCCAACCTTTTATCTTCTGCCATGAACCTACCACTTTCTATTAATCAAAATGGCATAGTGAGTGGCAGTGAAATAATGACCTTCAACACAGTTCCTACCAGCATTATGAATGGTGCTAGTGCACAGCTACTGCTCAACCAACAGCAGCAGAATCATCAGCAGCTTGCCCTTAATCAGCTGGACAACACAATCAGCTCAATGCCTAGTGTAAACCTACATCATGGTGGTATCAGCATGGCAAGAAGTGATGTTGGTGGCAGCACTGTGACGACCTCTTCTGGGTTAGGAAACAGGTACTAGATTTTACATTTTAACCAAATAAAAGACTACATTTTGCTGTTAAGTAAAGTTTTTTGTGTGGAAATAATTTGTCTTATACAGTTTATTTTAATAATAAATTTAAAAATAACAAACTTAAATCAGGTTATAATTAACAGGAAAAAAAATAATTTTTATAATCACTTTACATTGACTCCATTTACATCCTATTATAACAAATCAAAATAACCACAAAAACACAATTAATTTCATATACCATATATTTTAAATAAACTAAAGTATCACCTACTTTAATTAACTCATTCATATTTGGTGCTTGGGCAAGATCATATTGTGAATGAATGTATTTATTGATAGGAAATAAGCTTTCAAACCACTTTCAAACATTGGCTTTTTGCATCAAATCATGTTAGGTAGCACTACTTTATCACACATTTCAAAGCATTTCAATTTCTTTCTCTGTTGACTTTTGCAAAGCCAATGTATGCCATGTATTTTCAGCTCTGTCACAGTGTCCCTGAGCCAGCAGCACCAGCAGCAAATGTGGGTGCAGCCAGATCAAAGTGGTTTCCTGCCAGCTGCTGTAAGTCTCGCTTCACAGGGTCTGGCACTTCAGGGGGCATTAACTCTCCATGGACCCTCCAGTTCTCAGGACAGATCGTCAGTGCAAGTTCATGAGTTGCAACATTCCCACATAGATGGAAACCATTACCAAGATCTGAGGGCTCAGTTTCCAGGTATTTTCTCATGACCAAATGATTTTTTTTTAAGTATTGGAGGGAAATTATTTTTATATCATCAGAGGAAAGAGAGCAACTATATTTTTAGGAAATGACATTGGTGCATTTTTACTATTTGTGTGTGACCTAGGCATGTTAAAATTCCTAGTTAATCTTGTCTTATTTTTGTGTGTTGAGGACTTGTGGACCTGTTGACCTCATTTAAGATGTAAACTTTGTATGGTTTAATATTTATCTTCGTTTCCCATCCCCCTGAGCCACATTTGCAATCTGGAAATGAGTTATAAATTCAGGTGCCATTGTTTAAGTGAAAAGCTTGTTGTGTTCAAATGTTTATATATGATAAATGCAAGCTAAGCCATGTATTTTAAGTGGGTTGTGCTAAGACCTTCTGCACTTTTTTTGTTTGTTTTTTATTGTGGTCTGTGAAGGTGTATTCCAAGTTCAACATGGTAATAGAAATGAAACGTATCAGTCAGCTGCTCACTCCACATACGGGCGGTCAACTCCAGTGCAAGATTATAAGGACATGGGAGATGACAGCGAGGCTACGCCATCATTTTCAAATTCTCAACAGATGTCAGCGGAGAGTCAAGCGGCTATAAACGCAGCATCTCAATTAATTGAGTCTTCTGCTGTTGATAGTAGCAGTCTTCAACAGGTTTGGAGTTTTTTTTTATTAACTCAGGACGTCTCTTGATTAGAACTATGAGTGGTGTATATGTTTCTATTAGATTCTGGATATAGACGACATCCGAATTTTGTGTAGTTTAATACACTTGTAGAAAATGAAACACATTGAAGTTAACTTTTTATTTTGCTTTCATAATGTTTCTGGTAAAGAAAGTTAGGACCCCCACCTAAACTTAATAAAAATTGCATGATTTTACATAAGCGTTTGTTTTAATAAAATTAAAAACAATTTTATAGAATGAACACACAAAAAAAAATTCTCCTTCTTCTATATATTAAGTGCCCCCGATCAATGTATTGATCATTCAATTACAAAGCTTTATAAATAATTACAGATAAAGAATTTTTTCCATATTCAACTAACACAAAGTATTTCCCAATTTTAAAACAGTGCTACCAACTTGTTTTCGATGCTGGCAATAGATTGATGACCGTACAAAGAGTGATGTCCCCTTCTGATTGTACTGTTAGCCAGTCAACACTTAGTTTTGATAGTTCTGAAGCACAAGCCAGTCTTTTGCCCATGGTGAGATTTTCATTGCTGTTAATAAAAAAAATATTTACTTTGTATTGATACAAGAAGGTTTAAACCATTTTAATCTATATTTTATAGTATACAGCTAATACTCTTTTACTGCAACCAGATATCTGTATAAAGATGAAATTGATCTTCATATCAATTCCCTTTTCATCTGGCTTTCTTTGTTCATTCTGATTTTTCAGCATGCTTTTATTGTGGAATAAATACTTTATAATTAACATATGATGTCTTGACTAAATAAAAACCACACAAAACACACTAAAGTAACACTAATTTGCTGTTATTACTTTTGTTGAAGCTCTAGATATTGATGTTGGTGTAACACTTGTAAATGTTAAATTCTGGTTGAAAAAAATGATTTCTGTTGTGATTTGAGAAAAAAAATGACCCCTACTACATAATAATAATAATAATAAAGTTCAATTTAAAAAAACACGCTTCATCCCTAATTATGGCTCGAAACGCTATAAAATACAAAACGCAACAATACAAAATCTACATACAAGCCTATGGACAATACTAGCCAAATGACCCCCAAATACATGACCCCAACAATTGAAGCTGTCAGGGTTGATTAGAAAAATCTTTTAAAATTTTTTTATTTGCTAAACATCTCACTTCACTAAGTTATCTTGAAACCTTGAGTAGTTAGTTTTTCAATCATTGGTCAACATTTAAACCACACTACAAACTTAAAGGCAACCTCTTCTGATTACAACCATCCTTTGTTTATATGGTTCAGACTTCTCAGCCAGGTCAGTCGTACACCATGGTCCAAGTTAGTACCATGCCCAACCCATTCGGACCTGGAAGCAGCACTGGTGAGGTCAGTACATCATCTCTTTCTGTCTTGTTGACTGTTCCAAATAGATCTGATAATATGGGTGTCATCTCTGTTGAAGATCAGCTGTCTTGTTGGCTGTTCCAAATAGATCTGATAATATGCGTGTCATCTCTGTTGAAGATCAGCTGTCCTCATCAGCTTCCATCAACAAAGTGATTGGGGTGGCTGAAATTGAGTTGCTCATGATAAGTGGGTATCTGAATTAGAAATTAGAACCACGCGTCACCTGTTGGATTTGATTGCGATCCTTTCTTCATGTTTGATGCTTACTTTGGATTCATCCCATTTTCTAAAAACGCTTGTACATTTGGGGAAATATAATTTTTTTAAAGATATATTTGACAAAATTTATAGAAGTTTATTAGAAGTGGTTAAATATATTTTTAATATATGTTAATATTTCAATTTAAATGATTTCATACTGATTCTTTTCTTAAATCAAATATAACATGTTGCCATCTCCTTTATTTATTTCACATGTTTCTTCTCTATTGCTGAATTGTCCCACAGACGAAATCAGACATGGATGGTGTGGCAGAGTGTGACACTACACAAGAAGACATTGAGTTTCATAGTAAGTGATTTGTTCTTATATATAACTAGGCGATGCTATGCGTAGTGCAGAAGACCGAGAGGAATGGAGAAGGATAGTTTTCGTGTCATCTGTGGCGCCCCAACTGTCCAAGGACTAAGGGACATGATGATGATATATCCATGTAGAACTGTATAGAAATTTATGGAACATTCTAGATTTAATAACCTCCTCAAGACGTGTAAACAATAACTTTTTTTGAACTCGAGAAATTATACAACTAAATGCACTGCTATAGCTATAATGTATGTATGTATGGCATCTTTCCGTCTACGAGAGACGATAGATCATCTTGTCTGGTTGCAGCTCTTCGTGTGGCTAATGAGACCGATCCTTGAATGGCAGTCTCTTGTGCATGTCCCGCACACGAATGCGGTGGAGTAGTGTTTTCTTGCCTTTCTCAGCGCTCTCTTCACAGCTGCTTCCGCCCTGTAGAGCTCCTCGGCACGTAGTGATCCTTCCTTCACGATGCCCCGCCATGTGGATCGATCCTCCGCCAGGTCCTCCCAATTTGAGATGTTGATGTTAGCCGCCTTCATATCTCTTTTGCAAATGTCTATGTATCTGAGACGAGGCCGTCCAACTGACCTTTTCCCTGTCGCCAGCTCGCTGTACAGCACGTCCTTAGGTATGCGACCAGGTTGCATTCGCTTGACGTGCCCAAGCCAGCGGAGGCGTCTTTGGATTAAAAGGGCTGGGACGCTGCACATATTTGTTTGAGACAGGACATCCGTGTTGGGGACTTTTTCCTGCCATTTGATGTCAAGGATGCGGCGCAGGCATCTGAGGTGGAAGCCATTGAGCCTTTTTTCGTGCCTGTTGTATGTGGTCCAAGACTCACAACCATAGAGGAGTGTGCTCAGTACGCAGGCCTGGTATACCTGCAGCTTAGTTCTTGTTGTGAGCTTGGCATTGGACCAGACTCTTTTCTTCAGTCTCGCCATGACAGTTGCGGCCTTCCCTATTCTACCACTTATCTCATCCTCCATTGAGAGGGTGCTCGAAATGTTCGACCCTAGATATGTGAATCTGTCAACAGAATCCAAGTCGATGGAGATAGTGGGGGGAGAGTCAGCGTCCTGAGCCATAATGTTGGTTTTCTTTAAGCTGATGATCATGCCAAACTCTTTGCAGGCAGGGGATAAACTGGATACAAGGCTCTGCAGGCCTCTGCTGAGTGAGATACTAAAGCGGCGTCATCTGCAAATAAGAGCTCACGTTGCATGACCTTTCTTATTTTGGTCTTAGCTCTAAGGCGCGCAATGTTGAACAATCTCCCGTCTGCTCCAGTGTGAATGTATATCCCATCGCTGTTGTTCTTGAAGGCATACTGGAGTAAGATGGAGAAGAAGATTGCAAATAAAGTAGGAGCTAGCACGCAGCCTTGCTTTACTCCACTACTTACTGGAAAAGCTTCTGAGGTGGCACCGTCATAGCATACTGTGCCCTGCATGTTATAGTGGAACTGCTCGATGATGTTAAGCAGACGTGCAGGGCAGCCTATTTTTTTTTAGGATCTGGAAGAGGCCGCTTCTGCTGACAAGATCAAAAGCTTTAGTGAGGTCGACAAACGCGATGTATAGAGGCATATGTTGTTCCCTGCATTTCTCCTGCAACTGGCGCAGAGAGAAGATCATGTCTATGGTTGACCTACCGGCTCGAAAGCCACATTGCGATTCTGGGAGTACACGCGATGCTAGGGTCTGCAAGCGTGTTAATGCAACTCGGACGAAGGCCTTTCCAACTATGCTAAGAAGGAAGATTCCACGATAGTTGTTGCAGTCACTCTTGTCTCCTTTGTTCTTGTACAATGTAACAATGTTTGCATCTTTCAACTCTTGTGGTAGCTGTCTCTGTTCCCAGCACATAGTAAGGAGATCGTGCAAGGGCCGTAATAGAACTTCCTTTCCACATTTTAGAACCTCTGGTGGAATTCCATCATTGCCAGGGGCTTTCCCACAGGCGAGACAATCGATGGCTCTACCTACCTCTTCTAGGGTGGGTAGGGTGTCAAGCTCATCCATGACCGGCAGGTCTGGGATATAGTCCAGGGCAGCGGTTGAGACATGGTTCATTCTTGCGTATAGTTCCAAGTAGTGCTCAATCCACCGTTTGAGTTGTTTATCCCGATCAGTAATAAGTTCCCCTGTTTTTGACATTAAGGGCGCAGTCTTGGAGGTCAGAGGCCCTGTTGCTTGTTTTATATTCTCGTACATAGCCTTTGCATCTCCTCTATCAGCAGCTGACTGTATGCTGGAGCTTAGATTGAGCCAATATGTGTTAGCGTAGTGGCGAGCTGCCTGCTGGGATTTTTTCTTGGCACTTTTAAGAGTTTGTAGAGTGGCTGGGCAAGGCGTGTCTTTATAAGCCAAGAGAGCCTTTCTTTTAGCATCAGTGACATGCTTCATTTCCTGCCAGTGAGCCTCGAACCAATCTGCACTTTTGCGTTCTCTCTTGCCAAATGCCGTGATAGCCGAGTTATAGATAGTGTCCCGCAGATGAGACCACTTGGACTCAATAGTGTCTATTGGTGGCATTTGTTCAAGAGCTTCTTGTAGTCTATGGTTGTATTCTTCCGTTCTCTCTGGGTTATTGGTGGAGTAGGTGCTTATGCGAGGTTATAGCTATAATACATTTAAGCTAAAAGAAGTGGCCCAGTGGGGGTCCATTCCATAATTTTACAGAATCAGTTTTGCCTGAGATGGAGGGCTCCATAAAAATCATTCAGATAAATTATAGATTTAAAATTTATCCGATTAAAACCAGTTTAAAAATGCCTTAGATATTGCTTGTTAAAATTATCGAACTTACTGGAAAGTTTTTGATAGGATATTCTCAGTATTAAATCCACCAATATTTCAATACGGACAATGAAGTGTATTGCTACCACACTAGGCCTATATTGATCAATTCATATAGAAACTATAGTGTTGTTTAAGCCTATTGATATTTATATAGGTTATATAAGGAAAAATAAAATTGGGCCCCCGGTCCCCTAGGAATGGATGTTATGAGTTCAGTATCCTTCGGTATTTGAATATGGATAATCAAGTATAAGTGTACTAAGTTTGGTCAAGATACATATATTCATGTAGGAGTATTTGTCGTTCATTTTATTTATATAGCTAATATAGGGAAAAAAACGAATTTGGGGCCCCCAGCCACAAACGAAATGTTATTAAAAGTTTTCAACCCCTTAAGAGTTCCTTCTGGATAATGATGGATATATGTGCCAAGTTTGGTCAAGATCCATCAATCCATGTCAGGTAAAGAAACACAAGAGTTTTATGACAGTGACAATGGTGACTGTGAGTGGGAAGAAGAGGCTAGTTCTAGAATAGACGGAATAATAAGTATTAATTTAGATTAAGAATCATGGAACAAACCCACAAACAAATTTTCACTATTTATATATATATATATATATATATATATATATATATATGATGTAAGTATTCAAGGTCAGTTAGTTTATTTTTTTTATAGTTTGTACATATTGAGGTATAATAAATTTATTTATGATTCATGAATTCTCAATCAATGCATTCCTTGTGCTATATAAGCATATTTAAATTTTTTAAATATTTGTAAATCCTGTAAAGTCTTTATTAAGGTATCAAAGGAGTTGGCTATTAAAATGAAATGGTTTATAGATTATTTATTAAATTTTGACAGGAGGTCCAGGTGGTGGTTTTGTGTGTTTTTGTTATCTGCGTGTTAAGTTCAACATTTTATATTTATTCTATCAAATATTTACTTTCTTATATAATCCACCAGGGAGTCCCACATACTTGGACAACTCCAACAACATTGATGAGGAGCCGTCCCTAGATTCAACTACCCTACACTCCACTATGCAGGTCAATGCAGGCACAAGCTCTGAGGACGTTATCATGGATTCTACCCTGAACAGCAGTGACCTCACTGCTCTGCATCCTGTTTCCCTTGACATGTCTCGTATGTTAAAAATACATTAATCTATTAAATTTTAAATACAACATTTTAAAAGTTATTGGAGTGCAAGAACTGTACTAATAATAAATAGCTAATTTAATTGAGGTTGAACTTGTTAAGGAAAATAATAATATATTTCCCTACATATATGTTTCAGCTGCTCACGGCTATGAGTGGTTTTTGTGAATAAAATTTACCTTAATTAAAAATTGTAATGATTATTTTTAAAATTCATTTTGCTTAAGTATCTTTGCAGCTATATTTGTTATTGTTTGGACTGCTTACTTATTGTTTTTACATCACAGAAGGGATTGCTGGCCCCAGTGGACTTGGGTCGTATTCTAATTCTAGACCAATGTCTCAAACAACTATAAAAGTATCAACACCATGTAATATAATAGCAGTAAGTTAAGAATGCCTAACCCTTGGATGATTATATAGTCTTGATATATGTTTATGACTTGTACTGCATATTTTATAACAAAACAAACACACATGCCCACACCCTGTCTTTTAACAGCGGAAACAGGGAAGTATTTCTTAAAATGAATTTATCCCTGAATGAGTAAAAATTATCATCATGTTTAATGTTTTTATTGAACAGTAAATCTCTCTGATGATTGTTGTTTGATCATCTGAAATACAAAATTTTCATAATGGAAAAAATCATTATTTTGAGTTTTAGCACACCAATACTGTGATTATTAAGTATAAAATCATCTGAATCATTTTCGAAAAATAATAGAAGCTCAAAGCTGATGTATTCTGTTTTAGTTTCAATATGTTTGTCAAAGTATTTTAGATTCCTGGTGTAAAGTTGATGTCTAATTTATCATCTTGTATTTCTGTGACAGTCTGTTCGCAGAAGCAAAAGACTGGAGCAAGTGAGGTTAGAGCCAAGAGCTAGTCAGAGGAAAATGGATTACAAATCAGAGCCGTACGACCTTAATATGTTATGTAAGTTATTTAGTAGCAATTAACATAATTTGTTTTCAACCTAATCTTGCGATATTATTTTCTAGAGATCTTTTGCCTTTCATTTGATTATATTTCAACTTCCTGTGAAAGCTCTCTTCTTTTAATTGCCTTAATTTTTCCCCAGGGTGTGAAGACTGTATGCAGAGCTATGAGATTATGTGTCCCATCCACAAGATGGTGCTTGTTCAAGATAAAATTGTCATGACACGAGCATACGCCAGTTTGCCCAACCAATTGCGTATATTTCGCATACCAGAAGCTCAAATGGAACCTGGTGATTCAGGTCAGGATTATAGAAAATGTAGAAGCTTTTTCATGTAATTTAAGATTGATTCCTAGCGTTTGTAACCGCCTTGTGCCATATGTGAAGATTTGATTTCCATGTGGCACACAGATATAGAACTTGCAATAAGTTATAATGATAAGTTGTTTAATTATAACCATTTTATGCTGATAAAATAATGAAATCTTGGTTGAGCCTGAATGTTTAAGTTCTCAAAAAATGTCCTATTTATTCTTGTTAAATTTGTTGTAACCAATAAAATGTGTGTCAGGCAAATTTCAGAAATAATTTTTTTTTATTAATTTAGCAGCACATTGTGTAGGTAAAGACTGAAGGAGTTCTTTGTCCTTAGAATTGTATAATCATGTTGTCTTTCAACTTTCAATAAATATTTAGACACATTTACATACAGTTTGGAAGCTAATAATCTGGCTGCAATAATTCAAATGTATTAAAATATTTGAGTGTATTCTCTAATTATACTTCCATGTTGTGCTAGGCATAATTAGAGTAATTAGTAAACCATCCTTTCATATTGTTTTCTTATGCCCATTGTACTCATTTAGACATTTATATACTTTTTAAGCTCTTTTTTAAAACATGGGCTTGCATTATAATTAAGTGTTAAATGATTTTTATAATTTTAGGTGTAATATAAGTACACAATTGAAAAGAGTTAACCTTTTCAGCTACTGTATAAAAGTTTAATAATTATCCTCTGCACAGATCATGGTGTTCAGGCCAAACGTCAGATACCCAAGTTTACACAATTTGGCCCCTTTGTTGGTCAGTTGGTTGACTCTATGGATCAAGTGACAAGAAAGTTTTTCCCCCTTGTGGTAAGATATACACCTGGCATCCGATACGTTAAATAAATTACTTAATTTCTTGGGTTTTACTAGTCACAATGGAACAATGACTGAAAGTTATAAAAAAAAGTTATGCAATGCATTAGAATCTTTAGATTTACAGATAGAGAGTTAATCATTTTTATTTATTGATATCAACCAAATAAATGTTTTTAATTATTTTAAGTTTCAATAATTTACTTTTGTAAAGGTGTAGAGAAAGTTACCTTTTTCTTTCCTAAATGATATTAAAGCATTTTTTTTTAAAAATCATACTCACACCTGAAGAAAAAATGTATAAGGTACATACACCTTGGCATGCATGACATAAAATGTTAATTTCCTTAGAATTCTTTAACTTTTGGAAAGACATGAATTTTAGTTCTAGCAACCGTCACATTATTGTATTCAGAATTGAAAGGAATTTACCTAAGCAAGTGGAAACTGATTTGTTTGTTGTAGCTTGAATATCCAGATGGCAGCTGTAAATACTATGAAACTGGTGATGAAAACAAGTGCAACTGGTTGATGTTTGTCAGGCCAGCTAAGTCTTTTGCTGAACAGAATCTGGTGGCCTACCAGCATAAGGACTGCATTTATTTCAGTGTAACCCGGCTTATTGAGAGCAAGCAGGAGCTGAAGGTGATCACATTAAAAAACAAAACAGAGTTTCATTGTACATTTTTTTAAAAATTTATTTGGCTATTATTGAGGTCTTCAAACACTAAATGAATTTGAATTGCTTACGATGATGACTAATAAGTATTGAGCATAATTTAGTATATTTTCATACAATATTACATTGACGGAAACTCAAAGTGATTTTTTACAAAAAGGAAATGTTGTGTGGATTGTTAAAATATATTACATAATTTAAACTCTTAATTCAAGCTATTCCTCAAATAAATGTTAAAATAATTCAGTTTGATTTTAAATTTATCATTTGTTTTTTTTAGAAAACATAGACTGAGGAAATTTTTTTTTGGTTAATATTGAAGCTCTTCTCTTGGTTTGTGAAACACCAAAGTAATTTTTACAAGCTCTGTGTCAATAGCTTTCATCATGTGTCAACATAAATCAACAGGTGTGGTATTCTGCACCTTTCGCTGAGAGAATGGGGGTCAAAACTTTAGAGCTGACAGTTGACGACCTGCAAGGTATGCCATTCTTATGATTAACTCAAAACAAAATATCAAAAAGAGCTTTGTTATTGCATTTTTATTTTTCTATTTTTTTTTTTATACTTTTGTATCCAAAACTTGGTTCTGCCAAACCTTTTGATGCCGCAAAGTTCTTGTAAGACTTCTGGGAGAAAGTCACAAAAATTAATTTTGCCATGATTTCAAGAGGAAGAACAAAACGCCAACTATTTTATAGCCAGTTGACAACCAAGAAAAGCATCAAAAAAATGTAAGAATAAAGTAAAGGTATTGGGATCATCAGTTTTCTCCAACACCAGTGCAACAATGGAATTTGTTTTACACCATCTTGTGTGAGAGTTAGCTGCGTGCTTGGATGGTGGGAGGCAGCCAAAAACGTTCCCACAAATATTTTTCCAACTTTGTCTGAACAGATTCATAATATCAAAATACATAATTCTCTATGTCACTAATGCTACCAGATGGCACTGATTTCACTGCATAAAATTCCCAAAAACTGCGTTAAAGGAGATCTTAAAAATACAGCGAATGCATTTGGTGCATAATATTTTCTCTTGTTTTTCTGAAATCGTCTCAATTTAATTATGGTGTTATAAATCTGCAGTGTAAAATGGGGTGGAACATCAGGGGCATGAAAAACATATGCAGTTGCAAATCAGCAGTGTAAAAGTGGACAGGACATTAATAGAGTTGGGGAGAGAGGGGTAGCTTTAATTGGAATCTTATAAAGTGCATAACTTGAATGCATTTTTTTAAAAAAAATATCTTTAGTAAATTGAAATTTCACACATTGTGGCCTTCATTGTCTGGCGGCCTATAGTTTTTTTATATAATTGGGATAAACTATTTCATCATAGACCTATCAATTGTGCTTATTTTTAATGGGTTGCATGGCTTGAAGCTATTTTAATGCTTTTTCCCATTTCCATGTATGTGATATTTTGAAGGCATAGATGCCGTCTTTGTATGTTAGATAGAAAAGTTGTAGATTTGAAAGTGTTACGTTCTCCTTATACTTTTTACATCATCCTGTTTCCAGCCCTCGATGAGGAAGATGCCAGATTTGGATGTTTTGAATGCAGCCGTAAGTTTAAGTCCTCTGCGGCTCTACAGCAACATTTGTCAACCCATGATGCTGAGGACATGAAAGATTTTGATCACGATGGCGACCAAGATACAGATTTCTTAGCTAATCTAGAAGAAGGCACTGTTAAAGGCAAACAGAGAGCGGCAGCAGCTGTCAGGAAAAGGTTACTGCAAGGGAAAATGAAAAATGTGAGCTCGGAAGTTGGGTTATCTTTGATCCTGTACTGGAAACTTTAATATTAAATGCCACTTACATATTGAACCTTTTTTTTTTTATGTTAGCTAATGTTATTCGTGAATTGTTGTTATTTTACAGCTATACTTAATCAACTATCTAATGATATGTCCATTTTCATAATGATATTTTATTTGATCTTAAATGTTAGTATGAAAAAAATAAAATTGCAACTTTTTTTCCTTTTACAAAGGTCTTTTTATGCCGGATTTTAATGGATTTTAAATCAACCCAAGATGTCACAGCTATTCGCCAATATAATTATATTTGTGCTATTCCATTCTATTTCTTCTTTGTCCTTCTGCAGGGTGGGATAGAAGCAGGCAATTACCAGTGGAAGAAGAAATCAACAAACTTGTACCTTAGGTAAAATGCTTAGTCAATTTTGTTTGCAACATTTCCCTGTTAACCTGTTTCATTGATGTTATAGCTGTTGGACTTTATTGGTTAGAGCAGTGGTTCTCAACCTTTCTAATGCCGCGACCCTTTAATACATTTCCTTGTGTTGTGGGGACCCCCGGCCACATAATTATTTTCGTGGCTACTTCATAACTGTAGAGTATATATTTTTTCAAATGGTCTTAGGCGACCCATCCAAAAGGGGTCGCGACCCACAGGTTGAGAACCGCTGGGTTAGAGGGATCTCCAGTTTCCACTTGACAAAGATTGCAAGTAGTGCATAGCATGGAGGTTGGTTTTTTTAATAATTTTTTTAATGTCAAATGTCAATTACAACCATTACAATTACCTTATAGTTTAACTAGAGTCCTTATTTATTTCTTGGATCTGACCGGGGGCAACACAAGCTTTCACTATTTTTTTAGTAAAACTTTAAAGAAGTACAAGAAGCGCCAGTGGTCAGAGAAGACGCTGCTCGGCATGAAGAGCATGTACAAGAGGCAGGGGAAAGTCTCGGGGGGCAGTGAGTGGATGTGTACGCACTGTGACCTGACCTTTGACAATGCCTCGCTGCTCAACCTGCACACACTGACTCATGCTGCGGAGGATTTGGGCATGGATGAGATCAAGAAATTGACGGGAGACCAGGGAGCAGGGGTAAGGCTCTTGTCTTGTTTGGCACACACTTGGGTGTAAGCAGTGAGCAGGAGTAAGAGAAATATTGTTGTAAAATGGGTGTAACCAAAGAGAGGTTGTGTTGTTTGCCACAGACATGGGTGTAAGCAGAGAGGGATTGTGTTGTTTGGCACAGAGATGTGTGTAAGCAAAGAGTGGTTGTGTTGTTTGGCACAGACATGGATGTAAGCAGAGAGTGGTTGTGCTGTTTGGCACAGACATGGGTGTAAGCAGAGAGGGATTGTGTTGTTTGGCACAGACATGGGTGTAAGCAGAGAGTGGTTGTGCTGTTTGGCACAGACATGGGTGTAAGCAGAGAGGGATTGTGCTGTTTGCACAGACATGGGTGTAAGCAGAGAGGGATTGTGTTGTTTGGCACAGACATGGGTGTAAGCAGAGAGTGGTTGTGCTGTTTGGCACAGACATGGGTGTAAGCAGAGAGGGATTGTGCTGTTTGCACAGACATGGGTGTAAGCAGAGAGTGGTTGTGCTGTTTGGCACAGACATGGGTGTAAGCAGAGAGTGGTTGTGCTGTTTGGCACAGACATGGGTGTAAGCAGAGAGTGGTTGTGCTGTTTGGCACAGACATGGGTGTAAGCAGAGAGTGGTTGTGCTGTTTGGCACAGACATGGGTGTAAGCAGAGAGCAGGGATAAGATTGTTGTTTTGTTTGGCACACATTTAGGTGTACGGTCTGGCAATTAAAGCAACTCTGAATCTGAGTTCAAATTTTAACATTTTTGAAAGAGCTTTCTTCTTAATTTATTTTCTGTGCTCATATAAATGATCACACTCTTTTTAATAATGCCAAAAATATGAAAGCACTATGTAAACCAATAATAGTTTCCTTTTTCTAGCTTATATGTTTTTGTTTTTAAAGATTTTTTTGTGGCTATGTTAAATTATTGAATTAACTATGATGCTTAGATCAAAAATAAATTTTTCTCTGATTTCCATTTTAAAAAAAAAAACTTTTTTTTATTCTAGCCATGTTTGACAATGTTCATATCATCATATTTAAAACTGAAGAAATGTGAGCACTTACATTAGATGTAGATTTAAATACCACTTTAGTTAAATGTTGTATTTTCTCCTCCTCTAAAACTAGATGTACATTTTAATAGCAAATCCTGCTAAATGTTGTCTCCTCCTCCTCTAGATGGCTCAATCTGAAAGTGCCAATGGAGATGAGAACTCCTCAACTCTGGCAAGCCTAATGAACCTGAGTAGTCCCATTGTGGTGTGTCCCAAGTGCAGCATGGCTTTTGATGACCACAAGAGTCTCATGAACCACGTGTCTATGCATGCACAAGTTAGTTGACTGGCCTTCAAAGATTTTCTACTTTTTGCATTGTTAAGTCTTCCTTTTAAAAAAAATTATTTTTCAAAGAATAACTGTACTAAGCTGTTAATATTTTTTTGAATGTGTCATATAGATGCCATGGAACCCATACTAATTATTTCACCCTATGAGTTTTCAAGCCAGCTCTCTTATTTCTATTATCTATCTATTCTTTCCGCCAGCCTTCCAGTGAGAAGAGACCCTTTGACTGTAGGAATTGCAGCAAAAGTTTTTCAACTCAAGAAAATCTTGCAAAGCATCAGATGGTGCATGGAGATGAGTCTGAAAAACCCCTCCAGGTAACTGGAATGTTGTGCTTGTCATTTATTGATTGTGGTGGGTTATGGTTGTCATTTATTGATTGTGGTGGGGTGGTTTTTTAAATTAAAAAAAGGTTTTGTGAGACAAATCTAGTCACATCAATTTGCACTTTTGTCCTAAGCTTTTCATTCTCTGTCATAAATCTGATAGTGTTGTCTATGTCTTAAATGGCAAAGGGACTTTCTATTATTTCTAATAAAATTTCAGTAACAAAGTGGCTATTGGTACCCGGGTACCAGAATTGAGAGGTTGGGATTAAAAAACTATTTAAAATATTATTATTGGGTTTGTAAGACCAAATGAGGTATAAAATGAAAGATACTTGAATGTACTATATGTTTCTAAACGTAATTCTTCATTGTAACTAAAATAAACTACTACAAATGACATGCGAATAGCATTAGTCAAAATGGACCCAGACACGCAGCGCCGCCATTCGCACCCGGGTATCATTAGACTCAATGCGATTTGGATGTCATTTGTAGTGGTTTATTTTATTAAAACTGAAGAATTAAGATTACAAACGTATAGTGCATTCAATTATCTTTCATTTGATACCTCATTTAGTCTCACAAACCCAACAATAATATTTTAAATCGTTTTTTAAGCCCAACCTCTCAATTCTGGTACCCGGGTACCAATAGGTGCAGCGTTTCAGTAATAGGGCTTATCATCCATTGATTTATTTGAGTAGGAGTTAAGATGGTGAACTGACAGACGGGCCTTTTAACTAATGCAATGTTTTCTAATGGGAATTAGGAAAAAAAAGATATTCTTGGGTATGTGTACATCAAGTTGAATGTTCTGCCCAAGATTAGTTTACTTGATGAACTGTAAATTTACTTAAAAGCTCTGCACCTTACTTTGCTGTTCTTTGCGGTAGAGTCCTACCAGGGGCTATTGATATAAACTTTAAGTCTAAGCTGGCATGCTGACTTGAATAGTGACATCATTTCCTTTGATCAATGAAAATGTGACTCTGCTTAACTTCAAAAACCATTTTTCAGTGTGCTATTTGCTTTAAACGTGTCATGAACAATGCAGCCTTGGCGTGCCACATGAAAACCCACAGTGAGAAAAAATACTACGACTGCCCTGTGTGCAATGAGGAGTTTGACCTGGTGGCAGACCTCAGAGAGCACGCCCTCAGACACATGGACAATCAAGGGCTCTACCCCTGCAACTCATGCACAAAGATATTTGAGGATTTTTCAGTGCTGAAGAAGCACATCAAGTCACTTCATCCTGACAGAATATTTGTGTGTCCAGAGTGTGAAAAGGTGAGTGCAATGTAGAAAACAACTCTGCTTCTTTTAACGACACCTTTCTGGATAACCAGTACGAAGTGGCTATATGTACACGGCTACCGGAATTGAGAGGTTGGGATTAAAAAACGATTTAAAATATTTTTTTTGGGTTTGTATGACCAAATGAGGTATCAAATGAAAGATAATTGAATGTACTATACGTTTGTAAACTTAATTCTTCAGTTTAACTAAAATAAACTACCACAAATGACATCCGAATAGCATTGAGTTTAATGTGTCCCGGGTCCGAAAGGGGGCGCTGCGTGTCCGTGTACATTTTGACTAATGCTATTCGGATTAATCGTAATAAAATAAATGAAAGTAAACAGACCAAAGGAAAGCTGCAAAAATCTTAGAGGAGCCTCCTATTTTTTGGATCCATCATTCAAAAGAAGGGTTGTAAATGCAACACCAATGTTGACAGCTCTTAAACCCTTATATTTGTTCTTAGGGCACATTTTCAATATATTACTATTCATCGATTTGTTAGTATTTTGATTATAACTATCCAGATATTTACTAAATATACTTGGATGTGAAAGGTATACAAAATTGGCCTAATTAAATTCATCGCTGACTACTGATACTGATTCACTTTTATTATTATAAACATTTAAAATTAAAAGTCTTAATCTTCACTTTATTCTCAATGAGAATCATTTACTCCATAGATGTCTTTCAATTTAATTTCTGCCCTGTTCTGGGTGGGCGTGGCATATGATGTTTTATGACCACAACGCTTGGGTATTTTAGTTTTAGTCAAGGTAATTCATCTTCAACGATTGAATCAATAGTCAATAGAATCAGATTGTTTTGATTCTTTTATTTCCATTTAAAATATTCACATTGGGTCCAATATTAGGCTTAGTACATCAAATTTTATGAAACGTTCGTTTCTTTGAATATTTGATATCACTAGGCATTGTATAAACAAATTATAAACAAATATTAAGACAATTATAATGTTCACAAAATTGTTTTGTTTATTTCTATGGAAGCCGCCATATTTAAAAGGACTGATCATTGTATTAAACAATTATTGGGGAGGTCATCGTTGTTTTAAAATAATTAATTCAGAAAAAGTGTAATGATTTTTATTTTTTTGGGGGTAATTTCTGATACTACCCCTTCTAATAAAAAAAATCATATCTCAAGAACTATTTAACCTAAATTAAAATAATTACATATAATTGTGCAGAATTGAATACACTTTAATTTGATATCAATGATTATTGCTAAATAAAAAATTAGCATTTTTTCATTTTTCTCGGTGTACCTCCCCCCTTAATTCATCATGTTCCGTACACAACCGAACCTCGCTCACAAAACCAGTCCATAATAACATTACCCAGTGCAACTTTACACTGTGCATACTATTTTCAAATTTTCATCATCATCTCAGCCATTCCCAAGATTGGATAAGCTTCGCCTTCACATGCTGCGACACACCAGCCATCGGGAGTTCATGTGTGAGACTTGTGGTAGGCAGTTCAAGCGCAAAGACAAGCTAAATGAGCACAGGAAGCGGGTGCACTCAAAGGAGAGGATGGAACAGCAGCTCTACGCCATGCAGCAACAGAACAGCAAACATATCAGCAAATTCACTCCTAAGGTATAGGAAAATTTCATTTCCAATTTTCTTTTCTACAAAAATATATTTCTCAATAAGTTTCAGTGTTAGAACTTTATTGGATTTACTTATTAGAATGTAAGGCTTCCTCTAAACCCTGTTTCAAGGAAAAAAATTCTGTGTGAGAAAGATATTGCATTTAAATTTAATGACTCCACAAATTGAGAGACCAATATTCATCTGAACTATTTTCCATCAGGTGCAAAAATTGTTGGATATATTTTACACCATCTCCTCAAATTTAGAACAGCATAATGATTTGTTAAGTTGCATAGTGCATAATCCCTGACACACTATTCAAAATTTTGAAGCCATTTAAAAAATATTTTTTGCACTGACAAATAGTTCACTTCTATTTCTATGCACAGGTGCTACCATCAGAATGGCATAGATTTATCTATAAATGTCATACATGCCTGTTAGGCTTTAAACGTAGAGGCATGCTAGTCAACCACCTGGCCAAGCGACACCCAGACATTAAACCAGAGCAAGTGCCAGAATTAAATTTGCCTATTCTGAAAACTCAGAAAGACTTCTACTGCCAATATTGTAAAAAGGTAATCTTAAAGAAAAGAATATATATATATATATATATATGAAACCTACTAACTTACTTTTTGAAAATCATTAATGTGGAGTCAAACAATTGTTAACATTTCCTTGTGATGAAAGCTTTTCAAGACCTCATACTATTATGTTTATATTGTTTTTTGTATCTGTTTCTTGGGTCTCATCTCTCATCAAACAGTTTGAGTAAAAAGCAACAGATCTTTGCCTTAAAAAAATAGCCTTATTTTAGCGAGCATACGGGTCATGGGCTGGGTGGCTGAATGGTCTAAACTGAGCAAATCTCAAGATGATGAACCAGATGTTTTAAACATTGGACAATGCCTCAGTATTACCAGTAAATACCAGGGAAAACCTGCAGAAGATGTAAAGAGCTAGCAGCGAATATCCATGACTTACTGCATAGGAAAACTTGCAGAGAGAAGGTCAACCATTTCCTGTATTGATGGCTGGAAACAACAGCAACCATTTCCTGTATTGATGGCTTGAAACAACAGCAACCATTTCCTGTATTGATGGCTTGAAACAACAGCAACCATTTCCTGTATTGATGGCTAGAAACAACAGCAACCATTTCCTGTATTGATGGCTTGAAACAACAGCAACCATTTCCTGTATTGATGGCTTGAAACAACAGCAACCATTTCCTGTATTGATGGCTTGAAACAACAGCAACCATTTCCTGTATTGATGGCTTGAAACAACAGCAACCATTTCCTGTATTGATGGCTAGAAACAACAGGTACTTTCAATAAACACCAAGCTGGCTTCTGAGCTGGACAGCTCACTAACAATCAAATGAGCTTTTTTTACCTGAGCGTGTCAGACAAATCTACCACAGCAGTCTCTTGCTGACCTCCAGTTGGACTGTAACTGATGCTCTGGACACAACATTGATGACTATGGAAGCTGGATAACACATGAAGTGACAACAAACAATGGCTAAAAATGCCCTCACTGATTGCACTATACAAACATAAATAATGGCATCCCATCAAAGTGTGTCCTAAAAGAAGTTTCAACGCCTTAATGAACACTTGGGCTGGCTTAGTTATATGGTGAAAAGTTATAACTGAAAGCATACTACACCTTTACAGTAGACCCTGTTTTCATCAAAACATACAAAGTATAACCCAAACATATATGTCCACCATTACAGTAGACCCAGTCTTCATCAAAACATACAAAGTATAACCCAAACATATCACAGACCTGTTTACTCTTACGGTTTTGGTGTACAATGTACGATTTTGAGGAGTGTACATTATATATACTGTATGTTTATTTCTTACTATTAAGATAATGTATCGAACGATTTTGTGTTGATGTTGTACGATTTTAAGTGTTTGAGAGTAAACAGGTCTGATATCATATGTCCACCATTACAGCATACCCAGTCTTCATCAAAACATACAAAGTATAACCCAAACATATCATATGTCCACCATTACAGCATACCCAGTCTTCATCAAAACATACAGATTATAACCCAAACATATCATATGTCCACCATTACAGCATACCCAGTCTTCATCAAACGTATCCGGAAATTTGATCGAAAGAAATTTCGTCGACGGAATATTGATCAACGGAAATTTGATCGAACAGAAATTTGGTCGAATCGTTTTTTTAGTTTATAAGTTAAAATTTTGTGTCAAATTTCTTTTTGAACGCATTATTTTGTTTTACTATATAGTATAGTGCGTTCAAAAAGAAATTTGACGAAAATTTTAACGTCTGAACTGAAAAAGAGATTCGACCAAATATCCGTTCGATCAAATTACTGTCGATCAATTACTTTAATTACTACTTTAATTAACAATAAAAAGTGTTAACACATTAAAAATACTTGACTAAAACAAAGACTTCCACCACCTGTCAGTCAAAATGTGATGATGGCACCTGTCAGTCAAAATGTGATGATGGCACCTGTCAGTCAAAATGTGACGATGGCACCTGTCAGTCAAAATGTGACGATGGCACCTGTCAGTCAAAATGTGACGATGGTGTAGACTTTGCAGAATTAAATCACAAGGCCTGGGATTTTTTCTTTTGGTTGATAAGCTGGTTCCCTTTAAAGCAAATCGCCTCTCTCCACACACCAGGAACATCAAATCTGGATGATACAGCTTGGCACCAGTAGCATTGCAGTAGTTGCCGGAATGTTTCATTGTGTCAATGTTATCCGCCTACGGGACTCCATTTCCGGGTTTGAATTCAGAGTTTTCCTTCTTTACGATGAGTTGCCATCTGGGGAGTCCCATCCACCCCGGATGCTGGTGATGTTTTTGCTTATCTAGGCTTTGGTGGGGTTGAACTCCAGACTGGTCAGCCACCCATCACACTTGACTCAATACTGCTGCAATTACTGTTGTGATGTGTGATTTTCCTCACTACAGTGATGTGGCTGGTACATTGCATCATGATGTTTCCTTTTAAACTTCAGATATACAAGTCCTCATCCAAACGAAAGTCCCACATCCAAAAGATCCACCCTGGTTGTGCTGTTCCCCCCTCCTCCAGGAAGAAACTCCCGCAGCAGGAAGCTTCTTGCTTTTCACACACAGTCAGCAGTGTCACCATGATGCCACATGGATGCAAGTTTTGTCACAAACAATATGCAAGCAAGGCCAAACTACTGCAGGTAGGTTGCCTTATAAGCTTCAGATGAAACAAATATATTTCATAGACAATCTTGATTTGTATCCTCCCAGAAAGATAAGTTAATCTCTCTGTCTGATTAGATCATTAAAATCATACAAAAGATGTCACGTTTAACTTGTACAAATGATAAATATGTGAGCTTAATAAGTTCAAGTGATCTATATATATTTATTTTAACTTGTACAATTGATAAATATGTGAGCTTAATAAGTTCAAGTGATCTATATATATTTATTTTAACTTGTACAAATGATAAATATGTGAGCTTAATAAGTTCAAGTGATCTATATATATTTATTTTAACTTGTACAATTGATACATATGTGAGCTTATAAGTTCAAGTGATCTATATATATTTATTTTAACTTGTACAATTGATACATATGTGAGCTTATAAGTTCAAGTGATCTATATATATTTATTTTAACTTGTACAAATGATAAATATGTGAGCTTAATAAGTTCAAGTGATATATATATTTATTTTAACTTGTACAAATGATAAATATGTGAGCTTAATAAGTTCAAGTGATATATATATATATTTATTTTAACTTATACAAATGATAAATATTTGAGCGTAACAAGTTCAATTGATAAGATTAACTACTACAATTACAAGTGATAAATATGTAAGCTTAACTACTACAACTGCAAGAGATTATATTATTTATCACTCTTTGATGTCTATAACTTTGTTCAACTTTTAACCTTTGAACAGCATCAGAGAAAAAACCACCCAGAACTTGTTGAGCCAGTACATGAGAAAAAAAAAGCAAAGAAGGCACAACAAGACTATTTACAGATCACTGTCACAGGTTGGTCAAACTTTCTCTGTCACAGGTTGGTCAAACTTTCTCTGTCACAGGTTGTCTTAAAAGCAAAGGAATATTTTGGACCTGAGCAATTTTGATTGTCTTTGATGGAAATTTTAAGAAGTTAAAAAGCCTTTGCCGTGGTATATAGAAAATTAAATAAATATTGGAACAATATATATAGACTTGAAAATAAAAGACAAGACAATTAAGGGGGTGTTTCAGCTGGATGCCTTCTTCAGCAGACAATAAAATGCAATAAACTTAAAATTAAATACAAAATAAAATGTGTGTCTGCTGAGATTTCAATAAATTGATTGTAGCTCAATGTTCAGAACAGGAAATGCTCAAATTAATTCAGATTTTAGGCACCATATCACCATAGGGAATCAATCAAATATTCACTTACTAATGATCCTTTATTTCTACTTTCAATTTTTTGCTGTTAAAAATGTGGACATTAATCTATTTCTTGCCTTCTTTTATACAGATCCTGCTCAGGGTATTGAAAGATATGAAGCAGTTCCCATAGCAGTGGTAACACAGGGTGACTCCACTGGTGATGCCGACCTCTTGACCCAGGCCATGAGTGAACTCCACAATTACGCCAATGAGTTCATGAGCAACTCACGGCTTTCAATGACCTGTCCACCCACCATGGTAAGACATGCCTTTTCACCCAACATGGTAATGGTAAGCTGGGACATTGTCAGTCTACCACATTATTGACCAGCATGGTATGCCATGATATTCCTCCTCCCCCCCCCCCCCCTGCCATGGTCAACTTTAATTTGATAGTTTCCATTTTATGCTTAATACTTCGATACCCTAAAACTACAATTTTGCCTGGCATATCAGAAGATGCAAACTATCTTCAGGTCAGGAACTTTGTAACTTTTTGCTTAGCATCTTGTTCATTTGAGTTGGCCTCATTCTTTAGTGTTTACAAAATTTTCTACCAATTAACTACCTGAACTACTTAAAACTTTGAATTTGCTCTTGGAGTACATAAAACTGTTTCAACTTGCAGGTCCATATACAGTCCAATAGTCAGTTTCAGCCAACAACCATCGACATCAACCAACTGAACCTTCAAGCCATTCATTCATTTACATCTCAGAATGGAGGTGTGGCCACTGTTCTAGCCCAACCCCAGCAACCCACCAGTCCAACCCAAGCTGTCACAGTATTAGCGCCCAGTGGTTCTCAAACAATTAATTTGAACAACAGCCAGCTCATAACTAGGGCACTGGCCAATGGTTGCTTTAGCAGCTCATTCAGATAGATTTAAATCAGGTTTTTTCTCAGTTTACAGCATATGTAAAGGAAGACTACCTTAATTCTTAAGGTCTAAAAACAAAAAAAGCATCTTAAAATCTCCTATTGTTATGATTATTTTGTGTGAAGGTTATTAATGAAGTCGTCTCCCCATGCCCTTTGGCTAAAATGATTGTTTTGTTTGCCTGGCTTTAATCCATAACTACATTTAAAAAGCTGTGCTGTCAAATCTGCATCATTAACATTTGAACACTGAGCAAACCTTTAAAATCTTTGAACATTTTATAAAAAGAGAATATTTCTTAGCCTGTGACTATGAAAGATTTATTACTGATGCAATTGTGATTTAAGTTCATATCTAAAATGACTTCCTTCAAGTGCCTTTATGTCCATCTAACGACCTGTAGCTGTAGTAATTTTTTTTTTTTTTTTTTTTTTTTTGTACTTGGAGAGTAATTTGAATTTTGCTTGGTTTGTATGCAAAGTGGAGCAATGCTGTCTTTAAATGAGCTTTGAAAGGACTTATAAAGATAACTAATGACTTTGTTTTTTTTGTATTGCAATATTAAATTTGTTATTACACAGCCTGGCTGGGAGGAATTAGAACTACTTCTTGGTGGAGAGGCAGACAACATAATTTATTCTTATGTCCGCTTGGTTGCCACGACAACATTACCTTTAACTTAAATTATTGCCTTCGTGTCATGAGCAACAACACATCCTATTAATTTCATTTTCAAAATATCCCTGCATATAACATATTATTGGAAAAAGTTTCTAGCCAAAAGATTGAAATGTGACTTCAACTGTATTAGTACGTTTCCAAGCACCATCTCATATTCAGTTTAAAATTTTATATACTTTAGATAGATCTATTAATGTTTTGAAAAAAATCTATGACATAATTTAAGTGCATGTGCTTTATTCTGGGCTTGTATATGTTCATTATACAGTTGTCAACTCTTAATACAATCAGTAGAGATTCTATAAAAAAAAAACATAATGTTACTTAACACATGGTGGAGAAACTTGGCTGAATGATACAAGTATCTCTTATGCTACAGATGTTCCTGCATTTTTCAATCAAATTTTACCATCACTAAAGGATGTGGCATAACTATACATGTCTAGTTTTTTAACCTTCGAGCCTAGACCATTTGTCAAAACTTGTGAAGGCTGATTGCAAGTGTTTATTTATTTATCCTTTTAAATTGTGATTATTTATATTTCTGTTGGCTTTTCCAATAAATGTATAGTCATTTTCATTTTGTATCACTATCAAAATCCACAGGTAAGTGCAATAATATTTGTTAGTTGGGTTTTTTTTTTAATGTTCTGATTCTTAATTTTTTATAATTAATTCTTAACATTCGAAAAATCATGGAAGGGAAAACAGATTATTGGTGGAGTTAAATTGCAATTACTAAACAATTTTTTGATAAATGATGTGGGGACGGAGAAGATTTTTTGGACTTATGTGCTCTGTAAAATGCTTTAAGCAAGGGCCCCACTCCCCACTCTATATTTTACAATTTTTTAGGGAATCTTCATATTCCTTAGTTCATTAATATTTTCATTCTTATTTGAAAAGTTCAAAACTGTTAATTATTTTAGCATTCAAAAAGTGTAACCGTTACAAGAATGTTTGATTTTATCAAATGGTCACCAGGTTTAATTATTGGTGACACTGATTTGAGAAGTTTTCAGCTGTTTATGTGTCACTTTGTTGCCAGTATTGTAGTGCCTGCACTTTATGTAAAGTTCTAACAGTCATTATTTCACAATATGTTCTGCTATTTCCTCATAAGTCAGTAGCATTCAATGATTTCCCTCTGTTCTGAGATTGTTGTGTGCACTGCAAGTTGTTTTATATTTATTAAAAAACATTGTAACTGATAAATCAACCACCTTGAGGTAATAAAAACAAAATTAAACATTGCCATCTCTGGTTTGTTTTATTTTTGTAATATTTTTCTATAATCAACTGAAAAATTACATCAAATAACTGGAGAAAATTATAAACATTATGTTGTACATAAGGCCATTGTATCAAATATAATATGTGTATTAGTATTAGCAGAAAGTGTTATAGTTGAACTGGAACTTGGTAATTTATAACTGTCACAATGGTGAATTGGTTGGGTGTCAGGAGCATTGGTCCTTGAATTTAACTTGGTTTATTTCAAAGTTAATTTAGAAGAATCAATTCACACGCTGATATGCTAGAGATTGTCAAAATTTGGATCTTGTCCTGTTGGGTCAGCACCATTCGGTTTGTGATTTTTCAGATAAGTTCGTCTGTGTGAGGAAAAATGAGTTGCAAGATTTCCATAATTCAATGTAATTAGAATTAATTTTGGATGTGATGAAAAATTGGATAATGCAATCAAATTACACAAATTTAATGTATATATTATCAACAAAAAAAAAATTAATGAGCATAAATTATCATTATAACTATAAGGAAATGTTGATTTTGTGACACTGAATATTCTGTTTGATCATCAGCTGTTGACAAGAACAAATTGTGTTATGATGGAGAATATTGTTATATTTCAGACCCTACAAGGGCTCAGCCGTGTATTGGAAACTCTAAAATTATATATCTTTGATATTCCTAAAGATTATTTTTTATTGAGCACAATTATAAATTGTTTATAAAATGTGAAAATGTTATTATTGTAACTTACAACAGGGCATTTGTTCTCTGCAGGTCACTGATTTTGGCTTCTGTCTGGTCCATCCATTGTTTGTACTTCTCTCCCCATGACCTTTGTAGCTAAAATTATTTTATGAGTTTGAATATAATTGATCGAATTTTTTTTTAAAGTAATGCATAAAATCATTTAATGTAAGAGAGTTCTTAAGATTATTCAAATAACACATAGTCAATAAGTAATATTTTGCATCAGAAATTCTTATCTCTACTTTAAAATATTGAACTGTGCAAATGCTTACTTCAGATTTGAATTTTTCTTCCATCTCGCACCAGCTGGCTTCCTTGGCACTTAAATCTGACGTAAGAACAAAAACTCTGTCTCTCAGCTCCCTGTTTTGCAATGTCATTGCTGCATGTTCATTTTCTAACACCTCATTTCTTTGCCGAAGGAACTCCAGCTCTGTTTCATGGCTACACAACGACTCCTGTTCATAAATTTTGTAATACCAACACAGTGCATAGAAAAATCCTGAGAATTGCTAACCACAAAAATCACACAAATTGATTAAGTGATAAATTTTTATACAAGTGCAAACATATTAATGTAAGTTATAAATTAAAGTTTGACAAAAATGTTAAATATAAATAATTTTAAAAGCTAGTTATATTAGCGGCAAACCTTAGGGTGATTATTTTTCAAAATGTCAACTTCAGCTGCAAATTTTTTTCTTAATTCATCCATTTCTTTCTGCCATTCTTTATCTTTGTCTTTTAACAGCTTCTCTATTTCTTTATCATCTATGTCTTTTGATTCCCTGTAATAAAATTAACCCGTCTTGACAGACAAAAGTTTATATATAAACATTTTTTTAAACGCATTAAAGAGATTTTAGAAGCTGTATAAATTAATCAGACCATCATCTTGGTTTATATTATGGAGTAACATTTTTTTCATACTTTTTTCGTTGAAACAGCTATATCTCATGGAAAAATTAATTTCCAGCTTAACAAAAATTTGAATTTAAAAAAAAAACATTGGCAAAGAACCCAGAAAAAAAATCCATTTTAAATAAAATAAAATGTAATTGAACAAAAAGTTATAGTTATAGTGGTCATAAAAACAAAAAAATAAATTAGCTTTGTAGATATGTACACAATATCACAATTACTGACATATGCATGGTAAAATATATATTATATTATATACAGATTTTTCCACTTTTTCATGTGTTTTAACAATAAAGGACAAATATTTTTCTTACCTTCGACCAAACGGCACGCCAACTTCTAAAATTTCCCTTTCTCTTTTCACTACTTTTGTGTTTTTGGCTTTGCGCAATTCATCCAATCTGCGTTTAAGAGATGCAACTTCATCCTCTAGCTAGAATTGTTAAAATAATTTTTATATGCCATATGTGCATATCTACATAAGAAGCTTACATTGGTTAGAAGTAATATAGTCATGACAAAAATAACAAGAATTTACATTAAAATGTAACATTTAAGTATTTAAGGATCTCCTTAATCAAACTTTGTCTTGTTCGCCTTCATCTCTATTTTTGTTTCAAACCTTAAGTCAGTGGTTCTCAACCTTTCTAATGCTGCGACCCTTTAATACAGTTCCTCATATGTAGGCGACCCCTAACTAAAAAATTATTTTCATTGCTACTTCATAAATGTAGAGTGTATGTTTTTCCGATGGTCTTAGGCGACCCTGGGAAAGGGTCATTTGACCTCCAAAGGGGTCACGACCCACAGGTTAGAACAGCTGCCTTAAGTAATTCAAAAAAACAAAATGTAATACAAAGCACTGAATCACACATTTGTTTTTAAACAATACTAAATCAACCCAATCAAATATTAACCAGCCACTTCCAAAGTGTGGACTCATTATGTTTTAAATGTTAACAGAATTAATAGGGTTGCAAATGTGCATATTTTTTCTGTTGCAATTTTAAATTGTCATCACTTAAAAATTGAGTTATTCTTTTTATTTATAAAAATAAAATAAAAAATCCATTTGCTAAGAATATCTCAGACAACAATGCATCACAATAGGAATTCATCCACATATTATTTTATTTTATGATATATGTTAACGACTGTACATTGTGATTTACAAGCAACGCAATCTTTAAAAACTAAGATAAAAATGCAGAAATACAAAATTTTTCAAGACTTCATTCACATCCTATTACTCAGCAGTGGCATATAAATGTAGTGGGGCCAAAATAATACATAAATTGCCATCCAGGATATCCAGCTTCTGAAATATATTTTTTTTTTCAAAATTCTTAAGCAAGTATAAATAATATTTTTTAATACAAATCTGTAAGGGAACACAACAGATGATACTCATTAATTATACTACCTCTTTAACTCGTTGTTTCAGGAGTGCTTCACTCGCTTTATGGTCTCCTGTTTTATCAACACTTTTTGTCCTAGTCGCCATAAGAATTCTGTTATAAAATTAAGTAGTAAGGTGGTTAGGAAACTCATTACAATCATTACAAAAGTCTTGTATGTCTCTTTAATCTTGTTACTTATAGTTATAGTGTGGTAAGTAAGATAAGTATTAATTTAATTTCAATACCTTATTTACTTATTATACCCAAGTGATCGTGAATGTTAACAGTGACAGTGGCGAAGCACCAACCTACAAGGCTAATGTTTAAGGTTTAAGTAAGACTCTTAGTCAGAGTAGACTACATTACATTTACTCAGTAGGAGTTACTGACTAGGTTGACTTTTAAATTGATCGTGACATATGACAGTGACAGTATTTTGAATTTGACAGTATTTAAAGTTAAATTATACAGTATACAATAAATGATTATAGACGCCATGCAGCGGCATGCACAGGGAGTCTGCATCTCTAACGTTTAAGATATTTATCATATTTACTGCCAAAACAACACAAAAAAGTTAATGCTAATAATGCTTTACGCTCGCATACTTTCAAATATCAAATACGCATTTATTATTTAATAATTCATGCGAGTGAAAAATTACATACTTGTACCGTAACTAAAGACGCTTTAACCACACCATTATCGTTTATTTCTTACTTTATAGGGCAAAGTAATAATTTGACCCAGTTTGAAATCTAAGATAAGTCAGTGAAATCCCGCTATTATAACGCGATAATTGGTGTCCGTAAATATAATCGCTTTGATGATGTGGTCACGTTATTTTTTTTAATTTTTTTTTCCCAATAAATTATGCGGATAGCGTTGGGATTTTATTTTTTTTAAGTTTCAGAAGCACCTACAGTCTACAGCATATTTCACATTTGGCATATCATATGCGATGATTAAGGTGGTCATGGTCGATTTCGAGTGACACACTATATATCTCTTAATGTGTATTTTGCTTCTGGTACGCCTTGATTCCTCTTCAAAACCCCCACCCCCTTCCCAACTCCTCATGTTTTATATTTATAGTAATGAGTGAGGAAAAGGCTGTCACGCGGCGAGCTTCATGCGTGGCGTCTGAACTCCGGTTGATTATTATTTTTCTTAAGAAATAATTTTTTACAAATCTTTGTTCTGGAACTGCACACCACACAGAACTTGGTCATAGGTCGTCCTTTCACTTCGGTCATGTGCGCGCGCACGTGAGTCTGTTCTGTAGCCTGGTACGGGAAGGTATTGCAGCAGCATTGCTATTTTCGTATACTTGTTGTTTTGTAAGTCTTTGTTATAAAATGAACAACAGCAAACTCTCTGTCGAGCGAGGGGTTTTTGTACAACGTCATCTCTATCTCGCGATCCGACAACTGCCTGTTCCTATCAGTATTTTATTTCTTGACACAAACTGTTGACGAAGGCAATACACGCTAACTGCGATATAGTATAAGGCAGTAGATTTCGTTGCATCTTATAGAAATGAGCAGTTAACTCTTTTTCCCCAGTAACACTTGGAACTTACGAGTATTTTCTCAAAATACCCTGACCCAGTGTAAAAAAACTGCATGCGGTAAGCCCTATATATAACTACTAAAAGGCGACCACTTCAGGCTCAGACGGTCGAGTCTTTTCAAACTTGAACGAGCCATACCCATGCCAAATGTGTGCATTTGTTACTATCACAATGCATGAATGGCAATACGATAAAAACGTTGGTCTATTGATTCTAAGCGATGTTTGTTTAGATTAAATAGTCAACAATTATTTAACAGATATCAAAATGTATCAATAAACTTTGTGTGCCAACATGTAGACCTAATGGATCCAGGCGTGAGTGCCAAATCGAAAATGTTGACCATTGGCCCTTCGTGCAGTGGCGTAGCTAAGTTTAGTGGCGCCTTGGGCGCGACAATATTTACCCGACACATTATTTTGAAAATAATGCAGCTGGTCGAAAATGCCAACCCATCCTTCCAACGTTAGTGCCTACTGTACTGTCCCTGGAAAGCCTACAGGATATATACCTCTATGAACGTACAATTTCAATTTATAAATAGTTAATTATTTATGCCACCCCCCCCCCCCCAAACGGCCTCCTTAAAAAAAAAAAAAAACTTAAAAAAAAAAAAAATAGCTTTATCTTTTCTCAAAACTTGCACGAGTAAACACCACGAAAATGAACAGGCTACCCTTTGTCTAGACACTGCACCGGAAGTCATTTCTCTCTGATAAACAACATGGCTGAATATCTCGCTTCGATTTTTGGAACAGAAAAGGACAAGTAAGACTTAGTTAATTATTTTAAGGAATGATATTTACCAAATTTCTAAACTATTTAAGCAATTTGAGGACCAATTTGGTGTAGTAAGCCTTGCTATCAATATGTAACCACATATGCTTTGCAAACGATTTGAAAAAGGGATACCTCACACCGCATCCGGCTGTAGTTAAAATTAACTTACACAATTAGCTTCACTATTCTAAAATACTATGCACACTGCTCCCAGTATTAATAATTATTTGACCTGCACAGGTCACAGTACAGTGACTGCAGTAAAGTACTGATACTGATTGTACTGAATTAGTATAAAACAAGTCAACTTCTAAATTAAACAATTGTATGACCCAGCTGTACAACTATATGAATGAAATATATAACTGTCTACTATATTCTATATACTTTCATACTGACAGCGAATGATAGTCTATACTATATATATGTCCAGTATGCCAAAAAAAAGGCTGATGTTGAAAATTGATAGTGACAGTTTGAATAGATTATAATAGTATAAGTATACTAGTATATGCCAAAGACAAAGGCCCCTAAATAATAAAGCCTAAAAGTTAAAAGTCCTAAGTAAGCATAATTAGCTATGAGTTAGAGCCTTTCAACCTTTGAGATGCAATGCTTCATTCAATCACCTTTACCATTTATTAGGCCTTCATTTAATTCACCACATTCTGTGTTACTGTAGCTTCGGTGGTTTTGGCAAAAAGCCTAGAATTTAGATTAGGCTGTAACTGTACCTCTGGTGATGTCTTCTGAGGTATAGGCAGTATAGGCATAAGTTTTTTTTGCCTTTAAAACTAGCCTAGCAGCTGAGTTTTGAACCTTTTGTAGTTTTTCTAAGAAGTGTTTTGGTGAACCTGACAGAAGAGAGTTGCATTAGTCAAGACGAGAGAGAACAAGAGCATAGACTAGGGTTTTTGTTGCATTAGTTGTGAGGTAGTGGCGGATGGAGCTGATCTGATGGATGGCCGTGTATGCAGAGCGACAAATGTGGGATATATGATTATCAAGAGACAAGTTGTGAGATAGAAAATAACCAAGATTCCTAGTGGAGGATGTAAACTGTATGTCTGAGTTACCTACTTGAAATGAGGTGGGGAGAGCTGAGTTAGAGGATGATTTGCAATCGTGAATAAGAAGTGCTTCCGTTTTGTCATCGTTAAGTTTCAACTTGCTGAGTGTCATCCATGACTTGACATCAGCAATGCTCTCCTGCAAAGTCCGGACAGCGGAATCGACAAGAGAGGGATGGGATGCGTGTCATCCGCGAATGACTGGCTCTCCACAGCATGCCTCTCTAGCAAAAGGAGCAGTGGCCTGGTATACATTGTAAATAGAACCGGGCCTAAAACGAACCTCTGTGGCACTCCATACACCAAGTCAGCACTGCCGGAGAGACAGCCATCGACAGCAACCGCCTGCGTTCTATTGGAGAGGTAGGACATAAACCAAGCCAAAACTGAACCAGAAATGCCAAAGTAATTTTCAAGGGTTTTTGTAAAGGGTTTCATGGTCAACAGTGTCAAAGGCCGCACTGAGGTCCAAGAGGATCAGGAGGGAGACATCACCGCTGTCCAATGCGAGCAAGAGGTCATTGGTTACTCTCAAGAGAGCTGTCTCAGTGCTATGGAAAGGTCTATAGGCTGATTGATTAGGACTGAGAAGAGAGTTGTCGTTTAAGTTTATGGCAGGCGGTGAAGAGGAAG
This sequence comes from Omphiscola glabra, assembly GCA_964017045.1. Lineage (NCBI taxonomy): Eukaryota > Metazoa > Mollusca > Gastropoda > Lymnaeidae > Omphiscola > Omphiscola glabra. Next base: position 16,788,835 of record OZ024807.1, read on the forward strand.
AAAGGAATTTTTGTTTAGAATGGTACTGTAGTCACCTTCCTTTAATGCATAAGGTAAATCCCTTGATGCGGATCAATTTCTTATTTGTCCCTTTTGAGGATTGACCTTTGCCAACTGGATGTCATAAATATAAGTGCTAGCAAATTTAAAGGTTTCACTATAATACGTTTTTTGGCATTGTAATCTATACACTATTTCATTATTTCCCCTTTGTCAAATCAGATTTTGTAAAAATAAAATAATTCCCTAGTATTCAGTCATTGACCTGAGATCAAGGGTCATAGTAGTCATAGTCATTGACATGAGGCCCTTGGTCATAGTAATTATATTTGTTTGGGTCATTTTTCACTGATGAGGCCCAAGCCATAGATTAGGTAGTCATAGGCATGAACCTGAGGCCCTAGTCATCTGTCAGAGTAATCTTTGTCATTGCCCTGAGAGCCAAATAAGTATTTATAAGTATTTGCATACCATGCTCTAGAGCAGTGCTTCTCAAACTTTTTAGTATGGCGGACCGGCAGGAATTTTTACATTGCACCACGGACCGGTGCACTATTTTCCTTGTACTGACGTGGTAGCGAAATGAGTTTTCTTGAAAACTTCTGCGGACCGGCGGATGATGGCCCACGGACCGGCACCGGTCCACGGACCACCACTTTGAGTAGCACTGCTCTAGAGAATCTCACCCCACCATCATCGTTCTTAGGCCTGAGATTATTAGTATTACCATTATAATTAGCTTAAGAATTATTGGTTAAAATTTCAGATATCTAAATATTTCAATTTCAGTTAAATGTGGTTTGTGCACTAATATTTGCAGTCTACCATACTATAGGAGTACGTACTTCTAGCATAATTCCATTTTGATTTTAAAAAATTTTAACTATTTTTAATTATTGTCTGTAAAATTTCAGAGTAAACTGTTCATTTTACTTCAAAATTGGAGCATGTCGTCATGGTGACCGCTGCTCACGTCTTCACAACAGACCAACTTTTAGTCAAGTATGCATCATTTTCATAAACTGTCATTATTCTATTTAAATCTTATTGAAATTTTTACAATTCAATTTATTTGAAATTTTTTATAATAATTTCAACATGGCTATTTTATACTTGTTTTATGTCATATTTACCCATTATAATATCATAATTATGACAATTATTAGCATTCATGGAAAGCACACAAACCAGTTAAAGAAAATTTTTGTTGTAACATAGCCATTTTGTTACATTAAGTTAGTTTTTAAAGGGATTGTTACAAGGAGATAGAGAATTTATATCATCACATTTTGCTTTACAGACTATTTTGCTGCAAAATCTTTATTTGAATCCACAAAATGCAGCTCTTACTGCTGACGGCTCACACAGTGAGTATAGTAAAACATGCTCATACCATCATTATCCACCTAAGTTTCTTGTATTATGTATTTCTTACAGAAATTATTCTGTCTTTAAACAATTTAATTTGTCTTTAACTCATGTTAAATATACACTTTAATAACTTTATATTTTAGGAGCTGTTTATCAATGCAATATAATCAACCATATACTTCTTTCTCAAATTCTTGACTATCTAAAAAGCATAATGTGAACAAAATATTTTTTTATTCAGTTATGTTAGATGATGTCCAGGCCCAACAAGAGTATGATGAGTTCTTCGAAGAAATTTTTGTGGAGCTAGAAGACAAGGTATTGATTTCACAGTGTTTCTACTTCGTATTTTTTCAAATTGCCAATGGCTGATTTTGTTCAAAATTAATGTTTAAAATAAAAATTGGGAGTAAGGGGGGAAAAATGTGTTTTCCTTAGTCAGGAAAATTACAATGATTCATGATTTTTTACACATCAATAATATATTTTGTCCCCTTTTTTAATTCCTTTTTATTAACTTGACTTTTGTTTGTGGCTGGGTATTGAACTAGCAAAATCTTCAGACAGCTAATTGACTCACTTCTCATCAAGCTGAAACTTGGCACATAGACTTGTTGCAGATGACAACACATTCTATCAAATTTTCATCCTTACCCCCTTACCCAGTTTTTCCTATTTTTCTAGGGGAACATAAAGGAAAATTCTAGATAATTGCACTAAATGAGATTCTTTTTTTAAAAATATCGTGTTTGTTACATAATATTTCTTTTGTTAAGGATTAATTTAAAAAATGTTTTTATTTTCTTCGAGTTCAAACTTAACTATTTCTGCAATGCCATAGTTTTTACTATTTTTGTGATTTGCCTTTGTTCTTTTTTTTTTTTTTTTATAAGTTCTTATATACCATATTTGTATTTTAAAACTGCTGAATTTTTATTTTTTAGTATGGAGAAATTGAAGAAATGAACGTCTGTGACAACCTTGGTGATCACTTGGTGGGCAATGTCTATGTCAGGGTATGCACACTGTAGCATGATATGAACCCTTTATATCATGATAAAATGCTATCTACTCAATTTATCTTTCATTTTAATTTGTATGTTTACATTTTATTTGCTTTCAAGAGACAATGATGCTGTGGTGATGATTCCTATTTTTTTAAATAACCATTTTATTGATTATCATGTGGGAAAGCATACCATGGATGTAATATGGGAAAGCGTGCCATTAATCTAAAGTGGGATAGAGTGCCATGGATGTAATGGGGGAAAGAGTGCCATGGATGTAATGTGGGAAAGGGTGCCATGGATGTAGACGAAAGGGTGCCATGGATGTAGACTCTGTGTTATCATGCATCAGGGTATAAATTGTATTTTGATTTTTTTAAATCTTTAATGTATTTTATATTATATATATTAAAATAAAATTGTATCTTACTATTGTGTATTTGATTATTTAATTGAAAGTGGTTTCCAAGCTAAAAGATTTGTATCTGTAAGGTAGCACATTAAAGCAGTTATTATACTATTATTTTATTCCTGTAAACATTGTGATATATATGAATATTCCTATTCATGTGTTAAAATAAGTGAGTAATAAATGACATTGTAATATAATAAAATAGTTTCAAATGTTAGGCATCTTGTCCCACAGTAAAAAGATTTGAGTCAACATTTTCAAAAGTTGTTTTTTTTTTTTTTAGATATCAGTGGGGGGTTTTTTGGTTGTTTTTTTGTGAAACAAAAAATTTGAAATTAATTGCGCATTTTTCGTTATTTTGGGAAAAATATCTGCTTGCTTCAATTGTAATGGTTATGCACATTTTTATTCTCTAGTTCCATAAAGAGGAAGATGCAGAGAAGGCTGTGGGAGAGTTGAACAATCGTTGGTTTAACCAAAGGCCAATACACTGTGAACTTTCACCTGTAACAGACTTCAGGGAGGCCTGCTGTAGACAGTATGAGATGGGGTGAGTTAAAATTGCAGTCAGTGCTCTGATCATTTTAATATTTCATCATCAGTGGCGCATGTAGGACCCTGACCTGCTCCTCCACATCCTTACATTCGGATCGATCTATGGCTTTCCGCCTCCATGCGCGAACCCCCAACTGGTGTAAATCCATTCTACATCGTGGATCCATTTCAGTCTTGGAAAACCGGTGAACCTTCTGCCCTAGGCTTCTGCCTTATATCACTTTTGCTGCTATACAATCCAGCATCCTTTCATTATATCCTGCCCAGCCTAGTCTGTCCTTTTTTTATGGTGGGTCTTTGTAATATTGGTAAAGTTCTTGGTTTGTACGGATTCTCCAGACATCATTGTTTATAGCTGGGCCATTTTCCTGAGGATTTTCCTCTCCCATGTATTGAGCACGTTCTCTGCTTTTATGGTAAGGGACCAATCTCACTAGTGTAAGTTGCTGCTGGTCTTATAATAGTGGTGTATATTTTCTTCTTTTGCTTCCCAGTATCTTCTGTGGGCTGAAATAGGAATGGTTGCCTGCTGTTATCCTTTCTTTCACCTCCGACATTATTTTTGTGCTGGTTTTTAGACGCTCTTAAATATTTGAAAGAAGCCACTCTCTCAAATTTGTGGTTTTTTATATTGATGTTGTCATCAGCTTGCGTGCTTCGTGACATTATCATATATTTTGTCTTTGCTTCATTTACATCAAGACCAGCTTTAACTAAGGCATTTCCAAGTTCCCTGAATGCTTTAATTATGTCATTTCTGTTTCTGCCCACTATCGCTATATCATCAGCGTGTGCCAGGTACTGCAATGGCTGGCTATATAAGCAGGGTCCTCACACAGTCGGGAAAACGGGAAATAGTCGGGATTTCCTTCAATTTTTTTCCCGGTTGTGAAAACCGGGAAATTGAGCATTCTAGTAAGGAATTCACCATTTTAAAAAAATAAATAAATATGCGAATCGCTTCAAATTATGCCTCCACGGTCATTTATCGACTGGATTTTACGTTATTAGTTTCAATTTATCTGCGCATGCGTTGAAATCGTTCTTCCGATGCCAATCTCATTTAAATTAATCAAGGCTACCACACCTTGTGAAATTTCCCAAGATCTTGGGAATTAACTACCCCCATTAGGATCTGGGGAATAATTTTGAAAATCAGGCAAAACCTTGGGCTATTATTAATAGGAGGAAGATTTTTTTTACATATTTTGAAAAACTCCAACAACAACATATGTGATAAAAATTAAAGTGAAAATAAAACAAAATAATTTTTAAAGAAACAAGGAAGAAAAAATTATTGTTTTAATTCTTTTCTGGTTTTAAGTTTTAAAACCACTAATAAATAAATAAGAAATCTTTTGAAATTAAAGTTAATGTTGTGAAGTATTATAAAGTTAATAATTAATGAAATTCAATTTTCTCTTTTTTTTTTACGTTGAAGATTTGCAAATTACATCCAGGTGTTGAATGTTTATAAATTTGACCTTGTACAACCATATGCATTGAACAGTTTCAACAATAAATAAACTGATAATAACTCTTGAAATATCAAAGGAAATCAATATAGACTATTAATGTTATAGAATTTGTGGGGGGAGGGGGGCGCGGTAGGCTCGGAAACTATCATTAGGCTATTAAATTTTTAATGAAAAAAGCTTGAAACTCGGTCGCAATAATGTCGATAAAGCCGCATTTTATATAGTCAGGAATTTTCATTTTTCAGTAAAAGGAAAAAGTAAGGAATTTAGTTTTGAAAAAAATGTGAGAACCATGTATAAGGTTCCTGTTTGTGTATGTCGATGTTTTATTTGTAGCATTTCTCCAGGAGACTTCTAATCGTAAAAAATATGGTCCGTGGTTGATCTATTCTGCGGAATCCTAGTCCCCTAGGATCTGTTCACTATACCTTTCCAGTTTTTTAACTATAAGTTTTGTGAGGATTTTGTACATTACGTTAAGGAGGGAGATTCCTCTATAGTTTGAGCAGACCAACTTAGATCCTCTTTTGCGAAGAGGGATTATGAGTGCAGTGTCCCATTCTATTGGAATTTCTTCCTCCTGCCAGATTCTGGATGTGAGGTCGTTTAATTTTTAGTCATGCTTTTTATAATAATAAATGGTTCATTCTTAAATAAGAATTCATAATATAAAAGTACAGTTTAAATGAACTTTCCTTAACAGAGAGTGCACCCGTGGAGGCTTTTGCAACTTCATGCACCTGAAGCCCATTTCCCGTGAACTCAGAAGGGAACTTTATGGTCGAAGTGGACGCAAGAAGGGCAGAAAGTAAGGATATTTAATCTATTGTTTAAACATCTCCATTTAAAGAAGTTATTAGTTCCCAAATGTATCAAGTGAACGAAATCTGTTAAAACTTTATCATAGAAGCTTAATTAGATTTGATTTCACATTTATTTTTGATCATTGTTTGTAAAAGGCCTATCGTTTTATGTTCTTAGATCAAGATCGAGATCTCCACCAACAAGCAACAGTGGCAGAAGAGAATCCAAGGGCAGCAGAGACAGGGAGGAGCGCAATAATAGTTCCCGTGAAAATGGCAGACCTGAGCGGGAACGTGGTGGCAGAGGGGGAGGAGGAGGAGGAGCAGGAGGAGGAGCAGATCGTGGGGATCGGGGTGGTGACAGACGGGATCGCAGAAGGTCAAGATCCAGAGATCGCCATGGCAGATACTGAGCTTTTATTGTTTTGGGAGAGGGGTAAATGGTCAGGGTCGAATGTTATTGTGAAGACTTTTAGTCATATTTTTGCGTTCTGTATTGCAAAAAAATGGAAAGGGATTATTCCTGTTGGGGCATAAAATTGAAAATTACCTTGTCAATTAGAATTGTTTTAAAACATTGAAGTCGGAACTGAGATTTTAAGTTTTGCACTGTATTTTAATGGTTTTATTACACTTTGAATACAAGTGAAAAAACAATGATGGAGAAGTGTTTTTTTTATTTACATACATTTTCAGCAGAATGAAGCAGTATTTGAAGGGTTTTATTCGTGACCTTACAGAAAAGCTAGCAAGGGCATACATAAATATTGTCCTTCATTACTTAGGCCTTAATATCTTTCTACTGACCATAAGAGTTCATCTAATTATTTAAATCATCCAGTGAGGCTGTTCATAGTAGCTTAATCATTTTCATTTATGTTATATTTGAAAAAGTTAATTTTTTTGTTTTTAATCAGTGGCCCCCAATTTTGCCATAAAGTTTTTCTGATCACATTAACTATTGGACCTTGACATCATTTGTTTATATTAACAGCAAAAAACATAGCATCTAATAACTCATAATGATAAATTCAGATGAATCTCTTTCCATATTCCCTTTTCAATGATCAATTAGTTTAAGACACTTTGCTGTAGAAGATGTAGAAATGCTGTACTTACTATTCATAACGTGACATCTGTCATCGATATCTGATGTTCACCAGTATTTCATTCCTCCAATTGATGAGGTTTGCCTTCAAATCATTTTATTTTCATTTTAATGGAACATTTATTTTATTTGGGGTAATAGTGTTTTGTGGAGCAATGTCAGTCACAGCATGTAGATTGACATTGACAAATAAATAATTTTAAATGGGAATCACCCCCCCCCCCCCCCCCCCCCCAACCCCAGTGGAGTTAATCTAAATAACATTGATTCTTATTTTTACTGGATAAGTAAAGAGTTCATCAAAAATTATATATTATTTCATTGCTTTGAAATTCTGATCTTTTTTTTTAATGTGGAAAAAATGGCTGTCAAGTAATGCATAGACTTAGTGTAAATTAAAAATCATCTTTTTTTGTCTCTTCATCAAACCAAATAAATACTTCTCAAAATTATTCCTTTCCATTCACCATTTAATATAATAAATTAGATGTTGTGTATCTTATATTGAAGTGTTCTAAGGAGCATTATTATTTTTGATCTATTGATAGTTATCTCACCTGACATTACCTTCCATTCTCTAATTATTTTTTTATGTTGTCAAAAGTTTTCCGTTAAAATAAAATAAAAATTGTGGAAATGCAATTTCAGTTTTATGTTGTTTTTTTCCCTGTGGTGCACTATAGATAAAATTATGTAAATGAGATGAATGTGTCATTTTAATGAGCTTGGTGGCATTCTACAAACATGACATCCGCAACAGTTATCACTCCAGATTAGTGGATCAACTCGTCATTCAAGACTTTTGGTTACTTTGTAAGCATAGAGTGTGAAAAACTTTAAGAAATCACTCTGAATTGCTAGTAGTCATCTAGCACTCAACTCCATAGAGGAGAACAGCCAAGACATTACTTTTAGTGTGAACACTCTGTTGGTTCCTCTATAGAAACATGGATGTCTGCATCCCAAATGCCTGATTTGCTTTGCTGGTCCAATTGCTGATTTCCTTTTCCCAATGGTCATCCATTGTGGCCTTTTTCCCCAAGGTACTTTCTTCCAGTGGGGTATTATTCACAGTAACATGGACATGCCTTGCAAATAATAAGTGTTTAAATCAGAGGCGTAGCTAGAGTGTTTGACGCCCGGAGACAATATTCATTTTAAAGCGCCTCCATTTCTTTTTACAACTCTCAAATCCATTATTTTCATTAATAAAATAATATCATAGCACATTTTGGCGCCCCTAACTAGTCTAGGGCCCATTTGCATCCATCCCCTCCTGCTACGCCTCTGATTTAAATGAGGAGTGTTAATTTAATTCTTAACTTATTCTGACCACTGGTCCTAGATTAGAATGATGTACAGAAGACTGCAATCCAGTTGTAAGACAGTCAAGTATGTGAAAATTTGAAAAACATCACATCAGCCTTCTTCAATTGAGTATGTAAATTACTTGAACTTCAATAAATCAAATGGCTATATTACGTTTCTTATTCTATCAAAAGGCCATTATTAAAAAATATATATATTGTTACGTAACGGTTATGTAAATTTAATGTTTTAAGATTTGGCTAGTTTGTTGAACATTGCGTAACAAAAGAAATGAAAACCAGTATACAAAGAAAAAAAAACCTATCAAAGTTAATGATACTAACAATATTCAATTTAATTGTACTATTAAATTTATATACAAAATCAAATAGACATAACTAAAAACTATATTAACTTTAAGTGAAAAGGTGTAATCCTCGAAAGATACAAATATTAAAACACAGACACGCACATAGAGTACAATCTCGTAAAGGCTCCTTTAAGTAAGCCTATATTACGTCTAGGAAATTAAGTAAAAAATCTCCTCATGCTCGGACAGCTGACGGCTTTTTTATAGGGAGAAAGATGGAATCCTCCAGAAAAGAAATTCTAGAAATTGCATAACCCGATAGCATTCTTTAGAACAAAAAGAAAGTAAACAAACTTTTCTCAATCACGGGAGGGGTGGGGTTGGCACAGCGCCAACATTTTTAATCAGTTACGTCTATATCAAAACAAAAATAAAAGGGAGACCAGAGGTGTATGCCTCATCTCTAACTGGAAGTAAAATTAGATCAAGACACAGGCTATAAACAAAATGTTAAAATGAATATCAGACTGTAACATTTTAGAAAAACGGATAAGTAGGGTGGGGGAAGGAATATATAGGGTGGTCCAATAAAAGTGATAACATCTCGTAGCATATGAGTTATTTCAAAATATAATTGAGTTAATTATAATTCTTCATACATTTTTTTGCGCAATATTTAGCTAATCAGAAATTTACGTCTCTAAAGCCCCCCCCCCCCCTATTCCCACCTGTAAATTGTATCCACCCCAGCCCAAGGAAGTCCGGCCCGGTTGCTGTGTAAGCATCACCCCGGCTGGCCAGGCGTCCCTTCTCTGACACGGCCTCACTCGCATAGTCAATCGAGTGGAAGGGTGGGTGAGGCTGTCTCAGGGGTGGGGAGCCCTCGGCATGCCGCTTCGCGGCCTGACTGGAATAGAGACCACTTGGTGAGTGGTTGAATGCCGGTTGGGGGCGACGGAGGTGTGCTGGGGAAAACTTTATGAGCCTCGGATCGATAGTTTGCTGATTTTCTTAAGTAAGTTAGTTAGTTAGCTAATCAGAAATCATGATCAATATGTAAGTAAGTAAATCAGTAAACTATTTAATCTAGTATGGGTATAGTTAAACTACTTTTATGTGATTAAATCACATCTCACTTTTATTGGCCCACCCTGTATCTGTGTGTAGACTTGGCGTGAGAGGCTATTGTTATGGTATCAGAATAGCAGGCGGTGTTGCAAGGATAGGAAATAGAATATAATAGAGGGATCTATGAGAGGGGATTATGGTGATAGGTTGGAAGTGGCGGATAATGAGGTGAGGTTTTTGGAGAGGATTAAAGAGTTTGGAAAGAGTAAATGTCTAGAAACACTCAAGCAAGCAGTTATAAGATTACTCAATGTGGGTTGGTTGTCGTGTTTAAAGGTGGGTGACAGAATGGATTACTCTTGACGATTAAGAAGTAAGATTATTGGTGGAGGGGCGAAGGCAGTTGCGTCACGCAGGGGTGCGGACCTTACCGGGTGACACCCTCTGTACACCAAATGGAAAATGCAACGTTGGCAGAGTTTGCTCGTGCCGTTTTTATAACTGAACTCAAATACATGAACCAGATGCAGCCATAGAAGGTTGCCACCAAAACGAGGCTCACTAGAAATAACAAGGTGCCACTAGAACAGTTCCACCAGAGAAGAATGCCACAAGAGCAGGGTACTACAAGAACAAAGTGCAACCATAGAAGGTTGCCACCAAAACGAGGCTCACTAGAAATTGCAAGGTGAATAAGAAATAGTACCACCAGAGAAGAATGCCATCAGAATGATCAATACAGTGATCGTGGGTCCCTAAAATATAGAAGAAGTAGAAGAACAGGACGCTTCAAGAACAGAGTGCAACCATAGAAGGTTTTCCACCCGAAATAGGTTCACTAGAAATAGCAAGGTGCCATTTGAGTACATAGGTTTCAAACAAAAAAGGGTGCAAACTGAGCATGATTCCCCCCCCCCCCCCCCCCAGGGAATGGCGTCAATAAGGAGCCAGACTCGGAGGAGGCTCATAGTGAAGTATTGAGAGGTGCAGAAAAGGGAGAGATCCCATAAAGAGACGAGGGACTCACTCTGCAAGAAGAAAACAAGAGGGCTGTACATGAGCGTGGTGATTTCTTCATTCTGGACTACAAATCAAATCAGGAGCATTCAAAGTAGCAGATCTCATTGAGGATGTTCTACTATTGGTATAGCAGAAGAAGAGCTACTGGTTTCCATTCCCAACCCTGCCGCTTTCTACGAAGAATTATCCGAAAGTGATCTTTTAATCGAAATACGGTCGAATAACAAGGCACCTGAAAATAAAAGAGATTAATCTCGACGAAAACAAAGAATGATCAATATTTGAAATTCATAGTTAAATGGGACGTCTGAATTCCTCCCAAACACTCTCATTAGGCCCATCATTATTTATTATGACCTGTAATTATAATTATTATGGCTTCATGTGTGAGGAGCTTTCCCAAAATGGAAATGTTTAAAGAATTGTTTGCGATCAACGATGGAAGAGTAAAGGCTTTCTGGATTTCCAATTTTGTCAATTAAAATGAACAATTTTTACACTGATTAAGTCGATTGTTGGGCATAATACAAGCAAGTCTAGCACTTTTCCGCCCCCCCCCCTTTTTCCCACCCTGCACTGAAAGACGATGTATAAGAAAATATCATCATCACATCTTTAAACCTCTAGAATATCCGAGGTACCTTGCATCGTAGGGGTTGCTGCGGGTGCACACGATGGTTCTAAGGTTAAGTGACACCTACATTTTTAAACTAGGATCTCTCCTGTTGCTCTCTAATTAAGTGTAGAATGTTGCAAAACTACATTCAGATATGTGATCAAATGCATTTTTGCAGTTTTAATTTATCAAACATTTTCTGAGGATTATAAAGATTTAATAAGCGATAATAAGCTAGGGCAAATGATTACCCTGGGGCACGCCAAAAAACGGAGTGTATTCAGTTTATGTATTGCACTGGGCGCCATAGTGCCTCCCACAAAACCATAAAAATGTCATTCCCCGTTCAAATGGAATAATAGTAAAATTGAATCCAAGTATACTCAAAAATTTACCTCTTGATTTTGAAATAATCAAACGTGTTCCGACCGATCAAGTTTCTTCGGCGCCCTCAATTTCCGCCTTACTTCCCGATGAAAATCATCACCGATTTTGGTATCGATAGATACACTGTCTATTGGAGCAGCTACTATTAGTGCCGCCATGAGCGGCCACATATTTCTGCATTTGTCCGAAAATTCCACAGCTGCATATAAAGAAAAAGTGACTCCTCGGTGGACCACTCCATGATGGAGTCCATCCGCCCTTTTTCAACGCCGTATCTACAGTATTTGGCGTCGGGGACACGATTCATTTTTACGCCGCCCCCCCCCCCTTCTCAACTCTGTAACTGACTATTTTCAACCATTAAATGCCATCAAAGCCCATTTTGCCCCCCCCCCCGGGCTAGTCTGGTGCCCCGGGACACATGCCCCAATCTGTCACCCGTTAGTTACGCCTCTGGCAGCGGCCTCCCTCCCCCTGAAAATTTGAAATGCCCCCCACCCGGGGATAAATGTCTGAAAGAAACATTGCCTGACATTCCCACTACATGTCCCACTCAGTGAAGCTGGTACTGCATTAAACGATATTATATAGATGCTAAGGAGATCCGCCTATGAGACTATATCGGTGGCTTAGTAGACTGTAGACATTTTTCTGCGATTTGATGTTGAAGCTTGTGTAAAAAAGTTTCAACTTTATTGAGAGGCCGTCCACGTTTCACACACAAAGAAGCGTAGGGAGCACAATCGCCTTGTAGACTTTTATTATAGTTTGATATCTCTACTAGTCCATACATTCTAACATATAATTATAACAAATATAACTATAACATTAGCAGCAGCAGCATTTTGAGAATGGGATTAATATTACTTTATTATCCGAAAAATAACTTTAACCACAGATTTACGCTTTAGAGATCCTTTGCCTTTGGCTAATGCGAAGATATAGCATCCACGGTTAATGCGAAGAGATAGCACAGTGGCTTTAAGGTTCAGGTTAGGTTTAGGGATAGATATAGAGTTCAGGTTAGGTTTAGGAATACATTTAGGAAATTTTTTCATTATTTTTAAACGTTTTATTCTTAATTTTAAGGGTCACGGCAATCAAGTTAGCGGGCATGGTAAAAAAAACGTGGATGCTATCTTTTCGCATTTACCGATCCTTTAATCAAGTTGTTTTTATAACATAATGTGCAATATGTTGTTATTCTGAAAAAGGTATGTCTATGGAAAAAATTCATTTGAATTAAATTATATTTATTTACTTGGTACGCTATTAGCTCATTAAAAGTAGAAAATATACGAAGAAAGAAAGAACTTTTTCCTTCCGGCGGCACTTCATTTCCTGTCATGGTTTCCATCTGACAGTTTTTACTGACAATTGATTAGTCCTTGATACCATGGCAGTTTTAATTTCGTTTATATATGTTTATATTTTGTCTTGTTTCATAAAATATACTTCTGGAGATGGAGTATTTGGTTGTGGTGGATTTGTTAAATCAGATGTGGATATAAATTACTCATTAGTCGAGGTACTAATTTAATTATAAATTGATCCTGCTCTAGTAACTCAATAACTGAACAATAACTCGCATTTCGAACTCAAACTAACTTAAGACTGAACTCAATCTCACTGAGTCACTCTTAGTCTGAGCCAAGTATCATGAAAACAAAAGTCAGTTATTATCAGTATCCTTTTAGCTTTAGCCAGTACCTTGTCCTTAACACTCTGATCTCATTTCAGTCAGCACTCCAGTCCAGTGGAACTCCACTTTTAGTTTGCACTCCAAATTTTAGGTCTCTTAGTTAAGTGTTAAGTTTGGTAAAATACCACTTCAGAGTGACTTCAGTGTAAGCTATGGCCCAGAAGTCCATCTACAAAACTTTGTTGATCCAAATGATGCTGGTATTCAATTCATACATACACACAGAATTTTGAAAATATAATATATGAATATGGGGCTAATGTTCTGTTGTGGTCCCCTTATTGGGAGTCACTTCCCTTTGTTTATGATAGATTTAGGGTTCGGGTTAGGGTGAGCGACAGAGGGACCAGTAGCGTGCAATAACCGAATATGGATGCGTGCAAGCAGTGACTACAAAAACTGAAAAGACAGTTTGGCACTATCTGCGCTCTTTTCCCTTCTTATTTGCACGAGTTCATGTTCTGCAAACTTTTTTGTGGTGATGATATTTTTCAAGAACTTTGTTACCTTGGGGTAGAACTATTCATAAACTTTATATTCTTTTCACACGTTATTTATCAATAAATACGCTAAGTCGAAGTGTTATGAAAAATAGATGACCTGGAAAGTGATCTTGAATCTTAGTAATGTTACATAATGTACTAGGGCAGAGGTTCCCAAACTTTTTCAAGTCAAGGCAAGGTACCCTTGCTGCATCCAGGTTTTTCAAAGGCACCTCAAATTCTAAGAAGTGCACTGCAAAAAAGTAAATTTGGCTAATTCAGATAGATCGTACCTCATCATTAGGTTTAGGGATAGATTTAGGGTTCAGGTTAGGTTTAGGGATAGATTTAGGTTTCAAGTTAGGTTTAGGGATAGATTAAGGGTTCAGGTTAGGTTTAGGGATAAATTTAGGGTTCATGCAACCAAGATGGTGGCCATGGTTAAAAAACGCGGTACGATCTAACCGAATTTACCATAAATTTTTAATGATTTTTGTTGACCTCGCATCACCCATCCCAAGGAGCCATTGTGCACAGTTTGGGATCCTATGTTCTAGGCAGAAATATTTCTGATACAGATCCAGTATTTCAATATTTGTGGGAATAGGAATCTAATAGGGTTTTTAAACAATATAGTTACAATCAAGACAGTAGTGGACAGAGTTTTCCCCTCTGAACTAGACACTCACTGTCCTGAAGGGGTCTAATTTTTTGTGATGATAGAAGGAGGTCCAAAATTTGCATAGATTGCATGATTTTATTTTTAGATGGCCTCTAGGTCTGTTCAACAAAAAAAATAAAATTTTTGAGTGTTCGAGTACAATCTAATCCCTGGACTTTGGTACCCATAGGGAATCCATGATTTGTCTAGTCAAGCGTCATTCACTGTTCATTTAGCAAGCTTTTCATATAAGGCATCCCTCACTCTCTATATCTCTCTATTAATACTATTATCTTGTCTTACATATATATTTATATATTATCATACATATATATCACATCACATCCCCAACCATTGCACATTTTCAAGTACATGGATTCAGCAACATACCCTACCAGAACCAGATATATATATAAATATTATCTTACATATGTATGGCATCCTTCCGTCTTCACGAGATGATGGAGTAGCTATATTGTAGTCCTACACTTCGACGAGTGGCTCACTAGGCCAATCCTGGAATGACAATCTCGTCTGCATTTCACGCAGGAGAATGATGATTCCTGGTTAATTTTGGCCTTCCGTGCTATTTTTCTTGCAAGGGCTACGTTCCGCACATCTTCTGCCTTTTTCACTCCTTCGTACACTGCCGTTCGCCAGCTGGAACGTTGTTGGGCAATGATCTCCCATTTGTTGACTTCAATGTTCGCTTCCTTCATGCTCTTTTTGCAAACGTCCATATATCTCAGACGAGGCCGTCCAATAAGTCTTGTCCTTTCTGCCAACTCTCCATACAACAGCATCTTTGGAATACGGCCTTCCTCCATTCTCCTTACATGGCCTAACCAGCGAAGGCGCTTCTTGCTAAGAGCGGAGAATATGTTACACATTTTGGAACGTTTCAAGACCTCTGTGTTAGTCACCTTGTCCTGCCATCGGATGCGTAGAATGCGACGCAGACATCGTTGATAGAAGCTGTTGAGTTTCTGCTCGTGACTGGTATATGTGGTCCACACTTCACTGCCATATAGGAGCGTACTAAGCACGCATGCCTGATAGACACTTAGCTTTGTTTTGTCAGTTAGATTGAGATTATTCCACACCCACTTATTCAGTCTAGCCATAGTTGCTGCTGCTTTTGCGATCCTGATGTTTATCTCTTCATCAATGGAGAGAGAACTAGATATATGTGAAATGCTCAACAACCGACAGATTATGGCCCTCAATAGTTATAATTGGAGGGGACGGCGCTTCTTGCATCATGACATGAGTTTTCTGTAGACTAATTAACAATCCAAACTCTTTACAAGCGTGTGATAGATGGTTAACTAGCCGCTGAAGACCTTCTTCTGTGTGAGATGTTAAGGCGGCATCGTCAGCGAACAGTAGTTCACGAATTAGTACCATTTTTACTTTGGTCTTTGCATCAGATCTGGTATGTATGTATGTATACTCCATCTTCACAGTCCTTGAAAGCAAATTGAAGAAGCATCGAGAAGAAAATGGAGAAGAGAGTTGGTGCCAGTACACAACCCTGTTTTACTCCCCTGCTGACTGGGAATGCCTCAGAGACAGCACCATTGAATGTGACTGTGCTGTGCATGTTTTTGTGAAATGATTGTATGATTGTGAGCAGTCTTGGGGGACAACCTATTCTTTGTAAGATACTGAATAAGCCATTCCGACTTACCAAGTCAAATGCCTTTGTTAGATCTATGAAAGCGATATAAAGAGGCATATGCTGTTCACGACACTTCTCCTGCATTTGGCTTAACGAGAATATCATGTCTATAGTTGAGCGCCCACTCCGGAAGCCACACTGGGACTCTGGATAGATGCGGTTAGCCAGACTCTGCAATCGTTTTAAGGCAACACGGGCAAAGGTCTTTCCAACTAAACCAAGGAGAGAAATTCCTCTGTAGTTATTACAATCACTTCGGTCCCCTTTATTTTATCTTACATATAATCTTAGTTGTATATAGATTACTTGTTAATTCTTACCATTTCAAATTTGCATTGTGCTGATCAAGATTTTTTTCCTTTTTCTTTCTAGGTAAAATTGTACACCCCTCATGGCAGCATTAAATATCAAACTGACTGTGCACCCAATACAGGATACTATCTTATTCCTCTTTATGACAAAGGGGATTATGTCTTGAAAGCTGAACCTCCTAAAGGGTGGGGATTCGGTATGTTTTTTCACTGAGACAGATAGTTTATTAGAATTGTTTCAAAATGAATAATTTAATTTTACAAACTAGTCGATTAAGAGTTAGGTCTACTATTATCAATTTTAAAGCTGTAGCAATTATATTTATTATTATAATACTACTTTCTCATAGAACCTGTGAGTGTTGAATTAAAGGTAGATGGAGAAAATGATCCATGCAGCAAAGGAGAGGATATCAATTTCAAATTTACTGGCTTCTCTGTAACTGGAATGGTAAGTTTCATTACCACCACACATAAGATTAAATTTTTATTTCATATGATGATATGTCATCATTATATTTTATTAAAGTGAAAATGATGTTTAGTAGAATCAGATTTAGATTAGTTCATTTTATGTTGTTGAAAATTTTAATTATGATAAATATACAAGAAAAACAAAGCAGCAGCTTGTAATATTTATGAAGAGTTTATTTTCTAATAATAAATCCATAGGTCAAGTTTTATAGCTCCCCCCAAACATTTTTTAAAGTATTTTCTGTTAAAAGAACTGACAAATTACAGGTCCTTATATATTTGAAATGTATATTTTAGGTAGCCAGCTTAGGACAAACAGTTGGGCCAGCTGGCGTTCAGCTTGAATTGCTGTCCTCATCAAAACCTGATGTTCTTAAATCCATAGTAACAACAGATAAAGGAAGGTGTGGATGATATTTTATCTTAAATTTCTCAAGAAAGTTTATGCTTTCCTCATGAAAATCTTTTTAATGAATAAGTTAGTGGTGTTAAAGAAAGTTTTTCAAAATATTCTAAACGCTGAAATTGGTATGTATACACACCTAATTTCTAAGTAATTTTAGTGATAAAGGCTGAAACTGCTAGTAGCCAAAAAAAAAAAAAGGGCCATTTGTTTTTGGTCACTAAGCTTTTTGTAGTGGAGTGTCCAAACTAAAATTCAAACTACTTCTTTAAGGAATGGGTTGTTAAGTCTTTAAATAAATGGCAATTTCACACCATTCCATTAAAATGATATGGTTATGGATGTCATGTACACTGCTAGATAATGACAATTGTTTATCTGATTAAAAAAAACTTGATTACTGAATAAATCTTTGGGTGAGTGGATCTTTAGAATTATTTAAAATATTAAGTCCTCTTTTTGTGTGTGCTCTTACTTGACAGCTCCTGTATTTGGAAGTTCTGAGACCACTTACAAGCTGCTACGAACATTTTAAAAAGTTTATACACTTGATATAACATTTAAACAAAATCTAAAGTCAGTATTGCTTGATTATATGACAATTTCTTTGCATTTTTCAGCTTCACCTTTTCTAATGTCATGCCAGGAGAATACAAAATCAAAGCTACACACCCAACATGGCAGTTTAGCAAGGTACATAAAAGTTGTAAAGGTTGTTTGAATTGAAAATACATTAATTTAAACAAATATTATCCTGAACTTTTATTTCTTTAAATGTTTTGTTAATAAAAAGCTCAATCGTAAATTTTATTTTAAATATTTAAATTCAATTGATTACCTAATGTATACATTCAATTTTAAATTTTACAGGGAGAAATTGCAGTTCAAGTAAAAAGTGACAATGCTAATGTGGGTGCCGGACTTACAATTGGTGGTTATGATGTCAGGGTGAGATTGAAATTTATACAATTATGATCAAACAGCTATCAGTTTTTGTAAATAGTAATTTATCAATTTTGATTGCAGTAATTATCATATGAACATCATTTTTAATTCAAAGGTTAACAAATAGATATCACTGTTCATATTTCATGAGTACATCAGACCTGTTTACTCTTACGATTTTGGCGTACATTGTACGATTTTGAGGTGAATAAATTATATTGACTGTACATTTATTTTTCACTATTAAGATAATGTATTGAATGATTTTGTGATGATATTGTACGATTTTAAGAGTTTGAGGGTAAACAGGTCTGGTACATGTTTAATAAATGTGAATACAATTTTTACTATTATTTGTGTCTTCAGGGTGAGGTTACAGGTGATGGGCAACCCATGAAATCAGTGAACTTTGTCTTATTTGCTCAAGGAGAGCAACCTGCAGTGAGTCAATATATTTTAAAATAATGATTGCATTTGCATAAGTAGCTTTCATTTTTTAAAGAAAAAATAGTATTATTTACTTCATTGAAAGTGATGGAAATTTTAAAAGAGTCTAACTTCAAAGTAAAAATGTATATTCAGATTTGTGTAAAATCTTATCAAGACTAATGACACATTACACAAAATTAAATATTAAATCCTGTAAAATAGCTTGACTTTACTTTTATGTGTAGTCTGATCATTTTGCAATATAACATGAAATAATTGACTCCCTATTTGTCAGATTGTTTCTCAGTGTGAAAAGGGATCCCCTAAAGGCTTCCATACCAAAGAAACAAAGCTGAGTCCCATCTGTTATGTGACATCCAAGGATGATGGATCTTTTGTTTTTCCAGTGGTGCCAACAGGATCATATTTTCTGGTAACATTTTTTCAAAATGAAATTTTTATACATTTCACTCTGTATTTGTAAGTTTACAAGTTGTGAAGTTAAAAAGTAGACTTATTTGCTTTCTTAATCACAAAATTCAAATTTGCAGTATAGCTGAAAATGAATTAACATTTCAACATATTTCTTTTTATTATTTCAGATTCCATTCTACAAAGGAGAGCATATTACATTTGATGTAGAGCCAGGAAAGTTAGACTTCCAAGTTGGACACGGCTCAGTTTTATTGAAGGTGACAGTTTTTTTGGTTTGGATTTCGAAATGCTAAATAAGTTTTAACCTGTGCTTTGTTGCTTTGTTTATTACTTCCATTTGGGCTACACATAGTTAGTGCTAAACATAACATTTGAATCCCTGACATGAATTTTCCATCATAAGATATGAATTTTTTTCATCATAAGATCTGTATTCGTTTTTGTTTATGCTCTAAGTTTTGTTTGATGATTGTGTTTCCTGGGCAGTTATAATGAAAACTATTTTAAGTTCTTTAACTTACTTTTACAGGAAAAATTTGAAGTGGCTGGATTCTCAGTTAGTGGTAGAGTACTGGATAAAGAAAATGTAAGCTCTGAGATATTTTAGCTGCTTTGATTATATTATAACTCAGATGATCACATGTTAAATAAAAAAAAAGTTTTAGAAATATTCATACGAAATTAAAATAAAGACACAAATAGAGATAAATTTTATTAGTGCAATATTGTTATCTTATAAATTAAAAAGCAAAAAACTTTTTATCATCTGTTCTTTGTATCTGTTAATATATCTTTAGAATAGTGCAAATTGCATTCTGTGTAGTCTTTGATTTTTGTCCCAACAATTCAGACCTGGCATAAGCTTGTTATTTTAATTAATTAGATAGATATCTTGATTCCTTAAAAAGTCTCAAAATCCATATTCTGTAACAGGGTGTTGGCATCGCTAAAGCTGCCATCATCATCAATGGTAAAGACCAAACTGTCAGTGCTGCTGATGGCTCCTTCAGTCTGGAGAACATGAAGACAGGAACTTACAGTCTGAATGCCAGAGTAGATAACATTCTGTTTGAGGAGATGCTTGTGGAGATAACACCAAAAACTCCTCAGCTCCCAAGTTTGGTGGCTTCAGGGTAAAAAGGAAACATTTGTTAATTTTAGTAAACAGCGTCAATATTAATTGGGTCACTTTTTTTGTTTTACATAAAGTTGTATTTATATGACTTTATTGTTTGAAATGATCATAAGTCCAATTAAAAGTTAAACTAAAATCTTCATTTTGGGTTGCTAATTATTAACACTAAATAATAGGCCCCAAAAAATTGTGAGACCACCTATCTCATTCTTCTTCTTTTTTACCTTTTGAACTCCAAATGGCAATTAACAATTTCTTTTCAAGCCTCACAGGTCTCTAGATGTTTTCTCTAACTCTTTCCAGTATTAAATACATCTTTGTCAACTTCTGTTTCATTTATCCCAAGTTTCAAAGCTATTTAAAAAGATAAACATTTTTCAACCAATTTTCAATCAGCTTCAATATGTGTGGCAAAGTGAGCATTGACAGAGTCCCTGAAAGCTTAGGGAAACTCTCCAGTCAAAGGAGGATAATTTACTATCCCGAGGGCAAAGGTTCTGATGCCAAATCTGTAATCACAGACTCAAGTGGTGCCTTCTGTGAGATGGTTAAGTCTGGGAAATATATAGTTAAAGTAAGTAGAAGCGACTGCTGCTGGTGACAGTGTTATTTGATGTATAACATGCTCCTACGCTGATTATTTTAAATTTTAGTATGGGGGTATGGGGTGAGCATGGGGCTCTACAGTTTTATAAGAAGACAAAATTGGATTTGAAAAAAGCATTTATTTTTAAAAACCCCTTCTGGAGTACTGTTTGGATTTAACTCCCCAAAGACTTTACACTTTCCTATGTATTATCCAATTTGGTTACAGATTTTATTTTATTTTAGTTTGTCTTTTTAGGTTAAGACAGTAGCATAGCTGCAAATTAGAAATTTAACAACTTTAAAAGATATAGATATTTTTTAAAAATTGGAGAACACTTCCAAGAATCTTCCCCAAGAAATATCTCTCTTTTCCTGAATCAATTTTAAATAGCAATTTACAAATATGTGTACGTATAAAGTTTCCCAACATCAGTTAGGGTTTTTTCATTAAGTAGAAACAACTCCTAACCTGGTTTAAGAACAAAACATCACATTTTGCTGACTTAATTTCACCCCTGACTTTGTTCTGTTTGTTTTCAGGTGTACATGAGTGAGGATGAGATAAAGGCAGGTTTGACCTTGACACCTGCAGAAAAGGTAGTCACAGTGACAAGCAAGCCTGTTCTTGATGTCAACTTCTCTCAGTTCCGGGCAAAAATATCTGGCAGTGTCAAATGCATGGGTGAGTAAATATAGTCTTTTCTGGGCAGTGAAAAATTCATTATGTCTTCTCTTGGAACAGATGACTGTAGTACCCATTGTAAAACTGGAAATGTACAACCAAGAGTTTATATTGCTTTGGATAAGCACCCCTTTGTTAGCCACAGACAGCTAAAACTATGTACATTCTTATTTATATATATATATATATACAGTAGAAGTCCATTAGTCCGGCATCCAACAGTCCGGAATGCCCGATAGTCCGGCATCGCTCCGGAAAATTGTAAAAATTTTGGTTTTCTCCAAATGTGTGTCTTTAAAGCAAATAAAAACGCCCGAGAGCTATTTGGAAGTTTTCGGGGTAGTTCGGGATCATCCGGAAGCGCTCGGTATTGTTTGGAAACAATTAGCGGCCGGCTAGTCTCAGCTGTCACAACAAATACAGGTGCAGTGCAGCACAGTTAATCAAACACGAACGTACGTAACTTTTGAAACTGTTTTCAAAAGAAATAAATTTTATACTAAACGCCAAAAGTCAAGAAAACAAAAAGACATTCATGACTTTTTTAAATCTAAGTGAAATATGTTTTACAGTACGTGTACATATATTATATGAAATGTAAAATAAACTTTGTTGTATTTGCATACTGTATTTGTAGTTTAAATATTAACCTAATTGTTCTTATAATTACGATTTATGTATGTATGTAGTTAAAAAAACAAAGTAAATTTGTTTTACGGCAAAGCCTACACTAAAAAGAAGGGGCACCGCCCGATAGACCGGAATTTTCGGTAGTCCGGCACCGAGCCGGTCCCGAACTTGCCGGATTATCGGACTTCTACTGTATATATATATATATATAACTGGTAGAGTATCAATCTGAACAATTCACTTTACTGGTATTTTACACAACTATTCCCTCACATACTTCTGATAGGCAGCTCAAACATTCCTTGTTTGGTCAGAAAACAATATTAAGTTTTTTTTACTTTTGATAAGTACCTCCAGCATTCATTGCTTGTTGTTTGATAAGCAGCACAAGCATTCCCCTTTTTGATGAAAGCACAAGATTAAGTTTTGTTTTTACAATGTCAACATTAACTATTTCAAAAGTATCACCATAATTTAATTAGCAAATTAAAAAGAAAAATCTGCTTTAGTAAAGATAAATTATATCATTTCGATAAACGATTATTTTAAAGAATGAGTTTTACCGAATTAAAGGTGGGACTTGATTATAGTTATTGTAAGGCCTTGTTTTAAATTAGTTATCTCATTTTCTGTGCACTTCATATTCTTTTTCATTGTAGAGTATGAATAATTTTAATTCTCTTTATTTATGTTAACTTTCCATTGCCTTGATTTGTTAGAAAATCTTTTCTCATCAGCTCCTGAACTGTTCATTTACCTACTGCAGAAGATCTTTAGTTATATTTGTTAATATCTGAGCTATTTTACTTGCAGAGAAATGCCAGAATATGGAAGTGACCCTTGATGCTGTAGGCAGGACAGACACCCAGATCAGGGCTGCTGCCAAGTTGTCTGGCAATGAGGCTTCATTCTCTTTGGAGAATGTCATGCCTGGGAAATATAAAGGTAATTTTACAAAATTCGAAACCCCAATACCTATGGGCATTTATATTTTGTTTCTGT
Organism: Omphiscola glabra; assembly: GCA_964017045.1. Classification (NCBI taxonomy): domain Eukaryota; kingdom Metazoa; phylum Mollusca; class Gastropoda; family Lymnaeidae; genus Omphiscola; species Omphiscola glabra. Next base: position 16,811,838 of record OZ024807.1, read on the forward strand.
CAACAAAAAAAAATTAAATTATTCTTGAGGCATGCAACACATTACATGTATATAGCTATTCATTCATTACAAAAATATACAACAGAGAATGTTATCAAAGCTACATTCAAGTATTCAAATTGATTAACTTTGGTCACCACAATTTCATAAGATGAATGATGACTGATGTCAAATATGTAAATCTGAGTTTTAAATTTATATAAACAATTGGATTATGATTGCAGCTTCTATTGTACTGGACAACTGGTGCTGGAAGGAAAAATCAATAGAACTCAATGTTCTGGACAATGATCTGTCTGGGCTTGAGTTTGTGCACACAGGATACATTCTTAAATGCAGTGTCTCACATCCAATTACTATAGTAGGTTCAAATTGCTTGTTTTAAGTGAGATTATAAAAAGTCTGTTAAATGTAGTCATTGTTTAAGTGCTGTAGCGAATGTTATGGAAAGAAAGAATGGGATGACATCAAGCGATTGGTATGGAAGCAGGTGATGGGATGGCAGCTGTTTTTTGTCCAAGAGCCTGTAATGTAAAAATTAAAAGGTAATACATGTTCTCTCTTGTCACAGAACTTTGCCCACAACAAGAAAGAAAAAAGTGTTGGTTCTTTCCTTCTCGACAAGGGACTCAACCGTTTCTGTCTTGCACACCCTGGTGTGTATCAACTAACACCTGATTCTTGTCATCGGTTTGATCAGGAAAATTATAGTTATGACACGTAAGTTGTGCAAACCTCTTGCCAAAATAATCTTTGGGACCGAATGAAAAAAAAAAATTGTATGTTAGAAATGATTCAGTTTCTGAAGCTCTTATAATTTTTTTATAAGCTTATGTCAACATTGTCCATGACATTAAAATATGTCTTTTTGAAAAATACACTTTGTCTCTTTCTAGTTTGCACTATTAAGGATAATATACTAAACAATGATGACAGCCAGTAAGGGCCATATTGTGCATGTGGGTGGGAACCTTATGCTCTTACCAGGGTTTTAAAACTGTATTCAGCGATGACAAGTAGCTGCTCGAGATCCTGTTTTGAAACCCATTGTTATGTTGGCCACTGACCAGGACCATTGCTAGAAGATGTTTTGTTTGAATGTCCAGCTGTTATCGTTCCAGGTCCAACCCTTTGATACTGACATTGACAGCCATTCAACACCTGGCCTTGGGTTCCATAACCACAGACGCACCTGTGGATGACATCACTGTTACTATAAAGTAAGTTTTCATTGTTGGTCAGACAGTTGAGTTTTTTTTTAAATTTGTGAAATTGTGTCAGTTTACATAGATCAAAATTGAATTGTTCTGTTACTGATTTATGTATATCATGCATATGAGGGGTGCTTATGTCTTGACACAAAGCTACTGTAGGAGTATGTAAGCCTTAAGCATTAATGTAATTTGGATTAATTTTAAAATATATAATTGCAGATCAAATTATTAAAAAAAACAACAACATTAAACTGATTGCATTGGGTTATTTATTGCATTTTATTTTTGATTTTGTGTAAATATCAATGAATGTTAATCACGTTATCTATATTTCAGATCATCAGTTGATGATATCCCCACTGTGTTGGGCCCTCTTAAGCCCAATATTACAGCTACTAATGTAGCAAAATCTGCAGCACAGACTTCAGAGAAAGACAAAAAGTCAACAGTGACAGTTTACAGTTTCTCCCATTGGTCCAGGTCTGTGCTGTCTCTTTATAACAAATTAACAAAAAGTTTTTGTCAACTTACCTGATAATGGGTGGTGCAATTACAAACGAATGCAAAGTATTTTTCCAGATTTAAAAATTTTTAAGAAAGTTATATCAAATTAGTTCTGTGTATCTTCAAAAAATCTGACTGCCCTATAATGAATGTCATTCTTTTATGAAAATGAATAAAAGAACAATATTTAGAAATAGACCAGTTTTTTTAATCCATACTCAGTTAAAACCATAAATATCTGCCATTATCAACCTCCTATTCCGTGTCCCTGCTTTCAATTCAATACAAAGGGTATGTGCTGATGTAGTTTTGTATTGTTGCGTTTTGTATTTCAATGTGGTAAAATATAGATTGTTTTCATCTCTCTTTTAATGTGGTTGGCTTTGTACCGTGCTCTGAGCCTTTGGGGATGAAGCGTAATTTTCAAATAAACTTTATTATTATTATTAATATGATCATATTTACAAGTCATGTTAAATGTCCACCAAGAAGTTTGACGGGCAGTGACAACAAGATGATTGAAAGAATTACACCAGGCTAGAAACACTAGTGCCTTCAAGAGTATATGCCATTTTGAATTCTTTCTATGAGGATCACAATTTTTAGAAAAAATAATTGCGCTATGAGGAAACTGTTAACAGTAAATATAATTATTGTCTTTGTATCATTCATTCTGATCAGATCTGGAGAAACTTTAACCGTCTCTGCCAAGTCATCTGATGTTCTGTTTTATCCTAGCTCTGTTGATGCCTATATCAGTGGTGGTAAGAGGATATGCATAGGGCTGTTCTTAATTCACAAAAAGAAATATTTGAATAAAATTTGCCTATCTTAGAAATAGTTGTTTATTAATTTGAATCTTCATTTAAAAAAAATAAAAATATAATAACTTGAAATTAAAGATAGTTGACAGTTGCAGTGTTTGTGAAATCATTCATTGAATTTTTAAAAAAAATGTATTTGCAGAAGCCTGTCCTGGTGTAATTGCTGACCTCATTGGCCGCAAGGGTGTGTTCATCCAGGGCACAATCAGCCCTCCCCTGAATAGTGTGACAGTGACAGTTACTGATGAAGATGGAGCTATGGCACCTATTGTGCTGTCGACGGACGCCAATGGCAAATACAAGTAAATCACCTTAAAGCTGGGATGTTATCAGAGATTTTAAAGCTCTCATTATTTGATGCGTTTTTGCAAGGGTTGGACACATTTTAATAAGTTTATTCTGATATCTCATTTTTTTTTAGAGTTGGCCCACTTCATGCTGACAAGAAATATTTAGTAGTTGCAGAAAAGGAAGGATTTGTGCTGTCAAAGGAGAGTGAGAACTCCATGTCATTTAGGGCATTCAAGCTTGGGGAAATAGCTGTGCAGGTACACTGTATTATTTTCTCTTCACATAAATGTTCACAGCCTTATGTTCACAGCTTTATGTTCACAGCTGTCTCTACTATTTGATCCGAATAGGTCTCAATAATTCTTTGCTGAATATTTATAATGGTCACTTGCAAGCAACTTAATGAATTTTTGAACAATTGTAGCCGTTTACTATGTAGAAAGCCAAAACTGAAACGAAATGCACACTGACAACAGATGCACCTGTTATCTTGGCATAAGAGATAACGTAACCTCAACTAGCCACTGCAGCTGGGAAATTTAAGATGACTATTTATGATTTTTAAAGTTAATTTACTTGTTTTAATTGAACCACCCATAAAAACAAAGTTTTCCATATAAATCTTTTACGAAATGTAATATCGATTTAAAAAATTAATTTTTGTAACACTGTCTTGTTTTTGATACCCGGTGTAACAATAACACATTTTTAAATGATACACTTGTACCCGAGAGAAAGATGTGACCGATAGTACGTTGTCTAGAGGTTAGGTCTCCTACGCTATAGCCACAGACAAATTTCAGAGTAAAAAAACTCCTGTCCTTCCAGCTCCTGCAGAGCTGTTGTGTTGTAATTCTTCTAGCTCCTAAAGAGCTGATGTGTTGAATGAAACAGTGAAACAGTTTATATAAATATATTTAATTCTTTGGACACGTGTGTTGGAATGCATAAGAAACCACAAAATTATTTTATCCACTTAAAATATCAGTTCTACTCCTACATTCCCAGGAAAATTCACTCTCTACAAAACGAAAAAAAAAAACACATACTCTCTCGACTCCACTCGTCACTGTCCGCTCAACACTACTCTCATTTTTGCACACTCCTATCCTCACATGTTTTTTTCCCAACACACCAAGACGGTCATACATGACTGAGAGAAACTCTTGGGGTATACAGGAAAACCCACAAGCGCTCCTTTAACCTCATCAAAACATAAACAGAAAAAACTGACAGTGACAAAAGAATCCTTTCTTTTTATACTATTTGCTTTGCTTAAATCGATCAAATTTGTTATGATACCAGTATCCAAGTGAAATAATCCTTTTTTTAAATACTATTTCAAACTATTTGCTTTACTTAAACTGATAGAATTTTGTGAAGTCACTATGTGCTCATTTCATTTCAAAACATTTGACCACATTAATCAGTTTTATTATAAGTTGTTTTTTGTTTTGCTAACACTCATCAATTCTGCCCCCAACAGATGCTTGATGAAAAAGGTCTGCCACTTTCCAGTGTTCTTCTGTCATTGAGTGGGGACCATCAGTACCGATCAAACAATGTCACAGGGGCTGATGGTCACATGATCTTTACTGGATTAGTAAGTCAGACAACATTTTAATAGATTAAGTGCTTGTTTGAACAAAAGTTTAATCAACTTCTGGGTTGAAAGAAATAGGTTGGATGTGTGAAATATGGAATGACATGTTAAGTTTTTAAAGTTTTTACCAAAGGACCCTGCTTTATTGTTACATAAAATAAATTACAGTTTTAAAGTGAATTACTGCAAGTGAATTTCTTTTTCTCAACATAATTTACCTTTTGCTTTCCAAAGATTGAAAATAAGATATATTGTGACTGCTTGGAGTTATTTATAGCATAGCTTTGTACATAGACTTACTCTCTGAGGCAACTTGTTCATGATAAAACATTTTTTAAAATCCAAAAGCCAGAACTGCTCTTCATGTAATAATACATACATTATTTTACCTACTGTAATCTTTGTTTTTAAAAACCCTACTTAAGTTTGTTAACTACTTTCTATTTTCTTGTTATTGTTTCATTTGTCCTGTCTGCTGAGGAAGGCTCTTAGCCAAAATGTTCTTCTTTTCTTGTCCTGTCTTTTTATTTCAAGCTTCCACATACCTTGTTCTTCTATTCCCTTCACACAGCTTGAACACAGTCCTTCATTTATTATCCTTTATCAAGTAAATTGTTAGATATTTTTTTGTCAGTATAACCAATTCTGTAGCACTGTAGATGCATTTCTTGTTGATGATTTGAAAGCCATGTTGTTGCCTAATTTATTTTATTTTCTCAGAGTCCTGGTCAGTACTTTCTCCGGCCAATGATGAAAGAATATAAGTTTGAACCAGCATCTCAGATTATAAATGTCCAAGAAGGAACAACAGAAAAAATCACTATTAAAGGTGCGAGGGTTGCTTTCAGGTAAGACAATTTTTTTTAAATAATAGGGTAAAATATGCTTGTTAATTATTGATGCTATATTTTGTGTGTGTGTGCTCATGACAGCACATTGTTGATTTGCTCTGTATTTTTTGTGGTATAATCTATTCACCTACCCTCTTCATTTTAATAACAACATTTCCTGCACTTAAATCTGGTTATTAATTTGAAATAAATAATTTTTTAAATTATCAGTGTTTATTAACATTTTTATGTATAGAAATGTGTATATCTTTTTTCAAACTGGTTCTGTGGGCGGCACCATTCTGCAATCTAAACTAAAAGAATATTACTGTTTTTCAGCTGTTTTGGTAAAGTGACATCGCTGAATGGAGAACCTGAGCCAGGGATTATAATAGAAGCTCTGGGACTTGGTCCCTGCTCAACAAATCAGGAGGAGAGCAAAACAGAGATGGATGGTTCTTACAGGCTCAGGGGTTTACAAGTGGGTAGATCTGGAACAAGTTTTTATTGTAGAGAAAACTGCATCTGAAAATTTCAAAATCAAAATTATATTATTATAAAATTCTGTTTCTAACGGAATAAAATGAAGAATGTCTAAATGTCTACAAAAATTAGTAATAGCTATTCTCTTCACCCACAGCCCAACTGTTTGTATGACATTCACTTGAAGTCTGGTGAGGTGAACACACATATTGAGAGAACAGCACCCACGTCCAGACAGGTCAAGGTGAGTAAAATAAAGCTTAAGGCCATGAATATATCTTATATTCCTGAAGGTACATTTATCTTGTCACTGTCTGGACAGTTGGTTGTCTTGACTCACTGCTGGCAAGGTGATGTAATTAATGGCAGACTCAGTCGTCTATCATTTTAATGAGAATGATACTGATAGAAAAAGAAATGATATGTTAAGAATGTTTAATTTGGTTAACAGTAATAAAGTATATTGATCTTTAAATCTATAGGTTGAGGCCTCTGATCTCTCTGACATAAACATCATTGCATTCCGTCGCATGAACCAGATGGACATCAGCGGCAATGTGAGGACCAACCTCAAATTTTTATCCACACTCAAGGTATTATATTGTAGCAGATGTAGAATATAGACGAGTACAATTATATTGTAGCGGATGTAGAATATAGACGAGTACAATTATATTGTAGCGGATGTAGAATATAGACGAGTACAATTATATTGTAGCAGATGTAGAATATAGACGAGTACAATTATATTGTAGCAGATGTAGAATATAGACGAGTACAATTATATTGTAGCAGATGTAGAATATAGACGAGTACAATTATATTGTAGCAGATGTAGAATATAGACGAGTACAATTATATTGTAGCAGATGTAGAATATAGACGAGTACAATGCATGTTGATCTGTGTGATTTCTTACCATTTATTACTTGGACTGTTTTAAAAAAAAATATGTCATTACCTTAGGAATTAAAGTTGTTGCACAGTGATGAAGATTTTAATTTGTTTAAAAACTAGATGGTTTCTTTAACTTTAAGCTATTGACCCATAATTGTATTCTATATTTATGTTTGTGAATGCACTAATGTTGACACATCTTGATACAAATCTTCTTTAAAAACTTAATATAGTTTCAATCAATATATTATTTGATTGTCAGTAGGCATATTACATTCAGATTAGCTCCTAAATCTAAATAATTTATCATGTCTGTCGGCTAAATTATTTTTACAGTTTTGCCTAGAAAATACAAATATGTGACGGACTGGTGAACTTGTATTTACTGCTATGCCGTAGTATAATCTGTTCCTAAACAATGATGCATTCCATTTTCTTAGGTTCGACTGGTCAGTGAGGCTCAGCCGGACACTCCTATTCACACAGTCTCTCTCAGTAAATCCACATTTTTCTTTTTGCCCACTTTGCAGATGGATAATAAGGTGAAATTTGAGCAAAATATGTTATATTTATTTTTTTATTTTTCATTCACTTATTAACTTTTTACAAGAAGTCAAAATCAGACATGTATCCAGGTTTTTCGTTCTCAGAGTTATAAATTAGAACAACTTACTCACTCAATAAACATGAAATAGTCATACAATCTTTACAGTAATCTTTATAGTCAATGTTTTCAACAACGAATATATTTAACTGCAGTTTTCAAATAACTGTTATGGCATAGGTCTACTAATGCCAAATGCCCACCATAATGACTAAATCCTGTTTACCAAACAAAAGGAAGTGGCTCCCAATTTGCAGATGGAAATTAATTTTGTTGTAAGTGCCTGAAAACACCCGCATCCAGAAATGGATAAATTTTTAGAAAATCTTAATATTAAAAGGCCAAGAAAATAAAGAGCAGATGCAAAAATAAATTTTTAAAAATTATTTTTGTATGGTACTAAAAAATATGATAAATAAATTATGAACAAAGTAAATAAATAAATGACAAACTGACAAAATTATATGTTTTTAAGAAAACAAATCATCTCGAATCTCTGCACAACAAAGTTATAGCTGGAAGCTTCAGTGAACCATGAATTTAAGGCCACAGCAACAAAAAATGAAAGCATATGTCCAACCGGCTGGAATGAGACTAAAGATATAGATGAAAATATTTAATACTTGTAAATTTGTGATCAAATCTAATTTGTCCAACCTCTGTATTCTGTCTAATGTCAGTGTTTGTCTAATGTCTGTATTCTGCAGAACTACCTGCTGTCCCTAGAGAGTGGCCTCTCCAGATCTGAGTATGATTACAAGTTGTCCTCTGTTGAGTTTGCTGCCAACAAATCACACAAACATTTTACGTTTGAGTTCAATCCCAAGGTAAGCACCAGTCATTGGTGCGCTGTGTCTTTGATTTCAAGTTACATTTAGTCTTTACAATTTGTTCACTCCATTGCATGATTTTGTAATTCTGCCTCTATGTTTTGAACTGATGAGAGTTTAAACAAAATTAAAACTTAAATTGTTCCACATTAGCTCATCTAATGTTGCTTTCCTGTCATGCCTTGTACTGAATGTAAGTTTCTGCCCACATTGAGTTGGTCTTTGTTGTGAAAATTGGCTAACACCCGTTGTATGTACTCATCGACATGACTTTTGTGTTTTAAAGTAAAACCTATGTTCTTATTGACCTTTGACAGCCCAGAACAGTGGACCAAGATCTTAACCAAGGATCTTTCTTAGTACTTCCTATCATTGGTATAATCATAGCCCTGGCCTACAATCACAAAACTGTAAGTGGCTGTTGTTAGTAAAATTTCAGTACAATGGCTTCACAAGTCATGGTCGCATGCCACTCAAATAGTCCTTTAAATTAAGTTATATGAACAATGACAAACTTAGTTTTCCTTTAAAATTGTCAATTATTTTTTTAGCTAAATCATAACATTGTTATTTATTTATTTTTTTTAATTTGCTGAAAAGAAACCTGAAGAATGTCATCAAAACTAATTAGCATATATATATATATTATTTTATCAATTTAGGAATGTTATTTTATTCTTATCCTTTCTTATATTGTTGTTTTGAAGATATCTATAGATACTTATTGTAATGCACCAGAGAAGCTATGAACATGTTAAGTGATATTATTAAATGTTTTTGTTATTTATTCCTTATTGTCAACTTAACATATGAACTAAATTACTCCCATTTTATTTTAGGTGATCCCTTATGCAGCCAATGTCTACCAACAGCTGCAGAGTGCAGCCACGAAAGCCCCAGCCTCAAACACCCCACCAGGCTCATCATCTTCCTCGTCAGCAGCAGGAGCGCCATCTGATGCTCCGATACCTTCGGAGTTCCTGAGCTCCGAGTCACCAGTCAAGAGAAAAGCCAAGCCAAGAAAAGCACAATAGCACCGGTGGATTGTGTGCTGGTGAATGATCTTATGTGGTACGATTGTTGCAAGTGGGTGTTGTGTGTCATTTGGCAAGTGATGGAGTGTTTTTTGTTTCCATGATGAATGGTTTTTTTTTTTTTTACTTGTGAAATTAAGTTTGGATATTAGCATAGAAAGGTTTTGTAGATCCCAGAGTGCACCTGCAAGAGGAGTGAGTTGTCTAGCGGCAGACATTTTTTAATTATTTTTATTTTTGTCAAGACCACATTGTTAATATAAAAATTTTAGAATAGGGCAATGTTGCTCCAAAAGATTGTCACTTATAACCAAAAAGGTTGATGTGCTTTTCTTAAAGAAGAATGTGGATAATCTGATGTGGACCAAGGTGGTGTAGGTCGATTAAACAAATGTGGATAGACATCATACACCAGAATTATCAACTGATATGAGTTGTGGTGTGATTCCTCACAAGATTATTACTCTATTATTTTATAGAGTTTAAACATTCTCACCAGCTAGTAATCTAACAAAGTTTTCATTGTAGTTGTTTGAGATGTTGATTTTTCAAAATGTAAACGTTTCTATGTTCCAAAACATGCGTGTGTCTGATAAGATTTTGTAGGAATCTTTATTTTGCCAATAGTTGGGAAAATTAAAGTCATGCGAAGGAAAATTTTGAGAAGACAAAAGCTTTGACTATTTATGTGCACGCTGCTCTTTTGCTGGCTTTTCCATTCATTTGTTTCATTCAGGGTCATTGACCTTTACAAGTTATTCTTTTGTCCAATGTTCTCTTTAAAATGATCTTTTAAATGAACTAAAAGTAGATAACAAAACGTTGGCCACTAAGTTCACTTGTACACTTCATTAGTGGATGGAAACAAAACATTGGCCACTAAGTTCACTTGTACACTTCATTAGTGGATGGAAACAAAACGTTGGCCTGACCACTAAGTTCACTTGTACACTTCATTAGTGGATGGATTGAGATGAGGTGTTTGTTGAGACCAGCTGTTGAGTCCTGCAAATCAGTTGTGTGACTAGGATGACCTTTGACCTGCAGTTCTGAACCTCTCTATTAGAGGTTTATGTGTATTTAAACCAGAAGATTATGTGATATGTGTATGTAATCAGAACATTTGTTTGTCTTTTATAAGGAACCATGGGTGATTGCTTGTCTTAGAAGTGTGACAGCCTTCCAGTGAAATAATTGAATGTATTTAAATTGAAGCTTGTATAGATATTTTTGTAATATTACAATCTGCCTTGATAGTGAAGTACATAAAAAAGGAAGAAAAAAAATTATGCTGTGATATTTACAGCATATATCAACAGTGTCTGATTTAACAAAACACAATTTTTTTTTTTTTACAATGCTCTTTTTTGAAATATAGAAATGAAGTTACTACATTTATGACAGATTTATCTTTATAACAGTGTATCCTTTACGAACCCCATTCCATCACTCATTCATTATTTCTTGCTTTCATCTATGTCAATGACAAATCATTGAACCCATGGTTCATTATTTCTTGCTTTCATCTATGTCAATGACAAATCATTGAACCCATGATTCATTATTTCTTGCTTTCATCTATGTCAATGACAAATCATTGAACCCATGATTCAATATTTAATGTTCACCCTAAATAAGCCATCTCATCAACCCAACTTTCCAACATAGAATTAAATTATTTTATTGGATGTTTAAATATTTGAGTTTGAACAGTGGTTTCAAACATTTGATGGTTCATGGCTTCTCAAACCCTTTAATCTGGTCCCATCCAAATAAGCTTTAAATTATGAGCTTATCACACACGTTAATTAAACAGCAATTTGAAAATTCCAACCTTGCCCTTTTCAATAGGATTCCAATCCCAGATTCTTTCGTTCCATGAACCAGAGTTTTGGAAACTCTAATATAAATGTAGATCATTGCCTTGAGTTTTATTGGCAGTATTTTCTCATTGCAAAACATTTCTAATTTTTGTATAAATGAGTTTGTATGTTGTGCATTGATAAATTAAAATCTTAGTTGTTAAATTCATCTCCAGTCTTTCTTGATTATTGTTTAGAGTTTATTTGTGATTGTCTTATGTAAATGATAGTAATAAAAACTAGGTGACATCTGATCATCATCCTGATCCAGTAGCGGGTTGGCACATGCCATTCAACCTCAGGTCAAAGGAAAAATTTAAAGGTCGTTATTAGTTGGTCTTTGAATGCAAATTTGTTGTTAGTGCAGTCTGGTATTTGCTCTAGAAGGTACAGTTCTATTGAAAAAGGTTTAAGAGTTTGGAATCACACTTTTAAAACTGAACTTGATAACTCAAAAAGCTAAATTGTACTGATTTTAAAAGGGCCAGTTTTTTTTTAAATTATATTTTTTTTCATTTTGTTAAAATATTTATATTTATTGATTTTTTAGGGGATATTTTTTTGGGTGGGGGGATTTGAATAACAGATCATCCTACTGTCAGTGGCCAAACAAAAGTGCAGTTTCGGCGTGTTGCCATGGTGATGTTAGTGTTAAACCTTAAGTTAGTTTCAAAGCAAAAGAACCAAGTCTTGCAGTAACTTTTCTTTATTAAATATTTTGTAACAAGCACATCGAATGGTAACCAGACTTGGAAAAGGATTGATCCATAAATTATTTGTGGCTCTGCGCCTTCTCTGTGTTATAACATACACGTGATGATGTCTATTGGTAATGTACCTGCTGTCCACAGACACAATTATAATTTATATAAGAGCGTTCTTATTAACACATGCTGACAAGCGTGTGTTCAATAAGTAAGGGCCGATTGAAGAAAATCACTGACTCTCTACTAATAGCGTAAAACGCAGTGTGCAGTTTCATGCTGTTTTACATTTAATTCTCTTCTCATAGGCCCGGCAATGATGAATTTTTTTTTTTCTGTGCTCTAACCAATATTTTACTTTAAAATTGTTCATTTACATTCAATACAATATAAATACATCGATTTTTTTAACGTTGAAATTACAACCTCTTATATTATAAGCCATTTCAAAATATGTTCTCTTCTTTAATAATAATTTCTTTTCTTTTTTCTTCTTCTTAGAATATTAATATGCCTCCACCAAGGGATCACAGGACAACGGGGCAAGGGGGAGGGGTGTTAGGAAAAGTGTATCACTGGAAAACAGGAATGTTAAACCATAGGCTAACAGGACAACCGGGGGGGGGGGGGGTGGCAAAACATAATTTGATTTAAACATGCGATGTCGCAATATATTTTTCTTAAAACTTAATAGTAAATTATGAGCGTGTGTTAAGATATATATTACGAAAATTGTCAATGAAGTAAATTTACTGTTTAAATATGAACACCGAATAGCGTGGACTGTTACAAACCCTAAGTTTGGAGACACAAAGAGAAAAATAGTAGTTTCTTTATACGGATCCACTTCCCTAAAGCTTGTCAACTATATTACTACAATATCTGAATACGGATCCACTGCCCTAAAGCTTGTCAACTAAGTTACTACAATATCTGAATACGGATCCACTGCCCTAAAGCTTGTCAACTAAGTTACTACAATATCTGCACACGGATCCACTGCCCTAAAGCCCACTGAGTTGTTACCAGATTTCCGTCACCACCTCACCAGTCTGTAAGGCGTGGGGCACGAATATGGAGTACTGCTGCCTTCTCGCGAAGGGGTTCGGTGCGTTTGGCTAGAATAATGGAGATGAGATAAAGAAATCATTAGAATCCGATACGAAAAATCACGATACGGGACACCAGAACAAACTATCCAATCAATGGACTACGATGAGTCACTTCCTTGTTTTGTCACGTGATACGTACCAGCCATTGGTAGGCTTTCTGCTACACATAACAACACATAATAACAGATAACAGCTGATCAGCCATTGCCATTATCATTAATTCTAAAGCAAAATGTTTGTCTCCATCAGCGCTTCCCCAGTGTTAATTAAAAATTTTACTTTTCAAAATATTCTTGAATACACGCGTTTCTTTAAATGACATTCATTAAATGTGACAATAATTTTAATTCAGTTATGATTAAAGGAAGAAAGTTGTTTGAAGAAAAATTTGTGAGCGACTAGTGTGTTGCAGACAGCCTCCCGGAAGTCTTACTTGTTTTTACACGTATCACGTGACAAAACAATCGACTCATCGTAGTCCATTCTCACTTTAGATTAGCTCGCACATACATCTGAATTGCATTTGGGAGGCTAGTTTTCAACTAGCTCTAGATTGCGCACTTAGGCTGCCTTCATGAGCGCGAATGTGAACATGAGCAGTGGCGTACCTTGGCTAAATGAAACCTGGGGTGACCTCCCGAAATTCTGTTCCCTCCCCGAAACCACGCAAATCATCACAGCCCATAGTGCTAAACTGTGTGGCATTACGATTCTTGACAAGTTAAAAAGTGAGCAGCATACGTTAATTCCCATTTAAACATGAACACGGCTGGAATCCTCAGCTTTTAAACCGTAACATTGATACCTTATAGCGATGATTTTGAACACTGCGAAAAGAATTTGGAAAAGACATAAATCAGAATGCTTGGACAAATATACATGACCAGCTGCCGGCACGTGGTCTTATACCATTTCACGGGCACGTGGTCTCACAGCACTTCACGGGCATGTGGCCTTTACAGCACTTCACGTGCATGAGGTCCTACAACACTTGGCGCGCCTAGGAAAGGTTTGCTTGAAGTTACTGACTTACTAGTGCACGTATTATGTTTGTGCTTTGTACTACAAGTATGTTGTACGTTAATAATATGTTAAATAGAAATATAATGATTAGATTGTCAACTGATTCTGCGATAGTTCGAGCCTATTTTCTATCAGCGATCTCCTTTGAATTATAGCTGATACTATCGCATATTTGGTTCGGGGGGCAGTTCATTTCATTATCTTTCTGAAAATCTGTGGTTTTTGTTTACAAACTTATACGGAGAAAGGACATTTGCACGAACGAAAGGAAATATGTTCAAACGAAAATTTGTTCGCAATATATAAAGAGTTGAGTGACACATGTGACATGTCATGTCAGCTCAGAATGCACTTGTTGGTTAAAGAAGGAACTATGGTCAAGTCACTCAAACAATGAAAAATAAAATGGTAAAAAAAGGTAATAATGGACGCACCTGATCTGATGCCGAAGATCCGTAATCCGAAGCAGTAATTAATGTAGCGCAACGTGGATGGAGGGGAACATTGTGAGTGTAGCACTGACCATCAACGGGCAGATAGACACATTATTATTTAACCATTGGAGCAAGGGGCGAAAACAAAATATGCAGTGTTAAGTTTTTTTTTGGATTGAAGCTAGGGGCGAAAACAAAGCTTGTAGTGTTTTTACGTTTATTGGAGTGAAGCAAGGGGTGAAAACAAAGAATGTATTGTTGCTCAGTTTTTTATGCTCTCATTATATTTTTGATGCAATTTAAATATCAGAAAAGCAAGAGGGGAAATTATTAGTTACTTGAATAACACAGAAAGTAATACAATAAAATATCTTCTTTATTCCAAAAGTAAACTACATATTTTTTCAAATTATATTTATAAAAAAGATAAATAACTCCGATTCCCCCCCCCCCCCCCTACCAAAAAAAAAAAAAGTCCAATCAAGGGAGGTCACCCCTTCGCCACCCCCCAGGTTCGCCACTGAATATGGGTCTATCTCTTCTCTGGTTGCAATATCTACGACATTTGAGAAATAACTAAAATGCTGTACTAATGATGTGAGTAATTTCAAGAACATTAACCCAAACTTAAGAAATATAACTTGCTACAATACACAAATAAAAGCAGCAGAAAAGGATACCTGGGAGGAGGGGGGTGTGAGACTAATGGACCTAATAAATAATTGTACTAAGTCTTTCAAGAAAGATAACCTACAACGAAATTACGGGCAGCGGCCAAGGCTTGTCGTTTGGCAGAGTTCTCCTCAGGTTTTGGTTTAAACAAAAGGCCAATGGTGATGACTGCTTGTAAAATCTGTTGAGGACAAGGAGATAATTTGTCGCAATGTGATCATAAACAGCATCCGTCAAATGTCCAATAGGAAAGTACCTGGCTCCGACATGATTCCTGCCGAAATCTACAAAGAGGGTGGACCAGCGTTGACGGTTAAGCATTAGCGTCTATTCCAGATCATCTGGCAGACGGAAACTGTACCACAGGACCTCAAAGATGCCTCAATTATCCACCCGTACAAACACATAGGAAACCGCCAGGCCTGCGACAATCACCGCGGAATTTCACCGCTGTCCATCCCCGGCAAGATGTTGGTCCGAGCCCTTCTGAACCGCCTGAATGCACACCTGGAGCTAAGTCTCCTACCAGAAAGCCAATGCGGTTTCCGAAAAGAACGCGGAACTATCGGTATGGTGTTTGCTGCCAGGCAGCTCCAAGAGAAATGTCAGGAGCAAAATACGGACGGACCTATTTTCCACAATGATCAACCTGAATAAGGTTTTTGACAGGGTCAATGGAGGTGGCCTGTGGAAAATCATGAAGAAGTACGGATGCCCAGACAAATTCACGAACATCATCCGTCAGTTGCATGATGGCATAATGGCCCGAGTGCAGGATAGCGGTCAGTCATCACAAGCATTCCCTGTTACAAACGGTGTGAAGCAGGGCTGTGTCCTGGCTCCCAGACTCTTCAGAATTATGTATTCTGCAATGCTGTGTGATGCGATTAAGGACTCCACCACGGGCCTGCCAATCCGTTTCCGCACCAATGTATCTGTCTTCAACCTAAAGAGGCTTCAAGCTAAAACCAAGCTCAAACATAATACCATCAACGAGTTTCTGTTTGCTGACGATTGTGTCCTCAATGCTGACTCTGAAGCCGCCATGCAACAAAGCGTTGATATCTTTTCTGAGGCCTGCAACAACTTTGGCCTAACAATCAACACAACGAATTCTGAAGTTTTGTATCAGCCCGTATGCAAGACCACCGGCTCCTTAAACAAATATTCTATGGAGAACTCACGATAGGCAAGCGCTCCCAAGGAGGTAAAAAAAAAAAACGTTACAAAGACTCACTGAAAGTGGCACTAAAGGCCTTCAGCATCGATCCTACTAAGTTGTATCAGACAGCTCAGGACAGAGTCAGGTAAAGATGAGCTGACAAGAAGGGCGCTAAATCTTATGAAGCCAGTAGGATAGCCACAACTGAGACACGCAGGCTAGCCAGAAAGAGCAATACTGAAACACCGACTGCAGCAACTATTAACTGCCCGCGATGCCAGATATTATTCCGAGCACGGATCAGATTAGCATGCCCGTACCCTCTCTCTCTCCCCCCCCCCAACCGGATGACTAGATGGTCCTAGTCGATGTTGACGGACGAACAACAACAGTACGTCAGCATTCAGACGAGCATGGTAACCTTTTTTCTTTAGCACCACCATTTGAGGAAAGTGCGGGGCATGGATTGTGGAGTGGGGAGTGGGGAATTCAATCCTTTTTATGTGATAAGATGGAACAATGGCCGAAATTTTGCGGGTAACATTAACGTAGAAAAAAAAACTTCGCAAAGATGACCCTTACTTAGAAGAAATTATAAGAATCCCTGTCAAGATGAACCGTGCATTATATGAATCCATGGCATTGATAATCCCCCGAATTATATGAATCCCTGGCCTTGATAATCCCCCGAATTATATAAATCCATGGCATTGATAATCCCTTGAATTATATGAATCCATGGCATTGATAATCCCCTGAATTATATGAAACCATGGCATTGATAATCCCCTGAATTAGATGAATCCCTGGCATTGATAACCCCCTGAATTATATGAATCCATGGCATTGATAATCCCATGAATTAGATGAATCCCTGGCATTGATAATCCCCTGAATTAGATGAATCCATGGCATTGATAACCCCCTGAATTAGATGAATCCATGATGCTGGCGAATCAATGAATTAGATGTGATGTTGATGACACATTCAAATGAGATGTCTTAACTCAAATCCAGCAATGATGTTGGCGATCAAGATGATGTTATCACTGATTCCACCCATCATCGTGTCGAATATCGTTGTGTAGCAGCCCTGTCAGAATTCAAGAAATACGGTTTACACTTCACGCATACAGGATTGTCCATGGGAGTATGGCCTACACTAAGACACACGAGCAGTATTGTCAATGTAAATATGACCTACACTTAGAAACACCACTTAGAGTAATTTTAATTCTAGCCATTAAGAAATTAAAACATTGTAATTTGGTTTTGTTTTAAAAGACGCTTTAAATTTTGGGCAGCCGGCCAAGGTCAAGGAGACCGTGGTTTACTTCCGGTGGGGTATTTCTCCGGCAATACATCGTGTTACGATTTTATTTTTATAATAGGCAGTTCCTCGAAAAAGGCTGTTGATAACATAAGCACTGAAAGATAAGCTATGTTTAAAATGTCATTTCGAGGTATGCATATATCATAGAACTTACATCAACATACTCCAGTGGTTCTCAGCCTTTCTAGTGCCGCGACCCTTTAATACAGTTCCTCGTGACCCCCAACCCTAAAATTATTCTCGTTGCTACTTCATAAATATGTGTTTTCTGGTCTTGGGCGACTCCCGTGTAAAGGTCGCTCGACCCCCAAAGGGTTCGCGACCCACAGGTTGAGAAACGCTGGTCTACTCTTATGAGTTTAAAATATTTTTGAATTGTCATCTGATATAAATTATTACTTTTAATTTTTTTTTAAAAATTATATTTTAGTCAGAATACTGTAAGTGTTACTTGGGTTAATGACCCACACATTCCGTGTACCTTCCGGTGATTTGGTCATCGAACTACCTTTCGATGTAGCCCCCCCCCCCCGTACTTTTTTGCGTTGTCTTACCTTCCGGTTAGCATGCCACGGCAGCCGAGAGGTGGCGCACATCAGCGTAGCCTCGAACCCAGCATCAATAAACTCCTCCTTGCAACAAGCCGGTGGGTACGAGAGTGGGACGCTAACTGTTCCGTTTTCAGTTCCGTTGTAGGTGAAGGTTAGATTCATCATTTCAAAATCACCCGGCCCATCGACCCCGCAGCATTGTGCCTGTGTCCGTTTATAGTAATATTGGGGAAAGAAAGGTGTGGGTGGGTGGGTGTTTGTGTTACAACATCACGGCACATCTTTGGCAGTAGATCAAGAGCTTAAACTATCGCGTTGCAGGAAAATTGTTAAGTTTCTACGGCTGCGAGCCCCCATACAGCAAACCGAAACAACGAGTGAAATATTTAGAAAATAAAATAAATGAGAAACTTGAAATTTTGTAGTCGAATAAAAAAAGTCACATTATTTTTTTTTCTCTTTTTCTCTCTTTGTTTTTGTTTTTGTTTTTTTCCAAAGATCTGGAGATTGAAAGTTTTTATATTTTTAAAAATGGAATGAGTGGTAGAAATTAAACTAAGTCTTGCCATTGAGAAAATACACAAAATTTCCTCTTCTAACCCAAGACATAGTCTTTTTTTTTTTGTAATGCGATATAGGGGCATTTAGAAGTCTGCCGAAAGACTGTCTGATGCTTTTTGTAGAAGGAAACACATCAATAGACGTTATGATACCCATAGGAGTAAAGGGATTGCACAGATTTTCGTTAGAGCTTTTGATACCCGTGTGAGCAGGGGGGCATTGAGACGGTTTCACATAGATTATCATGTGCCATCGCTTCTATAACACATGTTATAAATAAATTTTGCATTTGTGAAAAAAGAAAACCCAATAATCCATTTCAAAATTAAAAACATTAAACCGGTATATGCAAAGATTAATTGGTTGAACCTAAATCCCCCCCCCCCACTCCTTTTTTTAAATTAAAAAACTTCCCCTTCTTTCTAACCACTCTGCAGATGATTTACATCACCATTTACATCACCATTAGCATTATGGAGTTCAAGAAGAAGGTGAAGACATTGTCTGTTTTAGCTCCCGCCTCATAGTTAGTCAGTAGAGTATCAATAAGAATCTCTCTCAATTTTATATGCAGCTGTGGGAAGAGGGGCATAAGAGATTTGTTGTTGATACTTGGACACAATATATATATTGGCTGTAGACAGATGAGCACAACGAATTATAAATAGAGTGTGGGCAGATAGACACCATAGATAGGCTGTAGACCAGGGGTGGGCAAACTACGGCCCGCGGGCTGCATGCGGCCCGGCAACTGATATTATGTGGCCCTCGAAGGCATTTAGAAATTTTTAAAAATTACTATGTTTTTAAGTTATTTTGTTGAATTTTACAGAATTTCATGCACCGTTATGATTTTTAAAACATTTTTGATCAAATTTCTTTCTAATTTTCTATTTTTTTAAACAGTCGTTGACCTTTGTCATGTAATGCTAAAATGCGAAACTACCGATTTTAATATAGGGAAATGTTTATCGATATTTAAAAATTGGACATAATATACATGCTTCCCCCCAATAGCTTTACCTTTGTCAATGTGGCCCTCCGCACAAAAAGTTTGCCCACCCCTGCTGTAGACACATGGTTACAGTAGATAGGTTGTAGACACTTGGTTACAGTAGATAGGTTGTAGACACTTAGTTACAGTAGATAGGTTGTAGACACATGGTTACAGTAGATAGGTTGTAGACACTTGGTTACAGTAGATAGGTTGTAGACACTTAGTTACAGTAGATAGGTTGTAGACACATGGTTACAGTAGATAGGTTGTAGACACATAGTTACAGTAGATAGGTTGTAAACAAATAGTTACAGTAGATAGGTTGTAGACACATAGTTACAGTAGATAGGTTGTAGACACATAGTTACAGTAGATAGGTTGTAGACACATAGTTACAAGGTTGTAGACACATGGTTACAGTAGATAGTTTGTAGACACATAGTTACAGTAGATAGGTTGTAGACACTTAGTTACAGTAGATAGGTTGTAGACACTTGGTTACAGTAGATAGGTTGTAGACACTTGGTTACAGTAGAGAGGGTGTTGAAACATGAACACAACAGATTGGTTACAGACACGTGGGTGCAATCGATCGTTTCTTGACACAATGACACAATAGATTGAAACTTGATCAACTGTACACGAATGCTTAAACTTGATTAATTGTACATGCATGCTTAAACTTGATTTATTGTATAAGTATGCTTACACTTGAGTTAAGGTACATAACATTTCCAAGCAATATGATTTGCACGGTAACACTGACCACTAAAATAATTGAAAGCTGAAATATGAGAAATAGGACTAGTAAGTTAAAAATATAGGAAATATACTGGTCAGTTAAAAATATAGCAAATATACTGGTCAGTTTAAAATATAGCAAATACGACTGGTTAGTTTAAAATATAGATAATATGACTGGTCAGTTTAAAATATAATAACTATGACTGGCCAGTTAAGCATTATATCTTATAAACCTGTTTTTAAAAAAATTAATTACCAACACTACCCACAATCCCTTTTAAAAAAACCCAGTGAAAAAAAATAAGAACCAACACGATGAAATATATTTGATGCTTATTTTCCAAGTTATAAGATGTAATCATATCATCCCTCAACTGTGGCTCCAGCAAATAGCTTGATGAAACAGTGGCAAATGAAGATAGCGGAAATGGCTGTCCGCCCTGGACGCCCCTTAAATTTTTTTAAAGGCCTATCGCAGAGGTTTATTTTTCGTGGAAGTGTGTGTGTGTGGTTGGGGGGGGGGGGGGGAGATTAAAAGTTGACATCATCCAGATCTCCCCCCATTGAATGTGTAGAAGGAGTTTTGAAATGGGATCCCAGTAACTGACTGGCTACAAATAAAATAAATTTAAAATATTTTTGTAAAAAAAAAAAGAAGTTGGTAATATCACAAAGCTTGGCAATTGACACAGAGAGTAGGGGAAAACATGAAAGATCACAAAACTTGGCAACTGACACAGAGAGTAGGGGAAAACATGAACGATCACAAAACTTGGCAACTGACACAGAGAGTAGGGGGAAACATGAACGATCACAAAACTTGGCAATTGACACAGAGAGTAGGGGAAAACATGAAAGATCACAAAACTTTGCAACTGACACAGAGAGTAGGGAAAACATGAAAGATCACACAACTTAGCAACTGACACAGAGAGTAGGGAAAACATGAAAGATCACACAACTTTGCAACTGACACAGAGAGTAGGGAAAACATGAAAGATCACACAACTTAGCAACTGACACAGAGAGTAGGGAAAACATGAAAGATCACAAAACTTAGCAACTGACACAGAGAGTAGGGAAAACATGAAAGATCACAAAACTTAGCAACTGACACAGAGAGTAGGGAAAACATGAAAGATCACAAAACCTAGCAACTGACACAGAGAGTAGGGAAAACATGAAAGACCACAAAACTTAGCAACTGACACAGAGAGTAGGGAAAACATGAAAGATCACACAACTTAGCAACTGACACAGAGAGTAGGGGAAACATGAAAGACCACAAAACTTAGCAACTGACACAGAGAGTAGGGGAAAACATGAACGATCACACAACTTAGCAACTGACACAGAGAGTAGGGGAAACATGAAAGACCACAAAACTTAGCAACTGACACAGAGAGTAGGGGAAAACATGAACGATCACAAAACTTGGCAACTGACACAGAGAGTAGGGAAAACATGAACGATCACAAAACTTGGCAATTGACACAGAGAGTAGGGAAAACATTAACGATCACAAAACTTGGCAATTGACACAGAGAGTAGGGAAAACATGCAAGATCACAAAACTTGGCAATTGACACAGAGAGTAGGGAAAACATGAACGATCACAAAACTTGGCAATTGACACAGAGAGTAGGGGAAACATGCAAGATCACAAAACTTGGCAATTGACACAGAGAGTAGGGGAAAACATGAACGATCACAAAACTTGGCAATTGACACAGAGAGTGGGGAAACATGAAAGATCACAAAACTTGGCAATTGACACAGACAGTAGGGGAAAACATGAACGATCACAAAACTTGGCAATTGACACAGAGAGTAGGGGAAAACATGAACGATCACAAAACTTGGCAATTGACACAGAGAGTAGGGGAAAACATGAACGATCACAAAACTTGGCAATTGACTCAGAGAGTAGGGTAAAACATGCAAGATCACAAAACTTGGCAACTGACGCTTCGGCTAAAAAGACTGCAAAGGTGAACAAAAAAAGACAACAGAAATATAAACTAAGCTGATGAGCGTAAAGAAATCAACATAAGTTATCGTTCTTGATTACTTCATGTGTCCAGGATAAAGAGGAGATGTGCTGTTTCATGACGTGTAATGTGGGGAGGGGGGTTGGGCGGTTGTGTTAAGGTTTTAAACAATATGAAATATAACACAGGGTTTGTGTGTGGGGGGGGGGGAGAAACATGAAAGATGACAATTCTAAACAGCGTTTTGACAATAACTTACAATCAACAGCGGCAGTGGACGCTTGTACCGAGCAGCCATGCAGCCAAAGACTGAATACGTCACCATGACCAGGCCTACGGCCGCCGAGGTGCCTGCTAAGAGTAGCGCCCAGTCCCCCACATATAGGTAAGAGGGTAAATTATCCTGAGGGAAATAATAATAAAGGATAGAAAATTCGCAATGACATATTTGAGAAGTAGAAGTTTAATATCGTGTCTTTTTTTTTTTGTTGTAAAGGCGATTTTGTGTTATAAATATTAAACATTCATCACGCGCCCTTGTGGCTCCCCGAGATTTTGAAACCACCACCGTGGCGCCACCCCCACCCTGGCGCCACCACCTATTGCGCGACCCCCTCCCCGGTGACCCCCATCACGCTGGTGCCAACCCACCCGGGTGCCACACCTACGCTTGCGCCACCCTCCCTTTTCTCATCCCACCTTAGTGCCCCTCTCCACCCTGACTCCGCACGCTGTATGACGCACTGACGCAGGCATCCACCTTTGTCGGCACAATCGACTCGTGCTTGTTGATCAAGAGCTTGGTGAAGTTGACACTCTTGAGGACAGAGTCGAGGTATTCTTCCACCAGTATCTCCAGGCAGAAGGTCAAGATCAGGCCCATAGACATCAGAGACACTCCAAATAGCTTGAAAGAAAAAAATCCAGGAATGGCATGAGAATCTGAGATTGGTTTGATTGTGTGTTAGAAAGAGAGAGAGAAAGAAAGACAGAGAGAGAGAGAACGAGAGACAAAAAAAGAGAGAAAAGAGAGAGAAAAGAGAGAGAAAGAGAGAGAGACAAAGAGAGAGAGAGAGAGAGAGCGAAAGTAGTTAATGTGTATGGATGTAGAGCAGTGGTTCTCAACCTTCCTAATGCCGTGACCCTCTAATACAGTTTCTCGTGTTGTGGTGACCCCAAACCATAAAATTATTTTAGTTGCTACGCCATTAATATGTGTTTTCCGATGGTCTTAAGTGACCCCTGTGTAAGTGTTTTCCGACCACCCAAATGGGTCACGGCCCACAGGTTGAGAACCGCTAATGTAGAGCAAGTTAATGCATCCTCTCCTCTCCATCATTTCAGGGAAGTCCGCAGTTTGTGTTCTATAAATAGGGATGCCTTTAAGCATGATCTGAGTTTGGAAGTGTCATCCCTCTGCCCTACTTTGGAAACACTATACAGTGCATTGCACACTGTGCTTGAACGGCATGCACCCCTCACCCGCCGTAATGTTAGGGCAGCACGGTCAGATCCCTGGTATGCAACCCTAAGGGAGGAACTACGCAGTGCCAAGAAAGAGCGGCGTAGTGCGGAAAAGAAGTGGCTGAGGGCAGGTCTTGTTGTTTTTAGGCAGATGTATTACGCTGCCAAGAAACGTGTGACCAAAATTGTTTGTCGTGTTAGCCAAAAGATAATTATGGGTAAAACAAACAGGCAGTTGTTCGATGTTTGTAGCAACCTCAGAGGGAGTAACAAAGGAATTGATCTTCCTTCTGTGTACCCGTTGCACCAGCAACCAGATATATTCTGCAATTTCTTTACAAGCAAAGTTGCTGACATCCGCGCTGAGCTTGATTGTCTTGACATATCCCCCCCCCCCTTTTTTTAGATTTGCCTCCTTTTTCTTGTGTTGGTTCACATTTCGAAATTTTTAAACCGGTTTCAGAACAAGAAGTCAAAAGTATTATTCTGAAGTCTAAGCCTACGTCATCTTCTTTGGACCCCATCCCCGCCCCCTCTTGGTTGAGTCGTTCGATCATTTGCTCCCAACGATAACCCACATAGTCAATGAAAGCTTGTCTTCTGGCACTGTTCCATATATTTGTAAGTCAGCTGTCATCAAACCATTGCTTAAGAAACCTGGTCTGGATGAGAACAATTTAAAAAACTATAGACCAAGTCATTGAAAAACTAGTTCTAAAACAACTTTTTGCTTACTTAAAGGACAACTCTCTTTTCAGCCCTAATCAATCAGCCTATAGACCTTTCCATAGCACTGAGACAGCTCTCTTGAGAGTAACCAATGACCCCTTGCTCGCATGGGACAGCGGTGATGTCTCCCTCCTGATTATCTTGGACCCCAGTGCGGCCTTTGACACTGTCGACCATGAAACCCTTTACAAAACCCTTGAAAATTACTTTGGCATTTCTGGTTCAGTTTTGGCTTGGTTTAGGTCCTACCTCTCCAATAGAACGCAGGCGGTCGCTGTCGATGACTGTCTCTCCGGCAGTGCTGACTTAGTGTATGGAGTGCCACAGTGGTCCGTTTTGGGCACGGTTCTATTTACAATGTATACCAGGCCACTGCCCCTCTTGCTAGAGAGGCATATTGTGGAGAGCCAGTCATTCGCGGATGACACGCAGCTATACAAGCATACCCATCCCTCTCTTGTCGATTCCACTGTCCGGACTTTGCAGGAGAGCATTGCTGATGTCAAGTCATGGATGACAATCAGCAAGTTGAAACTTAACGATGACAAAACGGAAGCACTTCTTATTCACGATCACAAATCATCTTCTAACTCAGCTCTCCCCACCTCATTTCAAGTAGGTAACTCATACATACAGCTTACATCCTCCACTAGGAATCTTGGTTATGTTATGTCTAACAACATGTCTCTCGATAATCATATATCTCACATTTGTCGCTCTGCATACACGGCTATCCATCAGATCAGCTCCATCCGCCTCTACCTCACCGTTAGTGCAAAAAAAAACCATTAGTCTATGCTCTTGTACTCTCTCGTCTTGACTATTGCAACTCTCTTCTGTCAGGTTCACCAAAACACTTCTTAGAAAAACTACAAAAGTTTCAAAACTCAGCTGCTAGGCTAGTTTTAAAGGCAAAAAAACGTGATCACGTCACACCACTACTTCATTCACTTCATTGGCTACCTGTACAAGCACGGATTGACTATAAACTCTTTGTTCTCTGCCTCAACTTTTTCTCGAATTCCTGCCCTTCCTATCTAACCGAACTTCTCTCTGTCTATTCACCCCTTCGACAGCTTCGTTCCTCCGCAGACGGGCGTATTCTTTCCGTCCCCAAGACTCGCACAAAAACATACGGTGAACGATCTTTCTCTTACTGTGCCCCCAAACAATGGAATTCTCTTCCACTACACATCAGAAATATATCAACCATCACAGCCTTCAAAACTGCACTCAATACACATCTCTTTAAACTCTACTATCCCGACTGATTCCCCCTTTGACCGTTAAACGGATCTGCTGAATGGCGTCCATGGTTTCACGTGTAAATTGTTATGGAATGGTTGGGCGAATACACATTAAAAAAAAAAAAAATTAATGTAAGTTAATTTTTAATTTTTAAGTTCATGATTATGTTTGTTAAATTGTATGCACAGCGTGGTGAGCCCAGCCCTAGGCTGGGGTACCACGCTATAGAAAACTACCAATAATATTAATAATAATGATAATAATTATAATATAATTGCCCGGAGAGCTGTTAGGTTGTAGATCAAATCTTTATATATATATATAAAATTAGTTTAAATGATGAATTTTATGACTAAGGCGTTCAATGGGTAAAACAAGTATTGATTGATGTTTGGGGTCATTCAACTGATTCAACTGTATGCGTTTTAATAATAAATTTTGACCAAGTTCTTCTCTGAATGACATAAAACACTCAAAACTGAGGGTAACAAAAACTAGTTTTATATCGATGTACAAGTAATGAGTTACAGATGTACAGGCTATGAATTATAGATGTAGGGGTAATGACTTACAGATGTACAGGTAATGAGTTACAGATGTACAGGCTATGAATTACAGATCTACAGGTAATGAGTTACAGATGTACATGCTATGAATTACATGTTTGGATGCAGGAGCTGGAATAAATAGACAACAACTCGGAATAGAAATAGGTTAGCTACTGCGATACCGCACCCCAGGTAACTTAACGATGTCACTTCCCGGCACCCCAGGTACTTACCATGTCACTGCCCGGTACCACAGGTAACTTAACAATGTCACTGCCCGGCACTCCAGGTACTGACCATGTCACTGCCCTGCACCCCATGCAATTACTAATGTAACTGCTGTTCTGCCATAAACTCCGGCACCCGAGTTACTTTACAATGTAACTGTCATCGACGCCGGCACCCCAGATTCTTAAAAATATAACTGCCCAGCACCCAGATACTTACCAATGTGCCTTCCCGGCACCCCAGGTAGTTACCTTTCTGACTAGCCGGCACCCCCAGGCACATACAATGTGACTGCCCGGCACCCCATGTACTTACCAGTGAGACTGCCCGGCACCCCAGGCACTTACCAATGTGACTGCCCGGCACCCCATGCACTTACCAATGTGACTGCCCGGCACCCCATGAACTTACCAATGTGACTCCCCGGCACCCCAGGCACTTACCAATGTGACTGCCCGGCACCCCAGACACTTACCAATGTGACTGCCCGGCACCCCATGCACTTACCAATGTGACTGCCCGGCACCCCATGCACTTACCAGTGTGACTGCCAGGCACCCCAGGCACTTACAAGTGTGACTGCCCGGCACCGCAGGCACTTACCAGTGTGACTGCCCGGCACCCCAGGCACTTACCAGTGTGACTGCCCGGCACCCCAGACACTTACCAATGTGACTGCCCGGCACCCCATGCACTTACCAGTGTGACTGCCCGGCACCCCAGGCACTTACTAATGTGACTGCCCGGCACCCCAGGCACTTACCAATGTGACTGCCCGGCACCCCAGGCACTTACCAATGTGACTGCCCGGCACCCCAGGCACTTACTAATGTGACTGCCCGGCACCCCAGGCACTTACCAGTGTGACTGCCCGGCACCCCAGGCACTTACCAGTGTGACTGCCCGGCACCCCAGGCACTTACCAGTGTGACTGCCCGGCACCCCAGGCACTTACCAGTGTGACTGCCATAGACGCAGCGAGTAGACTGTTTAGCCATGAGCAAACAAATACCATAGTAGTTTCGATGGAGGTGAAACTGGAGATAGACTCTGTAATTAAAATAGGGAGATAAGATATTATGTCTCGTATGATAGCGAGATAAGATATGTCACATACGATAGCAAGATCAGATACGTTGTCTCATAAGATGGGGAGAGAATGAAAGCGTGTCTCAGAATGAAAGCGGGATAAGATATCATATCTCAGGATGGTCAGAATAGATATTATGTCTTATAGGAAAATGAGATAAGATATCATGTCTCAGGATAATGAGATAAAGTATAATGTATTAGCATGATAGTGAGATAAAATAGCGTGTCTCGGCAGGATATCGATATAAGATATCATGTTAGGATAGTGGTATAAAATATCATGTCTCATGGGAAAGTGAAATAATATATCATGAATCATGGATAGTGAGATAGACATGTCTCATGGGATAGCGAGATAAGATATGTCTCATGGGATAGCGAGATAATATATTATGTCTCATGGGATAGCGAGATAAGATATGTCTCATGGGATAGTGAGATAAGATATCATGTTTCATGGGATAGCAAGATAAGATATGTCTCATGGGATAGTGAGTTAAGATATCATGTTTCATGGGATAGCGAGATAAGATATGTCTCATGGGATAGCGAGATAAGATATGTCTCATGGGATAGCGAGATAAGATATGTCTCATGGGATAGCGAGTTAAGATATGTCTCATGGGATAGCGAGATAAGATATCAAGACCAGTGTGACCCAGTGATTATGACTGTAACTATGACGAATCCTATTATGGCCAGTGTGACCCAGTGACTATGCCTGTAACTATGACTTGTACTACTATGACCAGTGTGACCCAGTGACTATGACTGTAACTATGACTAAAACTATGAATGTAGCTATGACATAATGTTATTTGTCTACTGTAAGACAATGACAGCGTTTGTGTTAAGGCAGCGATTCTCAACCTGTGGGTCGCGACCCCTTTGGGGCTCGAACGACCCTATCACAGGGGTGGCCTAAGACCATCGGAAAACACATATACTCTGCAGTTATGAAGCAGCAGTGAAAATAATTTTGTAGTTGGGGGTAGCCCCAACTTGAGGAACTGCAGTAAAGGATCGTGGCATTAGGGAGGTTGAGAACCACTGTGTTAAGCGGTGAAATAGTAGCGAAAACTTAAGCAAGAAATGGATCGTAAATAAAGTATCATTTTTTTTATAACCCAAAAAACCTTAGAAGAAAACATGACTGTTGTAACAAATTACCAATTTTATCAACATTTATCGTATTTAACATCTGGAGTTAATTCTAGTGGTAGATAAAACAACACTATTATTTTAGCACTTAAAAAACAACAGTTTAATGTCGTGTAGCATAAAAATAACACTATTGATATGTGAAGGTTTGAACCATCACTCTGGGTTAACAGGAAACGTTATTTATAAATATAGTTGGAAGCCGATCTCTGTAATAAATTTGATATTTTTTCTTTTTCTTTTTTCTTTTCCAGGCGGAATAGTGTAACATCGATGGCGGATGTTTTGTTTGTTAATTCAATACAATAAAAAAACATGGACTTCCGGTTAAAGTAAAGTTAGTATTAGAAAATAAATGGACGAAATAGTTATCTTTATACCACGACTTTAGTCATGGACTTGGGGATTCCCGGAAATAGATGGTTGATAACATGTTTCTTCAGCTATCGTAGAATCGCCAAGAATATGCATACGCGTGTGTGTGTGTTTGTGTGTTGGTTTCATATTCAAGTTGCAAAAGTCCGAAGTACAACATTTGTTGGACTAAACCTCTTCCCATTTTCAAGATCTTTTCAAAGTTTTTTCCAAATGTTTAGATCATATTAAAGTCAATAGTATTGGGTGGTTGCCTTGTGGTGGCCATTAAACTCGATTTCGGACTTGCAGACTCTGTAGCGTTGAAGGCAGGTGTGGATTATGGGAGTTCATTAATAACTAGCGAGAACCCGGCATGCGTTGCAATGCCACTCAAAGAAGTAAAGTGTTTGTGTTTTATTATGTTTTTTGAAGTACTTTTTATATACACAATATTTTGTTTTTTTGTTTTTACCGCGTACGCGGATAAATTTAGTCTACACACTTGTAACGATTGATCTACCCATGAAATAGCTATGTTTAAAATTATATTTATGGTATCTGTATTAAAATACAAATCTGATGTAAAATATATTTTTATAAACATAAACTTAATAAAATGTATAATGAATTGCATAGCGGCGTGCCTTGACTAAATCACACCTGGGGAAATCTCTATACCTCTCTCTCTCTCTTTCCCACATCGTCCGTGTGACGCTACAGCTGATGTAGGTCTTTCCCCACACAATCCATCCATCCGAGCCTGGGTCTGCCTTTGAGACGTTTTCCTCTGGAGTTTTGATTGTGTACCCACTTCACCCCTCTGTCATTTGTCATTCTCTCTAAGTGTCCTGCCCAGCGTAGCCTGCCCTTTACAAAATGTATGTTACTAATGTAGGCTCCTGATATAGACTGTACAATTCCTGTTTGGTTTGTATTCTCCATCCATATTCATCCTTTGTTGGTCCGTAAATTTTCCGGAGAACTTTTCTCTCCCATGTGTTTAATAGGCTTTCTGCCGTTTTTTTGTTGTTAAGGTCCAAGTTTCGCTTGCGTATGTTACAACTGGTCTGCTCATAGTTACTTAAACAGCTTCTTTGTTTTTCTTGTAATGTTGTTTTTTTATACTTTTGTGTATTTTCTGACTACTGTAGTATGACCTTTTTCTGGGCGATTGCTTTTGTATATTTCTGTTAGTAATTCCTTACTTTCATTTAATAAAGATCCGCATAACTATTTGAATTGATTGAATTTTTAAAAAAATGCGATTTTATGTGGTGTGGATTTATGAGTTTTTGCGCACGAGTTTGCATTGCCTGGATGAGTATTGCAAGGTGAGTATTGCCTAGGTGAGCATTTCCTAGGTGAGCATTGCCTAGGTGAGCATTGCCTAGGTGAGTATTGCCTAGGTGAGCATTGCCTAGGTGAGCATTGTCTAGGTGAGCATTGCCTAGGTGAGTATTGCCTAGGTGAGCATTGGCTAGGTGAGCATTGCCTAGGTGAGCATTGCCTAGGTGAGTATTTCCTAGGTGAGGATTGCCTAGGTGAGTATTGCCTAGGTGAGTATTGCCTAGGTGAGTATTGCCTCGGGTGTGGATTTATCGGAAAAATGTGTACGTACATTTATGTACACATTCTGCAATGATTACCTGTAAAAGATTTCACCGCAGTTATAATCATACCTTTTACCGGTGTTCTCCCTTGGTAATTAGCTAGAGTCTCAACAGTAATAGTTAGCCCTAGAGGCATCCAGTCCACCATTGATCTCAACAGTACTAGCCATAGAGACATCCAGCCCACCATTGATCTCAACAGTAATAGTCTAGAGACATCAAGTCCAACATTGATCTCAACAGTAATAGCCATAGAGACATCCAGTCCACCATTGATCTCAACAGTACTAGCCCTAGAGACATCCAGCCCACCATTGATCTCAACAGTAATAGTCTAGAGACATCAAGTCCAACATTGATCTCAACAGTAATAGCCATAGAGACATCCAGTCCACCATTGATCTCAACAGTACTAGCCCTAGAGACATCCAGTTCACCATTGATCTCAACAGTAATAGTCTAGAGACATCCAGTCCACCATTGATCTCAACAGTACTAGCCATAGAGACATCCAGTCCACCATTGATCTCAACAGTACTAGCCCTAGAGACATCCAGTTCACCATTGATCTCAACAGTAATAGTCTAGAGACATCCAGTCCACCATTGATCTCAACAGTACTAGCCCTAGAGAAATCCAGTCAAACATTGATCTCAACAGTAATAGCCATAGAGACATCCAGTCCACCATTGATCTCAACAGTACTAGCCCTAGAGACATCCAGTTCAACATTGATCTCAACAGTACTAGCCCTAGAGACATCCAGTCCACCATTGAACTCAACAGTACTAGCCCAAGAGACGCCCTCCTGTCCACCTTTCACTTGTTACGGTACTTGTAAAGTTATCGTTTTTTTTCGGCTGGACCAAATATTTTTTTCCGGCTATTTGCTTTAGGAACAGCAGAGAAATCACGTGACATAAGGTTTAACAAGGTTGAGGGTGGCTTCGTTTAAAGGCCACATACGTCACACTTGTTTATAAAGAAATTGAAACAGGTGCTTTTAGGAAGGGGGGAAATTCTCATTTGTACGTAGGCATTAGGGGAGGGGTGTCCAAAATGTGAAACAGGGAAAGGACAGTTACCTTTTTTATGCGCGTGTATTATACACGGATGGCGTTTTGTAACCGTACAGTCTAGTATTGTCGATGGTTTGAAAAAAAAAAGGTAAATTTTAAAAATAAAATCTGGTGTTTTCAAATATGGCTTTATTATGGCTTTATTTGAGGGCTACCTCCAAATTAAAACAAAAATCAATCCAAAGACCATAACGGATATCGTAAACACAGTCACTGTCACGGGTGGAGCTCTCTGCACGGCGTTTAATTCTTTAGGTGTACGTTTCATTTACTAATCGCTGAGCCAAAGTTCTACGTCACTGAAGGCCAGGATTCTAAGATGTTAGCTCTGAATACTTCTACACGATAACACGATTTCTGTTCAGTTTTTGCGGAGATATCATTGAGCGCATATTCATATCTGGTTCAGATTGTGGCGGAGGTCGTCTAAAAGGTGAAGATGCTCTAGTTTCCAAAAATATTCCAGGGCACCTAGAAAGAGTAAAAAAAAACAACAAACTTTATTTAAAGATTAAAAGATAAAGTTGTTGACAATTCAAACAACATTATCTAGCTGAACAACGCCTCCAATGAGTAGTAGCATACAGCGCATCCAATGAAGAGTAACATACAGCGTATCCAATGAGGAGTAACATACAGCGTATCCAATAAGTAGTGGCATACAGCGCATCCAATGAGTAGTAACATACAGCGCATCCAATGAGGAGTAACATACAGCGTATCCAATGAAGAGTAACATACAGCGCATCCAATGAAGAGTAACATACAGCGCATCCAATAAGTAGTAACATACAGCGCATCCAATGAAGAGTAACATACAGCGCATCCAATGAAGAGTAACATACAGCGCATCCAATGAAGAGTAACATACAACGCATCCAATGAAGAGTAACATACAGCGCATCCAATGAAGAGTAACATACAACGCATCCAATGAGGAGTAACATACAACGCATCCAATGAGGAGTAACATACAGCGCATCCAATGAGTAGTAACATACAGCGCATCCAATGAAGAGTAACATACAACGCATCCAATGAAGAGTAACATACAGCGCATCCAATGAAGAGTAACATACAACGCATCCAATGAAGAGTAACATACAGCGCATCCAATGAAGAGTAACATACAACGCATCCAATGAAGAGTAACATACAGCGCATCCAATGAAGAGTAACATACAACGCATCCAATGAGTAGTAACATACAGCGCATCCAATGAGTAGTAGCATTTGTGTTGGTCCTGGAAAGTTATAAACCTGCCCCAGATTTAAATCTTGGGAAAAAAAATACTCAACAGCGATTTTTCGGTGCTATCTCGTTAGGTCTTGAACAAGCTTTTATTTGGATGGGTTTAATGGCCGTCTGTGTTGAGTGCTATAGATTATGTAATAAAATAGCGTAAAAGGGTGTGTCAGGAAATTAAATTATTTTTTAGTGTGTCTTGAGTTAAATTAGTTTCAAAATCGCAACAATATACTATATATATATATATTTAAAAAAAAAATTTAACGATCTGGATCGAACTTTAAAAAATCGGTTATCATGAATCGTATCGATTACATTTTCTAGCAGCCTCACGAGTGAGCCTATGAAATACTCTATGAAATACTCTATGAAATACTCTATGAAATACTCTATGAAATACTCTATGAAATACTCTATGAAATACTCTGTGAAATACTCTGTGAAATACTCTATGAAATACTCTATGAAATACTCTATGAAATACTCTATGAAATACTCTATGAAATACTCTATGAAATACTCTATGAAATACTCTATGAAATACTGTATGAAATACTGTATGAAATACTCTATGAAATACTCTATGAAATACTCTATGAAATACTCTAAGAAATACTCTATGAAATACTCTATGAAATACTCTATGAAATACTCTATGAAATACTCTATGAAATACTCTATGAAATACTCTATGAAATACTCTATGAAATACTGTATGAAATACTGTATGAAATACTGTATGAAATACTCTATGAAATACTCTATGAAATACTCTATGAAATACTCTATGAAATACTCTATGAAATACTCTATGAAATACTCTATGAAATACTCTATGAAATACTCTATGAAATACTCTATGAAATACTCTATGAAATAGAATAATGACCATTAATTTCATAGATTTCATTCCTGAAGGTATACCAAAATGGCCCCTTGCTAAACTTCAGGATCTCTCCGTGATCTTTAGTTCAGTTTATCCACACCATTGTATTTAAAGCCATAAATGACCACAAAGGGTGGGAGGCTAAGGTAACCACTAGTACTGTATTATCATTAAGGTACTGGTGGTTTGGACATTGGTCCATAACAGGGGCTGTCGGTACGATTTAAGACTGCAATATTGGTGGCATCCGTCCGTCACAAGGTGACGATGGTGTGGAATTCGCAGGACGAAATCCTCAAGGCCTGGGATTATTCTTCAAGGATTATAAGCTGGTTCCCAACAGCAAATCGCCTCTCTCCACGCCGCTGGATAACCCGAGGGAGCATCATGTGGATGATACAGCTTGTCACCAGTGGCGTTGCAGAAGTTGTCGGAAAGTTATCCACCTTCTGCAATAATATATTAACCCAGTCTTCATGATATTATTATTTTTTCCACAAGAACGCCTCACAGACAGAAGAGTTCTCGGACATCCAAGGTGTCATAGCATTTTTTAATTTTTCCAGTCTTAGCTGTTGCTTTCAAATTTGTTCTTTGTGAATTTTAATGAGATACTTCTGAAAAATGTTTGCATGTCCACAAAGTAACAGACTTAACGCTTGCATTCTACCAAATTGTTGCATAACCCCAAGGAAAATGACTTACTCTTGCACTCCACTAATTTGTTGCATATCCACATTGAAACTGACATACAATTGCATCTTACTAAATTGTTGCATATCCACAGTGAAACGGACATACAATTGCATCTTACTAAATTGTTGCATATCATATTCACAAGTAAACAGACATATAATTGCTGTTATAGTGGACCAACGGACTATACCGTCCGGATAGCCAACTAGGTTAAACAGCGCGGATGCGCAGAGACTGTTGAAAGTGTGTGCATGGACAGTTTGTTTCGGAGTCAAACATAGAGTCAACATTATTATGAACTTGTATTATATGTAGATTTATGTTAAAGTTTATTGTTGGAAATAGAGACATATGAGAAACATAACACTTGCATCGTACTAAATTGTTGCATATCACACAATGAAACGGACATACAATTGCATCTTACTAAATTCTTGCCTATCCACAAGTAAACAGACTTACACTTGCATTCTACCAAACTGTTGTCGACCTAATTCTACCGACTTCCGGGTGGTCGTACGAGCTGGCTTTCGCTAGTGGCCACGCCTTGGAGGCGGCGTATGTCTTGGCCATCTCGTGGGCTTTTTCCATCAACGAGATCTTGGACGAGGCTCCAGAGGGTGCGTCACTTTCCTTTTTGATAATTTTTGGCTCCGAAACCTGTGAGACTGACACTTGCTTCTGAATGGAAAGAAAGAAGAGAAAAAAAACGGAGCTGTTGAAAGTCGTCGCTGTCAAAACCTGTCCAGGGGAACCCAGCCACAACGCGACAAAATGGGGTCTGTGAAATCGGATAGCTTCACTGTACATGCGTGAAAAATAAGGTAAACACGTCTATTAAAAAACACATATATACCTATAGAATGGGTGTGCTCGTGTGTAGTTTTGTAATGTTGTGTTTTTGTATTTCAATGTGGTAAAATATAGATTGTTTTCATTTCATCTGTCAATGTGGTTGGCTTTGTACCGCGCTTCGAACCTTGGGAGATGAAGCGTGATTTTCAAAAACACTTTATTATTATTATTTTATTAACATAATCTACGTTCTGGAGTTGACTTTAAAAGTAATTAGAATGTAATTAGAATGTAATTTTATTTTGTTTGAAATATAATTAAAATTCAAAGCTAATATAAAAAATACGAAGTGGTTTCGGAAAATTCCGAGAACTGTGGTAAAATAAACAATACTGGTTTATCTTAATCAAAAATGTTTCCCGTGGCCTTCAGATTTGTCTCAGTGAGAATGGGTAAAGTGATCTCTGTCCAAAGCATTGCTATTCATATACTGCCAACATTTCGATAAGGATTCTTCTCGGGTGTGTAAACGTCAATCTCCTACCGTCAATTTTCAATTTTGGGATCGCTATATTGTCTTTAGATGATATCTACAACATGAACTACCATCACTCGGGATGGCAACAGCGATACATGGTTGTTCGTGAACTCTCTCACCGGAGTTCGATGTCTACCGAAGGCTAACATGATACCAGTCCATCTGATCAAGTGTCGGGGCCATGGGAACAAACTTCACGGCAACGGGACTTAAGGAACACTTGGCCATCTCCGCAACGGTTTCATTTCAAATGACACAATTCTGGAATACGCTTGTGTGTGTGCGTATGTAACTGTAGCCGCTTGTTATGAGCTGTTGTATAATCACGAACATTTTGTTGCTGTTTGGTCAACCTGGAGGTTTCTCATCTTCAACCGTGCCTAAGATTCCAATATCTGGGCCAGGCTCGTGAGATGTTTGTGTGAC
Source organism: Omphiscola glabra (assembly GCA_964017045.1). Taxonomy (NCBI): domain Eukaryota; kingdom Metazoa; phylum Mollusca; class Gastropoda; family Lymnaeidae; genus Omphiscola; species Omphiscola glabra. The sequence goes on from OZ024807.1 coordinate 16,848,204, forward strand.
TACCGATGAAGGAGATTGAACGGCGGTAATGTGCAGAATTTTGAAGACAATCTGATCTGTCAGCCATCATGAGATCACTGTGCAGTAATAACTTACGGGGGTGGGGAATGGGTGGGTTTGGTCATAACAATAATAACAACTACACGTGTGTAGACGGGGCAACGCGACCCAGCACATTCATTCATGGGATTTCGGAAGCAGTGACCCTCATTGGAACCATCGTATTGAGCAGTGACCCTCATCGGCACCATCGTATTGAGCAGTGACCCTCATCGGCACCATCGTATTGAGCAGCGAACCTCATTGGCACCATCGTATTGATAGAACGACACAGTGACCCTCATTGGCACCATCGTATTGATAGAACGACACAGTGACCCTCATTGGCACCATCGTATTGATAGAACGACACATTGACCTCATTGGCACCATCGTATTGATAGAACGACACATTTACCCTTATTGGCACCATCGTATTGATAGAACGACACATTGACCCTCATTGGCACCATCGTATTGATAGAACGACACATTGACCTCATTGGCACCATCGTATTGATAGAACGACACATTTACCCTTATTGGCACCATCGTATTGATAGAACGACACAGTGACACAATCGTATTGATAGAACAACACAGTGACAACCCAAGTCTCGGAACTTTCCGATGACACCTCAAGAAATAAACGTACGCATTAATGTTAAAGTCCGTTAAAATTAACAATAGAGACCCCTCACTGTAAATGAACTTTTGTTCACAGGGTTTGTTTGTTTTTTTTGGCGGGGGGGGGGGGGGGGACTGGGGAAAACAAAACTGCGTACGTTTCGGCATGATGCCTTCGCAAACAACAACAAAAAAAAGACACTAGAGAATAATCTCATAGCCAAGAAATGAAGATTTTTATGATTTTTGTCAATAAAAGTTAAAAACATTTTCCCGTCACACTCATTGACAGCTAAGTTGCTTATTAACAGACTCACTTACAGCTAATTTGCCTATTAACAGAATCACTGACGGCTAAGTTGCCTATTAACAGAATCACTGACGGCTAAGTTTCCTATTAACAGAATCACTGACAGCTAAGTTGCCTATTAACAGAATCACTGACGGCTACGTTGCCTATTAACAGAATCACTGACGGCTAAGTTGCCTATTAACAGACTCACTGACGGCTAAGTTGTCTATTAACAGACTCACTGACAGCTAAGTTGTCTATTAACAGACTCACTGACAGCTAAGTTGTCTATTAACAGACTCACTGACGGCTAAGTTGTCTATTAACAGACTCATTGACGGCTAAGTTGTCTATTGACAGAATCACTGACAGCTAAGTTTTATATTGAAAGACTCACTGACAGCCTAGTTGTCTATTATTAACAGACCCACACAGGGCCGGCCTTATGCCATTGCAACCTATGCGGCCACAGTGGGCCCCTGCACTTTCATAGGCCCCGCGCTAATTTATTTTCGAATACAAAATCTTAATTTTCACTTATTATCCTTATCCCTACCCAGACTGGGCCCCGCGCAATCCGTTTCGCATAGGGCCCCGCAATTGTTAGGGCCGGCCCTTGACCCACGGGTTGAGAACCGCTGCTCTAAATGAGGTTTAGGGTTTCGACAGATCCATGACAACAATGGAAAGATCGTAATGATTAAACCAGTTGCCATTAAATTGAAAGCATGTGTTAAAAAAAACCCACCGGTTCCATCTCACGTCATTAAAAAATGTGCTGTGTTCGAAGCTGTCACGACCCCATAGAAATGTTCTGTTTATAGGGGACTGCAACTTCCTGGAAAAAGCAGGGGTTTTTGCCCTTGTTAATCTTTTTCGCCTAGAAATTAGAAAAATGTCTCAGATACATACGTTTTTTTCCCCACAAATTCGCAACGCTACACAGCCCGATCTACAAGTTCTGCTTTATTTCCAGATACCGGCTGATGCAATTCCCGTAAATATTTCTTAATTTCCTCAACTCGCCAGGTCTCAAACGCTGTTTTCGCCATGTGAGCAGCCATCTTTGTTGATGTGCGCAGCCATCTTTGTACGTTCTTTGTACTCCCCGGTATGAATGATAACTCTGGGTGACAATGAAAGTTGCAGTCTCCTATAGGCAAATGTGTACGAAAGTCACCTGTCGGTTTGACTGGACGGAGGGACACGTGGTTATTTTTTTTTGCTGATGACCTGCAAAGTTTAGTACCTGTGTATTTGAAAAGTTGCCGGTAATTGGGGCTTGGGACTGGAGTCGGCTGTCTCGAGGCTGTGCCGAGGTTTGATACTGCGACTGGCCACCAGGAGTCTGCTGTTGGCCCGATGAGTATTGCTGCTGACTAGACTGACTCTGTAAGTCCTGATTTTCTGTGCTAGTCTCTGTCTCGCCGCCGTGCGGCCTGAGGTTATCTAGGTACTGGTTATCAGAAACCGCGCGAATGTCGTCGTAATAAGAACCCTGCGAGTCACGGGCCTGGGGAACATTGTGCGATGTCCTAACGGAGCCACTTGCCTGTGTCGATGAGATGGAGACTCTTTGCCTCTGACCGAAGCCGAGCAAGATGACCACTATGAGTATCAGCTCCATGATCTGTTTGGACAGGGGTTAAAATCAATTATTTGTTAGCATTAACGGCCAGAGTAGACGGAGGCACGGAGGCGCACACGTTCTACAAGGAATGCGAGTCGTCGAAACGAGACTGGCTGTTACAATTAATGTTTTCAGTACACCAGTACTATATATAGTTGTATATATGAGTTCGGCATAATGGAGGCTGCTTATTGCTACTTGTAACGTCTCGGTATTGAGACTATGTTTGAATAGTCCCGGGGAATACAAGATTTTGGACGAGAGTACAAGAGTGTATGAAGATGACATAAGCCACGCATGAGAGAGAAAGAGAGAGATAGAGGGAGAGAGAGAGAGGGAGAGAGAGAGGGAGAGAGGGAGAGAGAGGGAGAGAGAGAGAGAGAGAGGGAGAGATAGAGAGAGAGAGAGGGAGAGAGAGGGAGAGAGAGAGAGAGTTTAAGTTATACTTTTGATTGCCCAAACCGAGTGTCCAAGGATATAGTTATTATTTGTGCTACCCAGTTTAGTGTTATGATTACTGTATTGCATCGGAGGAGCTACACCTTTCTGATCTATTATTCGAAGTGACCTTTGAGGAGTTTAATAGAAGTGAGGTGTGTAAATACATTACTGGATGCTTCATTTTGCAGGACGGTGAGAGACGTGTGTGACGAAAGAGGGAGCATCCATACAGTTGTGAAGAATGTTGCATTGATGCCACAAGCAGACAATTCAATATACTAGAAGAACAGTCACAATAGACGTGGTTGTACGTTTCAAAGTAATAATATCCCAACTGCCTTTTTTTAAAAACTTTCTTCAAAACTACTCTTATTGTGAAAATAGCCTTTCCATCTTAAGACGTTCACCGGGGGTGGGGGGGAAGGGGGGAAGAGGAGAGGGGGGGGGTGTTGACACCAAATGGACAATCTGACAGGTTTCATTCGAGTCGGTTTAACTCAGTTGTCGCCACCGGATCAGGTTGCCACCACAGCAGGGTGCCACTACTGCCTACAGATCTGCCAACGTAGTTAGAATTCACTACTGCCTACAGATCTGCCAATGTAGTTAGAATTCACTACTGCCTACAGATCTGCCAACGTAGTTAGAATTCACTACTGCCTACAGATCTGCCAACGTAGTTAGAATTCACTACTGCCTACAGATCTGCCAACGTAGTTAGAATTCACTACTGCCTACATATCTGCCAACGTAGTTAGAATTCACTACTGCCTACAGATCTGCCAACGTAGTTAGAATTCACTACTGCCTACAGATCTGCCAACGTAGTTAGAATTCACTACTGCCTACAGATCTTCCCTAAACTAAAAATGTTCGTATCATCAACCTAATCAGGTGGAGTTATATTTATTGATTCAACTATTTCAGTCATTTTAATAGTTTAAAGTAACCCTTAAAATAATTTTTTTTTAAAAATGTTATTGAATAGACAATGTATTATTTTTAAAATAATTATAAATATTATTTTTGCTTTATTGCTGTAGTTGAACTTTCCGGGGTTGGGGGTGGGTGGATGAGATGCCCAAAACTACTGTTTAACTACGCCCACCCCATCTCTGCTGTTATACCACATCCACAGCGACGTTTGCCTTTACACCACGCCCACCACAACTTTTACATTTGTTTCGCCACGTCCACTTACCGACCATATGATCGTAAACACCAAGAAATGGAAGACTATCCTCGCCTTGGGTGAATGCAGGTGAGAGAATGCAGTGTCGTAGCAACCCTAGAGCAGCAGAGACGATAAGAAACCCAAAAAAAAGGGTAAATTCAAGTTTTTCTAAAATACAGCTGGACGCCACTGTAACGCAACCAAGAGAGGACAGCAAATGATTTGTGCGATTTGATACTACTTCTCAGCTAAGTGCTATTTAAAAAAAAAATTTGATATTTTTTAATTTTATTCGTTTTTTCTGTTTGTTCGCTGATGAAGGCTTCTTGCCGACACGTTCGTTGTTTTGTCGCGTTCCTTTTTTTTTCAGGTTTAAACTTACTGTGTTTTACTAATTTCCTATTGTGCTAACCTGATTGCAGTCTCTCCCCTTATTGCCCTTCAATACGCCGAAGCTCACTAACAATAAGAAATTACATTATCAGTTTAAAAAAAAAAAAAAATCCGAAATCATCGATATCCTTTTTTCCAACGACATTCGCTTTATTGCGACTTCGCCACAAACGAGGTTCAACTGTACAACCGTTTATGTGTCAACTGATGGCTTCACAAAATGTATTTGAGCATGTCAAAGTTTCATGAATAAAACAAAACAAAAAAAGCGAAAATGTTGTCGGTCACTGACCCTCGACTGGATGTGACTGGGTACTGTAAGACCTTCCATAGCGCACATCTTCAAGTTGGTGTAGCTTGAGTGTGAGTTGAAGATGTCTCGCGTGCAGCAGGCAGGCGGGACCTAGAGACACAAGTATTTTCAGTTTAACGTGCACTAAATGTGTTTCTCGAAGAGTATTGTGTGTGTATATGTGTCTATATGTGCGTCTGTTTGTGTGTCTGCATGTGTGTCTGTATGTGTGCGGGCGTCTAATATTGGCCATCTAACATTAGTGTCTTATCGTGGCTGCTTTATCATGGCTGTCTTAGAATAGCTGTCTTAACATGGCTGTCTTATCAAAGCTAATCTTTTCATAACTTTCTTATCAGGGTCATCTTATCATGGCTGTATTATAATGGCTGTCTTATCCAAGCTGCTTTGTCGGGACTCTTATCATATCTATATTTTTTTTAGCGATGTCTTCTTATGGCTGTCATATCAATAATGTCTAATCATGGCTGTCATATGATAGCGGTCTTATCATAGTTATCTATCATGGCTGTCTTATTGTGGATGTCGCATCATGGCTGTCTTATTGTGGATGTCGCATCATGGCTGTCTTATTGTGGATGTCGCATCATGGCTGTCTTATTGTGGATGTCGCATCATGGCTGTCTTATTGTGGATGTCGCATCATGGCTGTCTTATCGTGGATGTCGCATCATGGCTGTCTTATTGTGGATGTCGCATCATGGCTGTCTTATTGTGGATGTCGCATCATGGCTGTCTTATTGTGGATGTCGCATCATGGCTGTCTTATTGTGGATGTCGCATCATGGCTGTCTTATCGTGGATGTCGCATCATGGCTGTCTTATTGTGGATGTCGCATCATGGCTGTCTTATTGTGGATGTCGCATCATGGCTGTCTTATTGTGGATGTCGCATCATGGCTGTCTTATTGTGGATGTCGCATCATGGCTGTCTTATTATTGCTGTCTTATCTGTTCGTTTTATCCTATCTGTCTTAGCATGCACGTCTTTTCGTGGATGTATTTTTAAGTTTGTCTTATCATTACTAACTTATTATGGTCGTCATATCATGGCTGTCTTATCATGGAATTCTTATGATGGCTGTCTTTTTATGACTGTCTTAGAATTACTATCTTATTAAGGTCGTCTCATCATGCATGTCTTCTCATGACTGTCTAATCAAATGACCGGTCATTTCTCTCCGACTCCGTACATTATGGCCGACCTCGAGTTAAATATTTCTGATTTAGTGACAATTAGCTCAACAATAATTTTTAAGGTGTTTCCATTCGGATCGTTCTGTACAAAGTTCTATGACGTCATCTCTAAACGACAGCCCGGCAACAGCAACTGGCAATACGAGCCAGGTCAAAAGCCCCGGATCAAACTGCCAATACAAGCCTCCACCCCTGGGTCAAACTGCCAATACAAGCCACACTCCCCCGGGTCAAACTGCCAATACAAGCCACACCCCCGGGTCAAACAGCCAATACAAGCCACACCCCCGGGTCAAACTGCCAATACAAGTCGCACACCCGGGTCAAACTGCCAATACAAGCCACACCCCCGGGTCAAACTGCCAATACAAGCCACAACCCCGGGTCAAACTGCCAGTACAAGCCACACCCCCCCGGGCCCAATGAGTTAATCAAGTAGACGGGAGGCGACTCACTCTGAAGAGGTAGATGGTTGGCTCTCGAAGCTTCTCTACAAAGGTCAAGTTGTTGAAATCCTTGGCTCCGTTGATACCACAACATTTATTCTGTGGACTCAAAGTGGTCATAGATAGACAGTGAGATCTTTTGATGCGGAGGCTTGGGCGATGGTGGGGGCTTGGGTGATAGTGGGGGCTTGGGTGATGGTGGGGGCTTGGGCGATGGTTGGGGCTTGGGTGATAGTGGGGGCTTGGGTGATAGTGGGGGCTTGGGTGATAGTGGGGGCTTGGGTGATAGTGGGGGCTTGGACAATGGTGGGGGCTTGGGTGATAGTGGGGGCTTGGTCGATGGTGGGGGCTTGGGCGATGGTTGGGGCTTGGACAATAGTGGGGCTTGGACAATGGTGGGGACTTGGACAAAGGTGGGGTCTTGGGCGATGGCGGGGGCTTGGGCAATGGCGGGGGCTTGGGCGATGGTGGGGCTTGGGCAATGGTGGGGCTTGGGCGATGGTGGGGCTTGGGCGATGGTGGGGGCTTGGACAATGGCGGGGGCTTGGACAATGATGGGGCTGGGACAATGGTGGGGGCTTGGGCGATGGCGGGGGCTTGGACGATGGTGGGGACTTGGGCAATGGGGGGGGGGGCTTGGACAATGGTGGGGGCTTGGACAATGGAGGAATCTTGGGCGATGGTGGGGTCTTGGGCAATGGTGGGGGCTTGGATAATGGTGGGGTCTTGGGCAATGGTGGGGGCTTGGACAATGGCGGGGGCTTGGACAATGGCGGGGGCTTGGATAATGGTGGGGGCTTGGACAATGGCGGGGGCTTGGATAATGGTGGGGGCTTGAACAATGGTTTGGTCTTGGGCGATGGCAGGGGCTTGGGAGATGGCGGGGGCTTGGGAGATGGTGTAGGCTTGGGAGATTGCGGGGGCTTGGGAGATGGCGGGGGCTTGGGAGATGGCGGGGGCTTGGGCGATGGCGGGGGAGATGACGGGGACTTGGGAGATGGCGGGGGCTTGTGAGATGACGGGGGCGTTGGCGATGGTGGGGTCTTGGGCAATGGTGTGGCTTGGACAATGGCGGGGGCTTGGATAATGGTGGGGGCTTGGATAATGGCGGAGGCTTGGATAATGGTGGGGGCTTGGATAATGGTGGGGGCTTGGACAATGGCGGGGGCTTGGATAATGGTGGGGGCTTGAACGATGGTGTGGTCTTGGGCGATGGCGGGGGCTTGGGAGATTGTGGGGGCTTGGGAGATTGCGGGGGCTTGGGAGATGGCGGGGGCGCTTGGGAGATGGCGGGGGCTTGGGAGATTGCGGGGGCTTGGGAGATTGCGGGGGCTTGGGAGATTGCGGGGGCTTGGGAGATGGTGGGGGCTTGGGAGATGGTGGGGGCTTGGGAGATGGCGGGGGCTTGGGCGATGACGGGGGAGATGGTGGGGATTTGGGAGATGGCGGGGGCTTGGGAGATGACGGGGGCGTTGGCGATGGTGGGGTCTTGGGCAATGGTGGGGCTTGGACAATAGCGGGGGCTTAAATAATGGTTGGGGCTTGGATAATGGCGGGGGCTTGGATAATGGTGGGGGCTTGGATAATGGTGGGGGCTTGCACAATTGCGGGGGCTTGAATAATGGTGGGGGCTTGAACGATGGTGTGGTCTTGTGAGATTGCGGGGGCTTGGCGATGGGGAGGGCTTGGACAATAGCGGGGGCTTGGACAATAGTGGGGGCCTGGACAATGGCGGATTGAGATGTATAGAATTATGGGGAAAAGGGGGGCAGTGAAGAATCAGATGACATTAGTTCGGTGGTCATCTCGACCTGGCATCTTGAAGATAGGAGATGAACATTACACTCCAAATAATCAATAACCGAGTGTGTTTGGCCAGAATTAAAGACTGATGAAATTCAACATATGGACTGGAGCCCTGTTCTTGTTTTCGGGAGTTCAAGTTTCGAGGGCTACTCCAACAAACCGGATTCCTATAAAGGCCATGACGATGATGTCACCAGGACGTTTCACGACTCTGACGTCATGATTGACGTTTCGAATGAGACACCAACGCTGGATAAAGGACATAGACACAGTGTTGGGACGTCAGATAACGGGCCTAAATTTGACATACATCAGTGGATACAATCAGAACTATCAAATGACAAATGAAAATTAAAAAAAATAATTAAAACGAACTTTCAGAGCTCTAACTCTTTTATCCCATCCCTGGCTTCCCTATGCCAGCTGTGCCCCATCTAATCCCACCCCTGACTCCTCTATGTCAGCCCTGGCGCCTCTATCCCATTCATGACTCCTCTATCCAATCCCTGGCTCCTCTATCCAACCCCTGACTCTTCTATCCGACCCCTTGTCCCAGCAGCACTGACTCTTATATCCCAACCCTGACTCCTCGCTCCCTCCCAGTGTTGGCCGTGACTCACCATGATCATGACGGCGTTCAATAGTTCAGTGAAGAAACGCTCATCGCCTTCAATGGCGTAGTAGTCTCGTAACAGCTTCACCATGTCCTCCTTGGCGTCCGAGTGGAACTGCATGGCGAGAAATGGGACACCCACTCGATTACTTTACTCTCTTTTAATACTAATTCTTTCTTCACATTTGAGTAGTTGAAATGTACGACTCCGGAACAGATTTTGTGGTGGCCCTATTCACTTAGCTCAGGGGTGCTAGAGAAGGGGTGCCACACACCAGGGGTGCTAGAGCAAGCATTGCCACACACCAGATGTGCTGATGGCAGTGTCAAGGGTTGCGTGAAGACTCAGAAAAATCACAGGTTTATTTGTGTTTATGTTAGCGGGAAGATGTTTTGAAATAGAGAGAAATGTGCTGGGAATGTTTTGAAATGAAGAGAGGTTGTGGCGCTGCATGGGGTTTAAGAACCCATTTCTTGGCTTACAGATTAAAATCTCAACATTGCTCTTTTTAAAAATCTTCCTCTGCCTTATTTTTAACTAATATTGTAACTTCAATAAAATTTTGTTAAAAAAGGCCTTTTAAGTTATGAGTACTGAAAGTTTAACCTCTAGCAATCCAATATTATTGTACAAAATGACACGTTTCTGTTAGCACTACTCACATCGGAGTCCAGGTTTTGCATGACGTTGTAAAGGTAGAAGTCAATGGTCACAGAGATCGGGATGCAGACGACGACCTAATGGGATGGTTACTCGTGATTAGACAAAGTCAAGATGATATAATGGGATGGTTACTCGTGATTAGACAAAGTCATGATGACCTAATGGGATGGTTACTCGTGATTAGACAAAGTCAAGATGACCTAATGGTATGGTTACTTGTGTTTAGACAAAGTCAAGATGACTTACTGGGATGGTTACTTGTGATTAGTCAAAGTCAAGATGACCTAATGGGATGGTTACTCGTGATTAGACAAAGTCAAGATGACCTAATGGGATGGTTACTCGTGATTAGATAAAGTCACTGGCGTAGGAAATGGGGGGTGGGGGGGTGGAGGGTGGAATAAATTTATCCCGTGTTCATTATGTATAACATACGACTTAATACATATTTTTTTAAATTAGTTTAAATACATTTTAAAATTTAGCTCTTTCACTTATATAAAAAAATGCGTGTGCTTTGTTTCGTCTGAATATATTTGGGGTGAGCTCATTCGAAATAGGCTGTTTCGTGGAAAGCTCGAGAGATAACATTTTGAGAAAAACTGATCTACATTTGAAACATTGTATTACTTGAAGAGTCTGTTTGGTGTCGGGGTCATTAGGGGCGCCTCATTATTGCCCATGTCTTATCCCAATTATTTGTCATGTACAATCCACATTTTCGCTCATATCCAATCCCCAATATTGCTCATATCCCATCCCATTCTTGTTCATGTCCAATCCCCATTTTTGTTGATTTCGAATTCCCATTATTGCTCAAATCCACTCCCCATTTTTGCTCATATCCACCCCCCCCCCATTTTTGCTCATATCCACTCCCCATTTTTGCTAATATCCACTCCACATTATTGTTCATGTGCAATCTCATGATCGTCATGCTTAATCCCCATTTAAGCTCATGTCTAATCTCCATTATTTCTCCTGTGAAGGCAACACGATAATCCACAAACTTACTAAAAGAATCATCTCCGTGACACTCTTCAAAGCCCCGACAAGCCCCATGGTTGAGTACAGGATCAGGATCGTGCCATTGATGATCAACAGAGCAGAGAAGAAGATGGCCCTGAGGATACACACTGTATTTCTTATGTGGCTTTCCATGTGGATCAACCGTGGATCTGTCAGCGGATGGCCGTGTGTATCATTTCGATTTATAGTTAATGGTGATACTTTTGGATCAACTAAATAATGGATCGAGTTCTCTTTTCCCCTCGACTCGCGCCTGACCGCGGTACCTGTTATATGGTGATACTACACGCCTCACTCCTGCCAGTGTCTGTTACTTAGTGATACTACACGCCTCGCTCCTGCCAGTGTCTGTTACACAGTGATACTACACGCCTCGCTCCTGCCAGTGTCTGTTACATAGTGATACTACACGCCTTCAATTGCCATTGTCTGTAACATAGTGTTAATACACAACTCGCACCTGTCGATATCTGTTACTTAGTGATACTACACGCCTGCCAGTGTCTGATAAATAGTGATATTACATGCCTTCAGTTTCTAGTGTCTGTTACATAGTGATACCGCACGTCTCGCGCATGCCAGTGTCTGTTATATTGTGATACTACACGCCTGTCAGTGTCTGTTATTTTGTGATACTGCACGCCTGCCAGTGTCCGTTATATTGTGATACTACACGCCTGCCGATGTCGGTTATATTGTGGCACTACACGCCTGCCAGTGTCGGTTATATTGTGGCACTACACGCCTGTCAGTGTCAGTTGTATTGTGACAACTCATACTACAATGCAACATACCAGTAACCCACAGTCACTTGATTAGGAATATCCTCTAAGACTGGACAGATGCTTTGTCCTATCTCATTGCTGGCTGACTTCAAGTCGACCACACCATTCACCCCTTCCAAGTAGAGGCTGGCTGCCTCACCTAACTTAAATCGCAGTATGACTCCACTAGCGAACATGACTACGCCTAGGAACTGATAGTTCACAAAAAGTCATTGGATCACTTTAAAAAGTTAAGTCATGAAATGAAGAATTAAAAAGAAAAAAACGGAGAATAAATTAATTCAAACAAAACATTGAAACAATAACGGGAACTATTACCGTTAAAATAACTGACTGCTCGGTTGATAGAACTGAGTGCTGGGTTAATAGAACTGACTGCTGGGTTGATATATTTGAGTGCTGGGTTGATAGAACTGAGTGCTGGGTTGATAGAACTGACTTCTGGGTTGATATATTTGAGTGCTGGATTGATAGAACTGAGTGCTGGGTTGATATATCTGAGTGCTCGGTTATTATATCTGAGTTCTGGGTTGATATAACTGAGTGCTGGGTTGATAGAACTGAGTGTTGGCTTGATAGATGTGAGTGCTGGGTTGATAGAACTGAGTGCTGGGTTGATAGAACTGAGTATTGGGGTGATAGAATTGAGTGCTGGGTTGATATAGCTGAGTGCTGGGTTGATAGAACTGAGTACTGGGTTGATAGATCTGAGTGCTGGGTTGATAGAACTGAGTGCTGGTTTGATATATCTGAGTGCTGGGTTGATAGAACTGAGTGCTGGTTTGATATAACTGAGTACTGGGTTGATAGATCTGAGTGCTGGGTTGATATATCTGAGTGCTGGGTTGATAGAACTGACGGTTGGGTTGATAGATGTGAGTGCTGGGTTGATAGAACTAAGTGTTGGGTTTATAGATCTGAGTGCTGGGTTGATAGAACTGACTGCTGGGTTGATATATCTGAGTGATGGGTTATTATATCTGAGTGCTGGGTTGATATAACTGAGTGTTGGGTTGATAGATGTGAGTGCTGGTTTGATAGAACTGAGTGCTGGGTTGATAGAACTAAGTGTTGGATTGATAGATCTGAGTGCTGGGTTGATAGAACTGACTGCTGAGTTGAAAGAACTGAGTGCTGGGTTGATATATCTGAGTGCTCGGTTATTATATCTGAGTTCTGGGTTGATATAACTGAGTGTTGGGTTGATAGATGTGAGTGCTGAGTTGATAGAACTGAGTGCTGGGTTGACGGAACTGAGTGCTGGGTTGATATATCTAGTGCTGGGTTGATATATCAGAGTGCTGGGTTGATAGTTCTGAGTGCTGGGTTGATAGATCTGAGTGTTGGGTTGATAGAACTGAGTGCTTGGTTGATATATCTGAGTGCTGGGTTGATATATCTGAGTGCTGGGTTGATAGAACTGAGTGTTGGGTTGATGGATGTGAGTGCTGGCTGATAGAACTGAGTGTTGGGTTGATAGATGTGAGTGCTGGGTTGATAGAACTAAGTGTTGGGTTTATAGATCTGAGTGCTGGGTTGATAGAACTGACTGATGGGTTGATAGAACTGAGTGCTGGGTTCATATATCTGAGTGCTGGGTTATTATATCTGAGTGCTGGGTTATTATATCTGAGTGCTGGGTTGATATAACTGAGTGTTGGATTGATAGACTTGAGTGCTGGTTTGATAGAACTGAGTGCTGGGTTGATATATCTGATTGCTGGGTTGATATATCTGAGTGCTGGGTTGATAGAACTAAGTGTTGGGTTGATAGATCTGAGTGCTGGGTTGATAGAACTGACTGCTGAGTTGAAAGAACTGAGTGCTGGGTTGATATATCTGAGTGCTCGGTTATTATATCTGAGTTCTGGGTTGATATAACTGAGTGTTGGGTTGATAGATGTGAGTGCTGGGTTGATAGAACTGAGTGTTGGGTTGATAGATCTGAGTGCTGGGTTGATATATCTGAGTGCTGGGTTGATATATCTGAGTGCTGGGTTGACAGAACTGAGTGCTGGGTTAATATATATGAGTGCTGGGTTGATATATCTGAGTGCTGGGTTTATATATCTGAGTGCTGGGTTGATAGATCTGAGTGCTGGGTTGATAGATCTGAGTGCTGGGTTGATAGAAATGAGTGCTTGGTTGATATATATGAGTGCTGGATTGATATATCTAAGTGCTGGGTTGATATATCTAAGTGCTGGGTTGACAGAACTGAGTGCTGGGTTGATATATCTGAGTGCTGGGTTGATATATCTGAGTGCTGGGTTGATAGAACTGAGTGTTGGGTTGATAGATGTGAGTGCTGGGTTGATAGAACTGAGTGCTGGTTTGACAGAACTGAGTGCATGGTTGATATATGTGAGTGCTGGCTTGATATATCTGAGTGCTGGGTTGATAGATCTGAGTGCTGGGTTGATAGATATGAGTGCTGGGTTGATAGAGCTGAGTGCTGGGTTGATAGAGCTGAATGCTGGGTTATATATCTGAGTGCTGGGTTGATATATATGAGTGATGGGTTGATATATCTGAGTGCTGGGTTGATAGAGCTGAGTGCTTGGTTGATAGAACTGAGTGCTGGGTTGATAGAACTGAGTGCTGGGTTGATATAACTGAGTACTGGGGTGATAGAGGTGAGTGCTGGGTTGATAGAGTTGAGTGCTGGGTTGATAGAGCTGAGTACTGGGGTGATAGAACTGAGTGCTGGGTTGATAGAGCTTAGTCCTGGGTTGATAGAAATGAGTGTTGGGTGATAGACCTGAGACCTTGTTTGATAGAACTCACAGCTTGTTTGATAGAACTGAGACCTTGTTTGATAGAACCCAGAGCTGGTTTGGTAGAAATGAGACCTTGTTTGATAGAACTCAGAGCTGGTTTGATAGGACACAAATGTGAGTAGAAATATAATAGGACGGAACAACACATTCTCAACATGCACCGTTGTTTCAGATGTCTTATTTTAACAATGTACACCAAGGCAGACTGACGAGGCATATCCTGCTTCTTCTAAGTAGTCAGATGTGTACAACTACAAACGAAGCAGTCGAATCTATGCAATCAAACACGGGGCTTAGATCGTGATTTCAAGAGAAGCTGGTGCGGGGTGTCTTAAAATATTCAAATATTTTAGGATAAAGTAGGGATATCCCGACTGAGCCGAATAAATATATATATCTAGAAGTGAGATTATAATCCCAAACCAAAAAAAAGTAGAAACAACTATTGGTCAACAATATTGAAGAAAAAAAAATGTGATCTGTGAAAGACGAGTTAAAAAGTGAAATAATTTAAAATTTCCTAATGTACATTCAGCAAAGATAGATCGTGCAGAAGTGTAGATGAGAACTGTATGTAGACAAAGATAGACTGTGCAGAAGTGTAGATGAGCACTCTATGTAGACAAAGATAGACTGTGCAGAAGTGTAGATGAGCACTCTATGTAGACAAAGATAGACTGTGTAGAAGTGTAGATGAGAACTGTATGTATACAAAGATAGACTGTGCAGAAGTGTAGATGAGCACTCTATGTAGACACATATAGACTGTGCAGAAGTGTAGATGAGCACTCTATGTAGACAAAGATAGACTGTGCAGAAGTGCAGATGAGCGATCTATGTAGATAAAGATAGATCTTGCAGAAGTGTAGATGAGCACTCTATGTAGACAAAGATAGACTGTGCAGAAGTGTAGATGAGCACTCTATGTAGACAAAGATAGACTGTGCAGAAGTGCAGATGAGCGATCTATGTAGATAAAGATAGATCGTGCAGAATTGTAGATGAGCACTCTATGTAGACAAAGATAGACTGTGCAGAAGTGTAGGTGAGCGATCTATGTAGCTAAAGATAGATCGTGCAGAAGTGTAGATGAGCGATCCATGTAGACATAGGATTCGAACGGAATGTAGACGAAACTTAAATAAGTTTTTTAATACATTAAACAAAGCGTCTTTTCTACTTATAAGTACGTTTTAACTTTGATAGAAAGTCTTTTGACACGTTTCTAATGTTTAAACAAGAATAATTTTCTTATCGTTAGTGTTAAAATTGTAATCTTTAAATTGGTTACCGGAAATTTGATCGAAAGAAATTTCGTCGACGGAAAATTGATCGAACGGAAATTTTGTCGAATGTTCTTTTCAGTTCAGACTTTAAACTTTTCGTCAAATTTCTTTTTGAACGCACTATACTATATAGCAAAACAAAATAATGCGTTCAAAAAGAAATTTGACCCAAAATTTTAACGTGTAAACTAAAAAAAAGATTCGACGGAAATTTGATCCGTTCGATCAAATTTCCGTCGATCAATTTTCCGTCGACGAAATTTCTTTCGATCAAATTTCCGGATACGCTTTAAATTATCGACAAATTGAAAAATGCTTACTTTTTAAAAACAGAGAATGCTTACAAAAGCTTTGTTAAAATGACTTAATTCTTTACCTCGCCGTAAACAAACGCGTAGATTTAAGCTCATCACCCCAACCAAAACATAATTAACCATACCTACCCATTAAAAACCCATGACATACACAAGCATGCCCAAACAATGTGTCCATGGATATCCATTCATGCCCATGCACATCCTTGCATACCGATACATACCCATACATAGCCAAACATACCTACCCATGCACACCCATACATACCCATACATAGCCATACATAACTACCCATACATACCGGTACATAGCCATACATACATACCCATGCATACCGATACATACCCATGACACCGGCATCATTCCGATGAGATAAAAAATGGCTAGAGACATCCGCTTAGTCTGATGTAGTCTTCAACTACAGAACCTGGGGAAGTTAATCACGTGACTCGTGGTTAGTCGCTTACATAGCGACTGAGTCTAGAGCAGTCGTTCTCAACCTTTCTAGTGCCGCGACCCTTTATTTCAGTTCCTCATGTTGTGGCGACCCCCAAGCACAAAATTATTTTCGTTGCTACTTCATAACTGTAGAGTATACGTGTTCTCCGATGGTCTGAGGCGACCCCTGTGGAAGCGTCGTTCGACCAAAGGGGTCGCCACCCACAGGTTGAGAACCGCTGGTCTAGAGGAATACTAGCCGTGAGATACATATATGCTTCCGGTTAGAAACAAGTCAGCCGACTGGTACCGAAATGGATGAAAAATGGGAAAGCGTTGAACGAATATCAATAGAAATATTTAAAAATCAATACGGGGAGCTAAGGTATGACTACCGGGGTAAACTCAAAACTGTACAATCCAGTGATGAAGTCCCGAAGTCGATCTGAAGATGATACCCATGTCGTTGCGCCAACTCCTAGCAGCCCGGTTAGTGCCAAGTTGTATTGACTGCTGTCATTCCCTCGTTTCAACTCGCTGAGAGGAGATTGAGAACTACTTCAATGAGCAACCGCTGGTCTCCATAAAACACCACCCACGTTAAATAACTACACTGGCGACGTCACTTCGTGAGGAGCAGAGTTTTTTTTTCAAGGAAAGCAAATAGAACAGTGGTTCTCAGCCTTCCTAATGCCAGAACTCATTAAAAGAGTCCCTCATGCTGCGGTGACCCCATACCACAAACATATTTTCGTTGCTACTTCAGAACAGTTAGTATATGTGTTTCCGATGGCCTTAGGCGACCCCTGGGAAAGGGTCATTCGACACCCAAAGGGGTCTCGACCCACGGGTTGAGAGCCGCTGAAATAGAAGGAAGACTCCACCACTTCGCTTTGCAGAATGACACGTAGGAACCACGTGTCATGGATTTGACGCCAACCAACAAGCGATTGACGACGCGAGAGAGATTGTCATTCGCTGAGCACCGTTCCTGCGTGAAGGAGTCAATAAAGGGCAGAACATGCGCGAAACGAAGCTCTTGCAACAACAAAGAGCATTATGGAAGGTCTTTACGGAAGGTCAAATTAACCAGGATTCAAAGTTTTCCTGCGAGAAGTGAGCCGAGACTGTCATTCATGGTCCCTAATATACGGATAGCCCTTAATTTACGGATGGCCCTTAATATACAGATGGCCCTTAATACACGGATGTCCTTAATATATGGATGGCCCTTAATATACGGATGACCCTTAATATATGGATTGTCCCTAATATATTGATGGCCCCTAATGTACGGATTACCCTCAATATACTGATTTCCCTAATATATGGATGGCCCCTGACAGTGGCGTAGCGAGCTTAACTCGCGCCCTGGGCACAATACCTTTTTAGCGCCCCCCAATACCTTTTTAGCGCCCCCCTATTCGAAAACCATACAATATTATAGTAAAATATACCATTTGGCGCCCCTTTGTGAGTAGCGCCCGGGGCACGATCCCCCCCCCCTCACTACGCCACTGGCCCCTGATGTATTGATGGTCCCCCAATGTACGGATGGCAATTAATATAAATCGTTCATTTAAGATTAACCAGAGAAAAGAATTTTGACTAAATTCTTGGTGGTATACGATTAGAACTTTTTTTATAAATTTATCAAATAGATTAGCCATAGAAGAATAACATGCATCATATAACAAATTGTTTAGCCATAGAAGAATAACATGCAGCATATAACAAATTGTTTAGCCATAGAAGAATAACATGCATCATATAACAAATTGTTTAGCCATAGAAGAATAACATGCAGCATATAACAAATAGATTAGCCATAGAAGAATAACATGCAGCATATAACAAATTGTTTAGCCATAGAAGAATAACATGCATCATATAACAAATTGTTTAGCCATAGAAGAATAACATGCATCATATAACAAATTGTTTAGCCATAGAAGAATAACATGCAGCATATAACAAATTGTTTAGCCATAGAAGAATAACATGCAGCATATAACAAATAGTTTAGCCATAGAAGAATAACATGCAGCGTAAAACAAATAGATTAGCCATAGAAGAATAACATGCAGTGTGCATAATGCAGCGTATAAGAAAACGAGCGACTCCCCTCTACCCCACATCCACATTGACTCATGGCAACCTTGTCATTATAAAGTTTAGAGATTTCTTAGTCCGTCTGAATCAACGTACCATTCAGCTTTAATTTAAGGTTAATGGAATGCATTTGTTTGCTTAAATTAAGGTATATTAAACAAAATTCTGGTGACCTTGCCGCCTAGCAAACAAGGTTTAATACAACAATTCAAAAGGAAGATGTTGACAATCTATGACCAACAGAGGAATCAGGCTTCAGGGAAAGAATGACAATCTATGAACAATAAAGAAATATGACTTCAGGAAGAGAATGACCATCTATGACCAATACAGGAATCTGACTTCAGTGAGAGAATGACCATCTATGACCAGTACAGGAATCTGACTTCAGGGAGAGAATGACCATCTATGACCAGTACAGGAATCTGACTTCAGGAAGAGAATGACAATCTATGACCAATACAGGAATCTGACTTCAGGAAGAGAATGACCATCTATGACCAGTACAGGAATCTGACTTCAGGGAGAGAATGACCATCTATGACCAATACAGGAATCTGACTTCAGGGAGAGAATGACAATCTATTGACCAGTACAGGAATCAGGCTTCAGTGAGAGAATGGCAATCTATGACCAGTACAGGAGTCAGGCTTCAGGGAGAGAATGACAATCTATGACCAATACAGGAATCGGGGAGAGGTTTGCGCAGAACGTCAAAGAAAAAAAATAGTCCAAAATAAGTGTGTACCATTTTTAACGTTCAGCTGGTTCTTAGACAGTCTGACTCAGAATGACGCAATAAATCGCATACTTTTTGGGTCCTTTCAAACCGGTATACTTGTATATTGTAAGCTCTGTTTAAATATGAGCTGGGAGTAGATGTCATGAAATTATTTTCCTGACGCAGAGTCATGGATACAGTTTTAAATAAATACAGGATACAATTTTGATTTAAAAGAAAACAACTTACGAAACATTTATCTGAATAGATATTAACAGTTTTTAACATTGAAAACTACGAATTCTTATACTGAAACTGTCTCATCTTCGGCGTCTTTTATTATTATTTTACTACTACTATTATCATTTTTATTGTTATTATTATTATTAGTTTTATTATTATTGTTGTTATTATTATTATTATTATACAGCCCGTAACTTAAGATAAAAATGATGTTTAAATTTTGATCAATTTTTCTTGTGACAAATTAAAGTTGTTGAAACTGACCTGCGCTTTACTTCTCTCTTTTTCTCCAACTAATCCTGTTTCAAGATATGCCGTGAGCCTAGATGTAAATAGGATGACTTAGGTTTTATTTAAACTATGTTTGTTTTTCCATACAAATTCTTCTTTCGAGACTTGTGTTTACAAAAAGATGACAAAAATCCCTTCCGCCATATTAGAATATCCTACTGTCGATGTCAAGGACGCCACAAACGTAAAAAAATTGAATCTGGAAGATGGCGTAAAATAAATTAACTTTTTTACATTTTTTCCCCCCCGCAGTAATATGTCAATTTAGCTCTTGGGCTGAGTATTATTATGTATTTGATCCTGCAGCGCGGTACCACACTTTATAGGTTTCTTTCGTAACTTATAAAATAAGCAAGAAAAAAAGTTTCTTTAAATAAAAATATTAAATAAAAGAAGGAAAAAATGAAATAAAATGTGCAGATTATTATAACATTAGTTCTGATATTATTTTATTAATCACTAGCGAGTACCCGGCCTGCTTTGCAAAGCCACTCAAAGAAATAAAGTGTTTGAGTTTTAATGATATGTTTTGTAAGTACTTTCTATGTACACATTTTTGTTACCGTCTGGTGCGTATTCGAATAAATTAGATGGTTTTTTCGAAGCGTGTGCAGGCCACACGCAGCTTTTCATGTGAACAGCAAGGATTTTCAAAATTTAGTCCACACACGTGTAATGATTGATCCACCCATGCAATAGCTTTGTTTGAAATTATATTTATATGGCTCATTTATTACATGTAAACAAATTTAGGGCCCCCGGACCCAAACCGAATATTGTAAAATGGATGTACTAATTCAGAAACCTATTTATTAAGTCACATACAAAATGAAATGTCACAGTTTGTATTTAATTCAATTCCACCCACCTCTGCAATAGCTCTGGTTGAAATTATATTTCAATAATCCATATAAGAAAAAAAAACAATTTAAGGCACCTGGGCCCAAATGGAATATTGTAAAATTTGTGTACTTATTCAGAAACCTATTGTGGGCGTGCACACAACAACTCACCACAGTTTTATCGCAAACAAATGAATGGCAGAGGAACGCAAATGGAAATTATATTTAAATAGCTCCTATTAGAAATAAAACAACTACTTTAGGGCCCCCGGTCCAAAACTGATTATTGCAAAATGGTTGTACAAATTCAGAAACCTACTAATCGAATCTACTTAAGAAAATCAGCAAAGCATCGAGCCGAAGCTCATGAAGTCTTCCCCGGCGCACCCCTGCCACCCCCAACCGGCATTCAACCACCCTTCCAGTGGTCTCGATTCAAGTCATGTCGCAAAGCGGCACGCTGGGGACTTTCCGCCCCTGAGACAGCCTCACCCACCCTGACCACTTGACGGACTATGCGAGTGAGGCGGCACCAGAGAGGGAACGCCTGGCCTTTAACACAGCAACCGGGCCGGACTTTCGTGGGTTGGGGTGGATATATTTTACGTCTCTAATGTCCCCCCTCCCATCCCGGGGAGACATGTAGGTGTTTTACAGACGCCCTCTAATGGAGTTTATGTGGTCTTCTGCGCTGTGATTAACACCGCAGCTGGGAGAGAAAAGAGGTCACCTAGAAGCAGTACCCTCAAAGTCTGCATATTTAGAATCATCGTTGAGGGTCACCACGTTCCCTCACGGCATATCAACAATTGTAATCATGTCCCGACCTGTTTCTGCGTTATTTTCAACGGCACTTGGTAGGAAACCATGCAGCCGTGCGTTCCCTTTGCGTTTCAGCGCATGTCCCCTACACGGTGATCCTGTACCCCGGGTAACGTTTCAGCGCATGTTCCATACACGGTGATCCTGTACCCCCGGGTAACGTTTCAGCGCATGTTCCCTACACGGTGATCCTGTACCCCGGGTAACGTTTCAGCGCATGTTCCATACACGGTGATCCTGTACCCCGGGTAACGTTTCAGCGCATGTTCCCTACACGGTGATCCTGTACCCCGGGTAACGTTTCAGCGCATGTTCCCTACACGGTGATCCTGTACCCCAGGTAACGTTTCAGCGCATGTCCCCTACACGGTGATCCTGTACCCCGGGTAACGTTTCAGGGGGTTTGTGGCAAGCGCCTCTTTATCGACATGCCATTTTTATCTACTACATGTGTACCACATTATTTCTTACTGTCTGTGTACCACATTATTTCCTACTATCTGTGTACCACATTATTTCCTACTGTCTGTGTACCATATATTTTCCTACAATCTGTGTACCACATTATTTCCTACTATCTGTGTACCACATTATTTTCTACTATCTGTGTACCAAATTATTTCCTACTGTCTGTGTACCACATTTTTTCCTACAATCTGTGTACCACATTATTTCCTACTATCTGTGTACCACATTATTTTCTACTATCTGTGTACCACATTATTTCCTACTACTACTATGTCTACCACATTATTTCCAACATGTTTTATGTTTACCCCAAACACCAGGTGAACACCTATACAAGTACAACAGTACAAGGGATAATGTAACCACCATCTTGCCCTGCCTAACATTTTCGTGTGCAAGTTTTTGCCCCACACCTGAAAACATCAATCCCTTTTTTTAATTCACCCACCCTCAAATTTTCAGCCCGTCTCTTTTTTCTTCTTCAAAAAGCAACGATGTGTTTCGAAAACGACATTCTTATTCGCTTATTCGTCTAATGTTCCATCGTTAAATTTTAAACAATGCTCTTTAATGTGAAGTTCTTCACCAATGAATACTTTCTTCACCAATACATACACTCTTCACCAATGAATACTCTCTACACCAATGAATACTCTCTACACCAATGAATACTCTCTTCACCAATACATACACTCTTCACCAATGAATACTTTCTTCACCAATGAATTCTCTCTTCACCAACTAATACTCTCTTCCCCAATGAATACTCTCTTCACCAATACATACACTCTTCACCAATGAATACTCTCTTCACCAATGAATTCTCTCTTCACCAACTAATACTCTCTTCCCCAATGAATACTCTCTTCACCAATGCATACTCTCTTCACCAATGAATACTCTCTTCACCAATGAATTCTCTCTTCACCAACTAATACTCTCTTCCCCAATGAATACTCTCTTCACCAATGCATACTCTCTTCAACAATGAATACTCTCAACACCTGTAATTCTAAATTCTACACCAGTCAATTATAAGTTAATAGCATCAGTACATTCGTCAGAGAGTTCAGAAAGCTTAGAACACGCACTCATTAATAAGCGAACGAAAATACATAGGTAAGATATTTACTTGCTAAAATTTATTTTCCTCATTTTTTTTTTCTTTGGGTAATACTGCCCCCAATGTTTTTAAAGGCGATGGACCATCGTCATCTTTAGATGTAATCGAAATCTTGAACAAAACTAAAAAAACAACAAAAAATGCCTTCTTCCAATTGTACCTTCTTCAATCCATTACATTATGCTACATTGTGAAAAAAATATTAGATTTGTTTCATTGATCAAAACAAAAGATTTGATCACATAAATTTTATTAATGAAAACATTGCAAAACAAAAACAAAAAAAATAATTAATTATATGCTGATTATTTTGCATTTGCAATCCTTTTTTGGTTCTATTTTATGCTGTCTTTAGCATACGTTTTTAAATTTTTTAAAACAATTTTTCTATGTTTTAAAGTATAATTTTTGCATCATATAAATGCACAGCAGAATAAAAACAACATTCACTTTGTTTAGTTTTGTATAGCCTGGCATTCCTTGTTGATGAAATCTTCGTTGTTACTTCAAAAGTTCAGGCGGGAACTTAGGCAAGGTGATGTTTCAATATTTGTGACCGTAAAAATAAAACATCTTGTCCTAGGAGGAATGATGCCACTTGAAAGAATAGTGATGAAATAATTGCTTGTTCCCCCCCCCCCCCCCCCACATAGGCACAGATTGACTTTGATTGAAAACTTGTTTCCGTTGTTGGGTTGATGACTTTTGGCCAGGTACGGGCAAGCGGAGCCGATCAAATACAACTTCAAATAAGATACACAGCCAGTGCAGTTCTTGGGGGACACATTGGAGTATCCTGTGGGGAAAAAGAGAAAGAAAAACGTAAATAAAACTGTACATAATAATTCAATCACGTCATCGGAAGGGAAGATTGTCACACTGACAACATT
Organism: Omphiscola glabra; assembly: GCA_964017045.1. Lineage (NCBI taxonomy): Eukaryota > Metazoa > Mollusca > Gastropoda > Lymnaeidae > Omphiscola > Omphiscola glabra. Next base: position 16,871,984 of record OZ024807.1, read on the forward strand.
ACATTCAATCATCGATTGCGATGACGGGAATATTCCAACCTGTCATTTTTGCATTTTTTTTTTATGCGTTCAATATTAATTAGGCTGATTTAAGTTTTATAGTAATATTTAAAAATTAAAAAAAACAAATATTTTTTAGTGAGCTTTTGTCTATAACCAGCTTAGATATGACCACCCCGTTTTAAGGAAGTCTCTTGGAAGTATATCACGTGACAAACATTTGTGGTTTCAGCATCAGCAATGACTGAATAACTGCTTTTATCTGGTCGCATTTTTACGTGGAAGTTGACATTAGTCATCTCTGGTTCTTCTGAGTCACGCTCCTCCCCCCCCCCCCTTGGAATAAGCCCCGCCCAAATACTTACTACCAAATCTCCGTTGACTTGATACGACCGATGTCGGCAGTCGTGAATGAGCTGACTTTTGAGAAAGGCACGAACTTCTTGATCTTGGGCTGTGCTATACTGTCTCGCGGCACGGTGCTGCCTCTGTGCTCCACGGCGGATTTCCTCTCCTCTTTCGGCGGCGGAGTGAACTTCACCAGCACCCCCAGCACGATTTGTAACATCTGGGTCAAGTCAACAAGACATACATTAAGATATAAGCTTTAGAATATGGGACATATCATGGTAAAAAAAATGTATTTTAGGTTGAAGTTGAATAACATATGAGAAGAAATGAACAAGTAAACTAAATGTCGAGGAGAAATGAAAAGAAGCGTCCAGATAAAGAGATTATAATTAGAATCCTAGAATTAGAAGTAACTAAGGGGGTGCGGGGGTGGTGACCTCCCCGGGATGCACTTTTGGGGTTCAGATATACGCCTATAAATTGATCTGTTTACTCTGTGTATGTTTTGGGGAAAAAAGGGGGGGGGGGCCCTTTTAGGAATTAGCCCGGGGAAGCATTTAGTGCAGGTACTACACTGGACTGAATTAATGATCCACACCCTACACACCCCTACACTTTGAGATCGAGCCAACCACTTGTTATATATCTGTCGATTTTTTTTTCGCTTTTATACCGACACTCTGAGCAGAAATTGTACATTTTGTAATTTTTATTTATACTTTTTATTTGTACTTTTCGCTTTATTGGACCCTGCAGTCATGAAAAAACGTCAGTATCACAAAATCCCCCACCACTTTTTTTTTTTTCTTTTGATGATTACCGTGTTATAATGTTAATACTTGTTTGTTCATTCCTTACTTGGTCTCTTCTCCTCGCAGTTCTATAAATGTTCTATATGAAGACTCCGAGATGCCCATCAATGCATAACATTACGTCATTACAAGTCCCCACCCCAACAAATAAAATTGGATCACTTGTCACATGGCCCATAAGACACGTGCCTAATTTGCGTTTAGCATTAATCCGGCACGTTAGAGATTAAGGGGAGATAAACAATTTTAAAAAGGGGAACCACACCACCATACCCGCAGTGACAAGGGGGGTGTACACAATTAAAATAACGAGTCCCTAGAAGTCCCCCCCCCCCCCCCCCCCCGGGATTCCGGTTGACAAGTCTGTAGTGACTTGCCGATTTGGAAGCGCTGGCCACCGACCCCCTCGGCGTTAACCCGGGGCACATTACAACCATTGCGTGTCCCGCGTGACAGACACGGCCATGCATGGTAGTTGCTGGAATAAACAGCTCCTACAGGGCTGCCACCTGTGATGCTTCACAGGGGGAAGAAAAGGCAAACACAGGGTAGGGATCATGATTACAAGTTGCCGTTAAGGGATATGAGGCGATAAGCTGTGGTGGAAGCCTATGGCCGGTGATTCTAAATATGCAGCCCTGAGAAAGCTGCTCCTAGGCAACCGTTTCGTCCCAGCTATCTCGCAAATTAGTTGCGGGGTGGAAACCAACTGTAGAACCCCTCTTAGAGGGCGTCCGATGCTTCCCCGGGACGGGTGGGGGGGAGATATTAGGACGTTAATTTACCGTCCCGACTCCTAAGAAAGTGGGCTGCGGACGCTTGAAACACAGCGTCTTCGGTCGACCAGATGTCTCCGGGCGGGGAGGGTCTCCATCGGTAAACCCGATCGAGCGGTTGCTGGTGGGGACGCTCCACGCCCGGGGAGGTCTCTGGCGTTCCTCCGCACGGCCTGGCGTCGGGGAAACCCGGCGACTGACGTGTGCGGGTGGGTGCCAGGGAGGGCATAAGGAGCGCAAGCTCGACGGCCCGCTGACGCCATTTCTTAATGATATCTTTCAGTCCCTAGAAGTGAGAGGGATCTCAGGGATCTCAGGGATCTCTTATCGATTCAGTAAAGGCCGCTAGCTTTGTACCTCCCAGACAATGATGAAGAGCAGCAGTCCCATGACGGCGGCCCCGTACTTTTCATTGACGTCTGTAAACACTGTGGTGTAACAGGACTGGGGAGAAATAGGACAAACAACATGATCATTTCTCTGAGACAAGCGGTCATGGCTAAGGAATGCTGTGAGAGAGAATGTCTAGAGTTTCAATGATGGCGGAACCAGTGGCGTCACTAGGGTTGGTGTCGCCCATTGCGGTAAACTCACGGTGTCCCCCCACGCTCTTCCAGACTTCCTCGAGGACCTCCAGACTACGTTAAGGGCCTCCTCCGAGTATCCCCGCTCCTGTGATCAGGTCTGGTGGCACCCTTGCACTAGTGACATCTATTGTAGTTAACCTTTGTTATGAAACCGACTCGAGCCAACTCTGTCACATTTGCACTGTTCCCCCACCCCTTGTGTCTCACGGTGCAATCCATAGTCACCCTAGGGACACCAGTGGGTGGACCTAAGTGTGAAACTTTCTCTATCTGTCCTTCATATAAATATTTGTAAGTCGCTTGGATAATTCGTTGTTGCCATCACGAGCTTCAAAAAATAACATGGAACGTGTTAGAAAAATAATAAATCAAGTGAGTTAAAATTTTTACTGAATATTCGCATTGGTCACGTGCTTTAGATTCTAGGGACGCTCTGTGTTGATATGTCAATATGCTCCATACTTTCGGGGTTTTTGTCGACATAATGTCAATATGCTCTATAATTTCAGGGGTTATATCGACATAATTTCAATATGCTCAATAAGTTCAGAGGTTATGTCTACATGGCAATATGCTCAATAAGTTCAGGGGTTATGTCGACATGTCAATATGCTCAATAAGTTCAGGGGTTATATCGACATAATGTCAATATGCTCTATAAGTTCATAGCTTTATGACGATATTATGTACTAAAAATAAACAGCTTAGGACGATATTAATTTCAATAACTGCGAATACAAACCTAAAATGCTACTTCATTAACGGGTGACTACGCCTAAACAGCTAAACCAATCGCAGGCCTCCTAAATTAGTGAGATCTGTTTCATCAGTTGGTCATGTAAAGTAGCTGTTCGAAGGTTTCAAATATTTCTTACAGACACATTTTGACAACTTTGCTTTTCAATAATATCTTTTTTTTTTCTTCTTTCCCTGTGCACATTAAAACCATTTCTCGCCAGCCTCTTCCCCGTGCTACTTTTACTTTATATTTATGATGGGCCGGGGGGGTGTGGGGAGGGTCAGTGCTAAAAAAGCTTAACAGCAACACACCCGTTTGTTTGGCTCGGCTTTTTCCAGACCGCTTCTGGCGCATTCTTTGATTGCCGTGTACTTGGCCTCTGTACTTCCTTCGATGAACAACTGCCTCGGGCAACACGCTGGGGGTACCTGGAGAGCGAGTGGACGGCATTGTGTCAAATATTAGGCTTCAATGTCAATGTAACGAGTCATCTTGAAACCCTTTAAATGCCGCGACCCTCTAGTACATTTCGTCATGTTATGGCGATCCCCCCAACCAGAAATTATTTTCGTCGTTGCTACTACATAACTGTAGAGTACCTTGGTTTTCAGATGGCCTTGGCGACCCCTGTGAAAGGGTCGTTCGACCCCAAAAGGGTCGTGACCCACAGGTTGAGAACCACTGCTTTAAATGATTGCCAACAGAGCTGTATACCCGGAAGGCATTCAAGTTGGATCAGCATTGAAGTTTCAAAAAAATTATTTTACTTTTTAAAAGTTAAATAATTGTTAAAGCTATTCATTAAAAATAATCCTTTTTTACTTAACATACGGATTTAATTTCTTTTTCAGATGTATGGTTTGTGTAGGGTGGGGGAGATCGATCAAAGAACAAGAAGCAATACAAATCTAGTTCATTTCCACATGTTCTTCATCTTTGGATCCACCAGATAAGCTCAAAGATCGATAGCTCGATAGAGTTAACCTCATTCCTACCGTGAATTGAACCAAGTTCTCATTAATGCCAGACTTCTCCACAAAAGTCAAGTTCCCGAAATCTCCCACGCCACTCACACCACAACATTCTGCCTGAAAAGCAAATAACGATAGAAAGATTGGCAAGTAAATGAAGTATTTTGAAGTCAGTGGTTCAAAGTCTGTGACCCCCTTCCCAGGTAAATGTTTGCTAAATTGGCGCATAGCATAACTGAATTTATTTTCTTCATCATTGTACTCAGAATTGGAAAGAGACAGAAGATATTTTAGTAAACATTGAGATGTACCTTCATATATAAGTCATTTATTTATGGTTGATGCTAAATAGTAATTTTGTTCTATATTTTTTAAATTTAAACTGTTAAGGCTAATAAATTCCTGTTTTTTTAAATAATTCAAAAAAAAAAAAAAAAAAAAGAAAATTATTACAGAAATAAATTTAATAAAATAAATAAGAGATGTCCTGTCATTCTGATGTCATGAAAAGACAAAAACCTGTCGAATACCACCCTTTGATTTAAAGTTGTTTAGTCACGTGATTATTTGTTTAGTCACTAATGTAAAATTGGGTCTGAATTATAAAAGATTTTTAAAAAATTAAACCAAATTATTTTTGATTGTGAAAAATGCCGCCTATCACATCTATAAAAAATGTAAATAGCTGCTTGGAGCGGACTACCCCTCCCCCTGCATAAATGCTAGTAGATATAGGTAGATAGATATAACCGCGCCCCCCCCCCCAATGTTGGCAAAAGGTTTGGCTGCTTCATTCTCTCCCCCCCCCCCCAAAAAACCTTTTTTTGGACATTTTCATACAGCCCTTCTCATAACATTACAGATAGTGTTCTAATCTACATCATACGACCCTTCTCACAACACTACAGGTAGTATTCTAATCTACACCACTAAATCTAACTTTCTGATGTCATTACCTTTTCATCTGCTGTTGTTATGGAATTATTTGGTGTTTTTTTTTATTAGATCTTAGCGATCAACAAACATCTTTCAATAACTGGCATTCAAATTCAGTAGTCATTTGAGACAAAACTTTCAATAAATGGACCAAATTTCTGGAAAGAGTTTTAATTTCTGGTAGAAAAGTCTCATAAAATAGTAAAGAAAGAAATGAATGTTTGTATATGGTATTGGCTTAAACCCAAACCCAAAATCAAATAAGAATAAATCAATTGGTAGGCCGATTCTACAGACAGATTTACGCATGCGCAACACTTACAGTTATCATAATGCTGTTCATTGCTATGGTGAACAAGTTTTTTCCATCCACAGTGTATTCATTCTTCAACTTCTCAATGAGTTGGGACTTGGCATCATTGTGAAACTTTAGATCGGTCAAATAAAACACTTTTGGGTTTAGCATGCAATGTTGAGAGCAGAAGGCAAAGAGTATAGTGACAATATAGAATGTCGCCCATTAATAAATTACAATAAATACTGTTATGAAAAAAAGAAATATGAAGCAAAATCTATGACATAAAAAAATCAATTTAGAGCCAGCATGGGATTCAGGAAGAACGGTATCTAATAGCACTATAAAGTGCCGAGACGGTAGACTCCCATAGAAAACATCCTTTGACTTGTGGCTACAGATCCAAGGTTCAAATCTAGGGGGGCACAACCCCAACAGAAAAGTCCGAAGATGGAGAGCCTTAGGCGATTATGACATTAACTCGATGGACATTTCCGTCAATTCCTGGGAATTGAATGTGAAGCGTCCATTTCCAAATCTTAATCATCCATTTGATGTTCTCTTTGGGGTCACCAGCTACGGGGGAAAGTGTCCGTCTGCTGACTGGAAACAGGTTATTATCCATAACAACATCTCGCCAAGGCCTGGGAATTTTGCAACTTCGAACCAAAATCACTCCGTCATTTTCCCGGGCTCTTTACATTGTCGATCATAACAAAGTCATGTAAAATAACTATATCTTACAACAGTTTAAAAGTGTCCCTTCTAAACACCCATCAAACTCAGAAAAAATTATCGACCTTCCGCATAGGATGAGCCCGCGTCTTCGTTTAATCCCATGTTTGCCCGGGGCACTGCCAAACATTACAGTTCTACATCTAGCCTCGTATGGTATTTAGCTATTAGATCTACTTACGGCGATTTCCTCAGTGGTAGCAATCTGAACCAGGTAAAATTGAATACCAGTGGCGATAAGGCAAAATACGATGAACTGAAGTGAGAATGGGGAAAATGATATTTTCATATTTATTAAGTCATATAACAGTGTGCACGATGTATTTTAATTATTGTGTCATGATATGAGGCAGCCCAACACTTTTAACCGGTATGATGTGCTTGATGACGACTACGTGAAAAAATACAGAAAATACAGTAAGAAGTCGATAGTCCGGACTAATTGTGGTATGCCACCGTCCTGATAGTCCATGTATCCGAATTTACGATCAGTATATCAAAGTGTCGAGGTCACGGTTTACCACGTGAAAGGTCACTTTAATGGACTCGTGTTTTTTTGTTGTTAGTTTGTTTGTTGCGCTTTGATCATCATTATAAACACATCTGATTTAGGGAATCCAGATTTCCGACGCTCTGGATCATCGACGTCTGGATGATCGATGTCTGGATGATCGATGTCTAGATGATCGATGTCGGGATGATCGACGTCTGGATGATCGATGTCTTACTGTTATTACTAAATGAAAACAATCCAGTACTTACCAATATGATGAGGGGCGTGCTATGCTTGAGGGCGGCTACAAAGCCAAGTACCGAAAAGATGGTAACTAAGACACCTGTGACAATGACAAACGCTCCGAGCACCATGGGCCTGGGGAAGCAAGCAAGCAGAGATGATCAACGCGGTCATATACCTTCACCCAGGACAGAGAAAGGGAAATGATTCATTCGGTCAAAATTTTAAAACAATGTCATAAGGATTCGTATATGCATCTTTTAAATCCATGAATGGATAAATCAACAAGTTCTTGCGCGTGGGTGTCTTTGCGCTATTCTGGGTCTTTACAGTGATATTCTGTCACAATGTCATTCTGTCAAAAAACAGTACTTTTCCATTCCATCGCGGTGTTATATTGTCAAATTGCAGTGTTATTCTGCCACATTAAAGTGCCAATATGTCTTATTACAGTGCTATTCTGTCACAGTATGTTCATCCTGTTAAGGTTTTCTCTTCAACATGATAGCATTAATGCTGATGGACCCACATATCCGCACACTCACCTATAATCTCATCAAGACATAATCTAACATAAAACACACCTTCACACATAACCCATCTATCAACACACATAACCCATCTATCAACACACATAACCCATCTATCAACACACATAACCCATCTATCAACACACAATCAATCAGAAAACTGAAAATCTTGTCAGAAACCAATTTCAGAAAATCAATCAACTTTGTGAGCCGTTATTTTCTCATTCTCTTCATTAAACTTCCATTCATCACACATCCACCCATCCCCAAGAGTCACACTTGTCACACTGTCATTAAACCCTCCATCTAACATCTGTTGATTAACGACACGGCTAATGTCAGCCAACCCCCCGTCCATCAAAAACCAATCAAGAGCCCCAAAAATCAGACTCACCAATCTCCGACATCGATCTCATCTCCTATCTTTGATCCGATGGGGCAAATATTTTGCCCCTGTGTGTTGGTGCACGCGCTGCTCGGAACTAAGTCAGTTACTCCAGCCACGTAGTTGCTGATTAGCTTACCAAAGCTGAAGCGTATGACGGCACCAAAAGCCAAAATGATGATTCCCCAGATCTGCAAAACCAAAAAAAAAAAAAAAAAAATGAATTAGGGCGCAAATGTTAACACCGTTATAGTAAGGATGGAATTCTCAAACTGTGTGATAAGACGCGTCTTAAACAAATAACAAAGGTAGCAATTTAAAAAAAAAAAATGAAATAGGGTGCAACTGTTATAGTAATGATGGAATTCTCAAACTGTGTGATAAGACGCGTCTTAAACAAATAACATAGGTAGCAATAAAAAATATATGAAATTCTCTGTATAAAAAATACTGTTGCAATAAAATAACAGTGTAAAAAGTCTAGATTACAAAAAAATTAATAATATTTATTGAATAAAAAAAATAATAATTTCCGAATGGTGGCATAATTGTTGAAGATAAGACCATGTTGACACGAGTGTCTTAGACCAATTTGCCGAGAAGGGAATGGGCCAGACGGTTTGATGCCATTTAAATGGGTCTGAAGCTCTCGAATAAGAGACCCTTTGCATTTTCCTTTTTTTAAATTTTGAATTATGGAGAAATAAACATTATACAACTTATCTAGATGTTTCCACACAAAAACTGATTGATTATAAAAGTTTGGCTCCCCAAATTAAACTCATACTTGTTGTCTATAAGTTTACGGTCCTTGTATTTGAATCATGAAGAAAATAATAATTACAAAGGATATGGCCAATAGGCCGCTAACATACTTAAAAGGGATATGGCCATGATGACAGCAAACATACTTACCAGGGATATGGCCATGGTCACCGCTAGCATACTCACCAGGGATATGGTCACCGCTAGCATACTCACCAGGGATATGGCCATGGTCACCGCTAGCATACTCACCAGGGATATGGTCACCGCTAGCATACTCACCAGGGATATGGCCATGGTCACCGCTAGCATGTAATCAAATTTCCCCATTTTCGATGTGTTTGGCTGTTAGGTTACTTCCAAACGTTTCCCATTTAAGTGGCTGAATGAAGAAAATGTAAAGAGAGTGATGTATGTAGGTCACGTTAAGGGATTTTATTGGCTGCTTCGTGGGTCGCTCGACAGCATTAGCATAAAAAACTTAAACTACGATTGGAAGTTTATGTACAAGATAAGACATAAGATTCACCAAAGGATAAATATGACGATTCATCAGACATTTCCTCATATTAACTTCATATCTATGTATGTGTTGACACATGGCATGAAAAGTTGCAGGCTGCATGTGTTCAGAAAACCTTCTCCACTCCCGACTTTATGGATTCACGTAATTTTCAAAAGCGGAAGAGGAAATAAATCGTCAGTTTTCTGTACACTGAGTTTGTTTAGAGCAGCGGTTCTCAGCCTGTGGGTCGCGACCCCTTTGGGGGTCGAACTTCCCTTACACCAGGGGTCGCCTAAGACCACCGGAAAACACGTATGTATGAAGTAGCAACGAATATAATGGTATGGTTGGGGGTCACCACAACATGAGGAACTGTATTCAAGGGTCGCGGCATTAGGAAGGTTAAGAACCACTGGCTTGGAGAGCACATGGGCTTATTTGTATTATTAGTTAACCGTCATTTATAAGAGACATCCAATCACGAAGATATGATTAAATTTTCTAAGCTTGTGTTTGGGAACGAAGGGAGATATCAGTGGAAGTGGACATATTTTTGGCAAATGAGTTGGTCAAGCTATGAATTGTTATCACCTGGACGGAACAATAAATTATCTAAGGTTAAAAGGTTAAGTTAGAGATTGACCAAAATATAAACCAGCAGGGCAGACCATAAAAGTGGGGGTAGGGGGGATAAGTTTAAGTAATTCACAACATTCACCATAGTGACCATACCTCTCATTCCACGTGTTTAAAGACCAGATTACAAGTCCATTATAATCATAAGAAATAAGTACAAACTTACGAGTTCAGTAAAGTCATGCGAGGTCGGTATGATAATGAGAAATAGTTTATTTATACGATTTTAGTTTAATCTTACGAGTTGACTAACAATGAAATACTCATACGAGTTCAATATAATCATACGAGTTCAATATAATCATACGAGTTCAGTATAATCATACAAGTGTAGGATGATCATACGGGTTCAGTATAATCATACGGGTTCAATATAATCATACGAGTTCAGTATAACCCTTCTAGTCCAACATCAACATATCGCACTCGGTATAATCATAAGAGTCAGTGTAATCATACTAGTACAGCACAATTATATCGAGCTCATTATAATCATAAGAGTCAGTGTAATCCTTCTAGTACAGCACAATTGTATTGAGCTCCTTATAATCATAAGGGTTCACTACAATCGAAGCGCCCGGCGAAATCGTGCTACGGTACAGCACTTAGACGCGCATTGACCAGGAAATAGTCACGTGAACAACAAATCAACGAAGCTGCACTGCGCTCATTATCATTTATCCAAAAGACCCAGTTACGAAACGAACGTGCAGTAACATTAACTGAACCAGTGAGCACTGACCTTAACATAGGGAATCTTGGATTGTTTTGTTTTTTTAGGTTATTGTTCTTTGGAGTCGGGGCAGACACTCCCTTACCTTACCAACCAGTTAACGCTGTTAAGTTGGTACATCCTTTGCCCATTTCCGGGATTCGGACGTGTCCAGCATGCTCTAAAAATTGCGATGGCACAGCAAATGTTCTAATGATGGTACAAAAATGTCGGCAATAATTGTGAGATATCTATAGGAAGCCAAAGAATAACCAAGGCATTCTCACAATTACAAACACGAACTCACAAAGTGGTGACGTGCATCATGGAGACCTCGCCTTTGGTTGGAGAGTAATAAGCGATTTGATGACGTAAAAAAGATACATGAATTTTAAAATGACGCAAGTTATAGAGAAAACGAATAAGATCTAGAGCAATAATTTTAATTTATTTGTATTTAGGGGCTTTCAATCAACCGATTATTTTGTTTTGTGGAGAAATAAGATGATATTTAATATCCGACTCAAAACCATCGCGACCTGTAATACATTTCCAAACGGGGTGCTTGGCATGCCAATGAAACCTGTCTCGAAACACGCAATGTTTAAGGTGCGCACGAACTGCACAAGTTGTAAAGAACGCTGCTAAACATAGAAAAGGATATTTCCTCACAGCAGTCATGTTAGGTTGAATATATAGAGAGGGGTGGTTCTTAAAACCATTTTTTTTAAAAACTTTCCATGGTGTCTATCGTATTGTTGGTTCCAACTTATCCACAGTCCTTATGTCACTGTGTTTGCATTACTTAAAAATCTACTTACAGCTAAGGCAGTGGTCGGCAAACTCATTCGTCAAAAGAGACAAAAATCAGTAGTAGGACGATTTAAAAAAAAAAAATTGAGAGCCAAATTTCTTTTCGAGAACCTGTCAAGAACCATGTTTTTCTGAGTCAAAACCGATTTGTGGCCGACTGGCCGAACCGCACTCAAGTCGCGATTTACCGACCTCTGAGCTAGGGGGGGGGGGGTTCTTTTGCTCAGGTATAAAGCTTATATGTTGAATAGGAATTGAGATGTGATGGTATGGCATCGGTACAAAGTGCATGGATACCAGCATTTAACTGCCGACATCTGACTGATAAACTGTCTCTATACAGCTGTTTTTCTATTACATAAATGTATTTTATTTTATTATCACGATTGTCTCTTCTGCTAATATTTTTATGTAAAGCGCGGTGAACCGAGCCCTAGGCTGGGGTACCGCGCTATATAAGACAAATGATAATAATAATAATGTATATACCAGTGATTCTCAGCCTTTCTAATGCCGCGACCCTTTAATACAGTTCCTCGGTTCCCAACCATAATAATATTTTCATTGCTACTTAAATAAATATGTGTTTTCCGATGGTCTTGGCGACCCTTGCGTAATGGTCGTTCGACCCCCCAAATGGGGTCGCGACCCACAGTTTGAGAACCGCTGGTCTATACCAAGTGGCAAGCTTTGATTGGACAGTTCTAGTGTTGGGAAAAGTTGTGATTTTGTTACATGCTGTCTTTGCTGAGGGATTAAAACAAATAATAAAGTTCTTAAAAAGAAAAGATGTGCGTTTTAACTTTAACAAAATATAAAAAATCAAACATCATATTTTCCCACCATTCATTTTAATCAACAATCACAGTTGTGTTGTCAGAAGTATTAGAACATAGTAATATAATATGACATGCTTCAATGTGGCTCAATGAAATAAATGCATGAGTAAGATTTGATTTATTTTATAATGGTTAATATACATTTTTCAAGGAAATACACGGGCATGGTCATTGGTAGAAAAAATAACATTGGTGTCCTGTTTTTTTGAAAACATCAAACACGTCAGGAAATCAATCGAACTCGTAAATTTTATGTAAAACAAAACGTGTAAAGGGTAAATAACATTCTTAACGTTAAAAAATTTAATGGAAACAAATAGTTGGTGTAGTTTGGATGACATTGTTCAAGCTATGTTATGACAGTTTGTTTATATACCTATATATATATACATATATTGATACAGTATCAGTGAATTAAATACCACCGACTTTCGCTTCCCCTCACCTAAAACACATTCAATTAGCGCAGTGGTTCTCAACCTTCCTAATGCCGCAACCCTTTAATACAGTCCCTCGTGTTGTGACGACCCCCAGCCATAAAATTATTATTTTTCTACTTCATAACTGTAGAGTATATGTGTTTTCAGATGGTCTTAGGCGACCCCTGGGAAAGGGTCACGCGACCCACAGGTTGAGAACCGCTGAGTTAGAGTGACTAAAGCTTTCTAAGTTTCTGCTGTTTCCGTAGATCACTAAAGAACTTGTTCGATTTATTCCGTCTGTTCACAATTTCAAAACGATATTTACCTTCAATGTTTCAGGTAAGTTTTTGGTTGACATTTGTGTCATGAACTGATGACAAAACAGCTGGAACACAATCAGGAAAACTTAAGAAACAGCAGAGATACATGTCAATAGATGCACGTCAACAGATAAATGTCAACATGAAGTTAAAATAAAAGTTAATATAAATGTGCAGCTGGTCCACATGTTAAGCTATAAAGCGAAGTGAACAAATCATGTTAATTCGGTGGTCAACAGAACAAAATGATTATTTTTTGTTTTTAAAAGTCCTTCAAAAATCTTTTTTTTTTTCCTTAAGCTGGGCCAGACATATTAATAACACCAGCATTACAACAACAACAACAACAACAACAGAATGAGCCACAAGTACTTGTGGCAACCTGATGCCCAAAATTGCAGATTGAAGGCTTAGATACGTAACACCAGGGCATAAATTGCCACGGGTTGGCATAATAATATATTGCCACGGGTTTACAGGGCATATATTACCACAGGTTGGCATATATTGCCACGGGTTTACAGGGCATATATTGCCACGGGTTGGCATATATTGCCACGGGTTTACACTTAAAGTATTCTTTTTAAAACGGAAATCGTTAATGTCCTGAAAATGCTTAGTCTTCTTTCTACGAAATATGGATTTACGTCGTTTACAATGAAAGGGAAGGGAAATTATGTTTGATTTCAATTTCCTCATAAAAGAATTGTATTTCTTCATTTGATAAAGAACGGCTTGTCACACAATCAGCTATGCCAGTCACACAATCAGGTTTGCCAGTCACACGATCAGCTATGCCAGTCACACGATCAGCTATGCCAGTCACACAATCAGCTATGCCAGTCACACAATCAGCTATGCCAGTCACACGATCAGCTATGCCAGTCACACGATCAGCTATGCCAGTCACACAATCAGCTATGCCAGTCACACAATCAGCTTTGCCAGTCACACCATCAGCTATGCCAGTCACACCATCAGCTATGCCAGTCATACCATCAGCTATGCCAGTCACACCATCAGCTATGCCAGTCACACCATCAGCTATGCCAGTCACACCATCAGCTATGGTGAGGTGAGGAAGGCAGCCTCTAGCCCCTTGGGACCGTCCTTAGGCATCCATGACAGTGATAACTCTGTTGTTTTTTTTAACTATCAGTGACGATTTTCATGTTATTAATAGAAACAAGGGTCACGCTCTTCAAGTGCAATACAAATAAAGAACTTGTACTCAGGAGGTAAAACTGTATCATTCCACGTAGAACATGTTGGGAACAAGACTTATCTAACAATTTGCTTTCTTTTTGATAAAATCAAGAAAATAGAGATTTAAAAGGAAAGACACACACACACAAAAGACTCATCCTTCCGTAGCAGTAAAACACAAAGCTAATCGTGGCACACGGAGCATAATACAAAATCGGAGAAAACGTTTTAAATGATCTCAAAACATTTTGCTATATTTTTTTTTTGTATTTTCTACTATTTAGAATTAAAAATTATAATTTTTAAATTATCCACAAAAGTAGAATGCTTTAAATACAACGCAAGGCACTCTTTGACTCTTGTTATGAAAATTACCTCCCTTAAAAAACATTGGAACCACAATGGACTTTTTTTGTGTGGCCACATTCTATTTCTTAAATTGAAAAATCCCATTAAAAATAATAATAAAAGTGTTTTAAAAAAAACTTTAATGTGCGAACAATGAAAAGCCATTATAAATAAAATAAATACTTTTTTAAAGAAAATGCTCACAAATCTATTTAGATTAAAGAGCTGGCTGTAGCTTGCTGACAATATGTGTCTACAAACTGTTGGTAACAGTTAACACCCTTGTGTTTTAAATTATGTGGCTACTTCCACTTTACAACCACATACTACAATAGTGTAATCTAGGTGAAAAGAGTCAACACTAACCTTTGTTTAGATCAAGGTCAAATCAATGATTTTTGTTGTTATCAGTTATCAGCATTCAGAGTTTATGAGAAATGGGGAACATATAGGAAGAATGTCATAATGACAAGAAAAATCTGTTTTCGAACATAACATCATTGGTCATAGGAACATGGTGACTGTAGAATGTCAGAGATTACAGAAAAAAAAATTATTTTGGACGATATTATTGCATCTTTAAATGTCACAACTCAATACAATAAAGCAAAAAACCAATTGTTCACGGATCAGAGAATTTCACATAGACGTGTTCACAAGTCAACGTAGATGTGTTCACAAGTCAGCGTAGACCTGTTCACAAGTCAGCGTAGACGTGTTCTCACAAGTCAACGTAGACGTGTTCACAAGTAAGCGTAGACGTGTTCACAAATCAGCGTAGACGTATTCACCAGTCAGCGTAGACGTGTTCACAGCTCAGCACAGACATGTTCACAAGTCAGCACAGATGTGTTCACAAGTCAGCACAGATGTGTTCACAAGTCAGCACAGATGTGTTCATAAGTCAGCACAGATGTGTTCACAAGTCAGTAATCAAATAAAAAATTTCACATGGTCAAATAACAGTTTTGCCTCTTTAAAAAAAAAAAATTCTTCTTATAATACAAACGAGTGAATGGAGGCAATAAAATTATGCTTCTTTTATTGTTAAATTGTTTTCCCAATAATTTCTTGTCACATTTGTTTCCTGTTTAAAATATTATCTTTACATGTCATTTTAAACTAACCTCAAACAATTTTAAATGTTTCAAGTTACTGCTTAATTAATATGATTTACAAAGCATTTAAAATAATGAAGAAAATAAATTTGAGAATGAAATTAAATATGAACTTGTTAAATTTATTTAAAGCTATCCAGCAAAGAAAGTCCAACATCTGAAACACATCAAGATATACTTTTGTTACAGGGCTGACTATTGGTCAAATCTTCGAGGGCTTAAAATACTTTTAGTGCTTGTCTGTGGGCTAAATTTATCTCATGACCTATTGAGTTAAATAGTGACCTTGACCCTTGGCTTAGAAGTAAAATGAGATTAACCAGTTTATAAAACCCTTATAATATAAAACCTTGGGCCTGTACCATTATTGACTATAAGGTTGGCCTCATTTATTAGCAGTCTGTAGAAGTGTGTTCAGCGTTTGAGACGTCATCTGTTGGAACTGGTCCATGTTTTCAAGGGATGTGTGGTCTGTGAGCAGTTTCATGAGCGCTATCCAGTCTTTGGATAATATAGGCTGAATGCGGATATAAAAAATGGATTAGAAGACAGTGAAGTTAGTAATATGATAAATGAAAATATCATATTTAAAATAATAAACAAACGAAGGATGGTAGTCAGGAATGGATGGTGATGGTAGCCACATTAGCCAGAAATGATGATGATAACAGCCAGGTTTGAACTTGGTAGCGAGTAATGATGATGTAGGCAAAAATGATGACGTAGCCAGGAATGACCATTGTAGCCTGGAATGATGATGGTAGCCAGAAAAGAAACTATTATTAGTAGCCATGAATGAATTAAGGTGGCCAGGAATGATGATGGTAACCAGAATTGGTTTGATGCAGTGAAATGGGATAGGGGCGCCTTAGATCAAAGTTAATTTGCTACCAAATTTCTAGGAACTAAGTACCATCTGTCCATGGCCCAGGAACTAGGTAACATCTGTCAATGGACCAGGAACTAGGTAACATCTGTCCATGGACCAGGAACAAAATACCATCTGTCCATGGACCAGGAACTAGGTAACATCTGTCCATGGACCAGGAACTAGGTCATCTGTCCATGGACCAGAAACTAGGTAACATCTGTCCATGGCCCAGGAACTAGGTATCACCTAGTGACCCTGACATTGTGAGTGTAACATGGACCTTGAACCCGGGATCGTGCCAAGTTAGACCTGCACACTGGGCGAAGCTTGACATGGCGCCTCTCCATTAACCAAAGTCCCGTTAAATAATAGCGGCACATATCTGTGGATAATAAACGATTTTGGCGCCCTCTGGTTTGTTGCCCTGTGTCCCTACCCAGTTCACACGCCCCTCTTTTAGAATGGTTGTTTGTGACATACTGCCTTAACACAACACAACACCCCCACATATTTCCATTACACACAGTTATAAACTTTAACCCATACCTCAATCTGGACATTGGTGTTGACCAACTTCGCCAATGCCTTGATGTTGTCCTCGATTTGACCCCGGTTGTGGTTCTCGTGTTCGTTGAGTCCCTCCACCAGTTTGGATCCCACGCTCCCTAGACTGGCGATCTTCAGCTTGACATTGACATCTTTACCCTTTACGAAACAAAATTTATTTCATTAACTGATACGGTATTCATTCCAGGGATCCTCAAGCAGAACGTTAAAAGAGAAACGATGTTTTTTTTTTCCACAGTGGCCCATGAGCCATAATTGAAGAAACTTTGACAACTTAAACAAAACTGAGTTGACATAATTGTTGTCAAGGTTTTTGAAGGCTATTGTGTAACATTGAGGTTCTAATACCCCCCCCCCCCCAATTGGGTCGCCGGATGCTATGCCTAGGTTGCTAGAAGATCTAGAAAATTAGGTTTATTTGCATTTTTATTAATAGGTTGCTGGAAGATCTAGAAAATTGGGTTTATTTGAATTTTTACTAATACGTTGCTGGAAGATCTAGAAAATTGGGTTTAATTGAATTTTTATTAATAGGTTGCTGGAAGATCTAGAAAATTGGGTTTATTTGCATTTTTATTAATAGGTTGCTGGAAGATCTAGAAAATTGGGTTATTTGCATTTTTATTAACAGCAGCAGATGTGTTGTGATGGTGTTTTTTTGCGCCTTATTTGTAATGTTGAAAAGTTTGGTTTGTTAGCAAGTCAATAATTAAAAAATATTTTTTTTAAAGTTAATTTATTACAATATATTGTATTGGGGTTGGGGGCTAAGGTAGCGGGAAATGTTTTGAAATCTAGAGGGGCCTGTGGCGCCGTACAAGAGGTTAAGGACCCCTGGTGTAACACAAATCTAGAGGGGACTGTGGCGCTGTACAAGAGGTTAAGGACGCCTGGTGTAACACAAATCTAGAGGGGACTGTGGCACTGTACAAAAGGTTAAGGACACTTGGTGTAACACAAATCTAGAGGGGACTGTGGCGCTGTACAAGAGGTCAAGGACGCCTGGTGTAACACAAATCTAGAGGGGACAATGGCGCTGCACAAGAGGTTAAGGACGCCTGGTGTAACACAAATCTAGAGGGGACTGTGGCGCTGTACAAGAGGTTAAGGACGCCTGGTGTAACACAAATCTAGATGGGACTGTGGCCCTGTACAAGAGGTTAAGGACGCCTGGTGTAACACAAATCTAGAGGGGACTGTGGCTCTGTACAAGAGGTCAAGGACGCCTGGTGTAACACAAATCTAGAGATGACTGTGGCGCTGTACAAGAGGTTAAGGACGCCTGGTGTAACACAAATCTAGAGAGGACTGTGGCGCTGTACAAGAGGTCAAGGACGCCTGGTATAACACAAATCTAGAGGGGACTGTGGCGCTGTACAAGAGGTTAAAGACGCCTGGTGTAACACAAATCTAGAGGGGACTGTGGCCCTGTACAAGAGGTTAAGGACGCCTGGTGTAACACAAATCTAGAGGGGACTGTGGCTCTGTACAAGAGGTCAAGGACGCCTGGTGTAACACAAATCTAGAGGGGACTGTGGCGCTGTACAAGAGGTTAAGGACGCCTGGTGTAACACAAATCTAGAGGGGACTGTGGCCCTGTACAAGAGGTTAAGGACGCCTGGAGTAACACAAATCTAGAGGGGACTGTGGCTCTGTACAAAAGGTTAAGGACGCCTGGTGTAACACAAATCTAGAGAGGACTGTGGCGCTGTACAAGAGGTCAAGGACGCCTGGTATAACACAAATCTAGAGGGGACAAAAGGTCATTTATAGATAAACGATGAACTACTTTTTCAATAACTTTACGACTCCGTCAACTAAATTAGAAATGAGATAGGGGTACCCCATCATTGCCAATAAAATATGGCTAAGTATTGCGCGTGGATTGTTTTTGGGGATAGTGTATAGAAATTCGGGAGCATAAAATTCGGGAGCATAAAATTCGGGACCATTAATGTCGTCTTTTTACATAATAGAAAAAAATGCATATCATTTGCAGGTTACATATACCAAGTTAGATAGTAAATAAAATAAATTATATGCCGTACATGTTCCGAAATAGGGCAAAGTTAGCAGGATATTATTTTGTTATGAATATTTTTAAATACATTCTGATTCAAGTCATCGTTTACAATTATTAACAACAAAAAAATAAATAAAAATAAAATTAAAAAAAATAAGAATAATTCAACTTAAAGCAATTTCTCTGAGATTATTTTCAAAAATTTGGCCCTGAGAGTATCATCAGACATTCCTAAATAACAAGTTACACAATATTAAAATATCATTTCTAAAACATCTCATTGCTGTTGTCTGATATTTGAAGGAAAAAAAAGAGGAATACCGATGTTATATTTTGTTGAAATATATGGTGTGTTTAGTGGATTATCTCGTGTGTTTAGTGGAACTATCTGGTGTGTTTAGTGGAACTATCGGGTGTGTTTAGTGGAACTATCTGGTGTGTTTAGTTGAACTCGCTCCCCGTTGGTTACCCCGGGAACAATGTTGCCTGAGAATTTGATGAAATATTATTGTTCTAAAATCACGAGCTGCTGACTGACTTACGTCTGTGGCCAAAACATTGAGAGCAACAAATATTTAAGGCAGATGTTAGTTTCTACAAGATAATGGGTTATGAGAGCGAGCATGTTAACGATGTGACGGATTATATAAATCTGTTGACAGGAACTGGGGTAGGCTTGTGCATACAAGGTAAAATGGCTCGCACTAGAATCATGCCCTTTGGACGTCATTTTGGTAGGGCAGGGTGGGGCATTTGGGTAGGGCAGAGTGGGTCATTTGGGTAGGGCAGGGTGGGGCATCTGCCCCCCCCCTGAATTTGCAGGTTTTATTTAAATTGCTATGTTCGGTGGCGCATCCAGTAATAAATAATAATAATAAGTAACTCTTGCAACCAGTGAAATATCCTCATCAACACCAGGCACAGAAACATTGCAAATCCCATCTACATTCATAGGAGCCATAATGATCAATAAATTGATCGTGGGCCCTTAATATATAGAAGAAGAAGAAACAACTTAACAAGCCCCCCCCTGAATAACGTCGAAATGACGCCCCTGCCTTAGCGCACATCATGTGTCCATCATTAATGAAAATGTCTGATTGATTGTATAAAAGTGGATGGTAAGAGGGTAAACATATTCATGCCAATTTGCCGACGTTTTAAGGAAGGATTCAAGTCTCCTGACCTGACTTGCCCCCAACCCTACATACGCCTCTGAAGAGTACTCGGAGACAACCTGTGGTAATTTTTTTTTTTTTTTACCTCAGTCCGAATATTCTTTAGCCAAAGTCCAATCCCGTGGGAGGTGGTTTCCATGGGCACGCAGCACAGATAAATCGTGACGTCAACTTTCTGCGCGTGCTGGGACGTCAGCTCGCAGCTCAGCCAATCGACAAACAGGTCCTCGGCACGTGACCACTCCGTCCTGCGGGATCCCTCGTAGATGACCTGCCGGACGAACTTGTCCCCCTGGTCGCAGCTCAGCGTGCAGACGACGACCGTCTCGTCCGAGTTCGGTACCCACTCCACGTTCTTCGTGTCGTACTTAGAGCCGAACTTCGCCCGCTGCTCGTTCTCATTCACGTCATGTCCGACACTGTTCTTGTGGACCCGGGGGTTGTTGGCGCCACGGGGGTTGTTGACGTCATGTGGGTTGTTGGCGTCGTGGGGGTTGTTGGCGTCATGGGGGTTGTCATATTTTGGGTTGTTGACGAGGGCGCTGGTCGATGATTTCCTGTACTCAGACATCGCGGTGTTCCACAGTAAATGGAATGCTGGGAGTAACGGGTCAAGGGATGACGCCATCTTGAGCAGACAGTATTCTGAAGATGAATTTGGACAAAGTTTAATAAAAGGATGGAAAGTATTTTTTTTAATTAGAAAAATTGGAATAAGATTTCGGGGTATGACAAGGGTATGTTTTCTACCTGAAGCTGCTAATCTTTTTCAGAGCGTGACCGAATCATTTCATTTTAAAGCAGGCCTGCACACCTCAAAATGTAAGGTAGGCCGTAATACTAAATGAAAAATGTGTGCGGTCCAAAAGAAAATAGGACAGGATGGAGGTGGGGGGGTGGGGGTGGGGGAATGATATTAAGAAAAAAAAAAACAATGACAAATTTTTCGTTATTTAGCGGGCCACAAAGTGGGTGCTGGCGAGCCGCATGTTGTGCAGACCTGTTTTAGAGGAGGGACGCAAACCCCCCCCCCCCCTCATCTTTTTTTTCCCTGGTGAATTTTTTTTTTCGTTTGATTTTATAGTATATTTTGAACTAATATTTTAAATACATGTATAAACGTATCAAATATGCATATTTATTGTATTATATAACAACACTGGGGTGTATTGGGGAGGGGGACGGAGAGGCGGTCTATCCCAGGCGTCTCTTTGTTCTATATCTTGAGGGGCGGCGTTCTGGTTCAACGTCTGAGTATTTTCGTGAAAAGAAAGGATGGAGGGAGGCGAAAAGAAATGTCTGACCCCGACCCGGCACTAGCCCTAATTGTGCAAGTGTATGCGAATAACAAGACTGAACGCAGACCTGCTTACCCCTACACTTTCGCCGTAGTAACTACGTTTTTAAGCCTAAGACTGCGGCACTACGACCAACCTAAAAACAACCACTACGTTTTCGTAACTTTTTCTTTGGTTTGGTTTAATTTTAATAAAAAAACTAAAGAATTGTGGGTGATTTCAGTAAAACGTTATGGCACTTTTTGTGTTAACACCGTAAGTAATCGAATAAGCAGGACATCCTTCAACACATCGGAGAACTATAACTTGTCGATTTCTTTATTTTAACTTGTATAAGCAGCTAAGGAGCTAAGTGGCTTGGTGGATTGCCTGACAAAATTGCCTGACAGTGTGACTTATTTTTATCGGCAATTATTTTGCAGCACCGTCCAAAGGAATTTTCTAAACTATGCAAAGATCTCATTAATGCATCTCTGCATTGACTTAACAAGAATTAGGATTTAAAAAAAAAATTAAACGTTATTTAACACTTTCTTTTACCGCATCACACCATCTTGTAGTACACACTCAAATGTTTACCATCGTTAAACTCAGAAACCACCCCCCACCCCAACCAGAATCTAGAACATGTTAGTGTTGGGGGATTTTGATCTCATCAACATCTCTATTTACATTTCGTGACCCGGTCATCACCCCAGCTGTTCTCACAGCACTACACGATGTGTCCTCACCGAGTTTCTTGGTTACACATAATCCTTTGTCTTAATGGGTTTTTTCCTTTCAAATTAGCGATTCTCAATTTTTACATTAGTGCAGAGTTTACTGAATAGAAGGAGAGAAAAATTCCCCTGGGCATTTTCTCCTGCGTGTTTTAACACAGAACACCTGCGTTTTTTTATCACAGAACACCTGTGTTTTTTAACACAGAACACCTGCGCGTTTTAACACAGAACACCTGCGTTTTTTTATCACAGAACACCTGCGCGTTTTAACACAGAACACCTGCGTTTTTTAACACAGAACACCTGCGCGTTTTAACACAGAACACCTGCGTTTTTTAACACAGAACACCTGCGTTTTTTAACACAGAACACCTGCGCGTTTTAACACAGAACACCTGCGCGTTTTAACACATAACACCTGCGTTTTTTAACACAGAACACCTGCGTTTTTTAACACAACACCTGCGCGTTTTAACACAGAACACCTGCGTGTTTTAACACAGAACACCTGCGTGTTTTAACACATAACACCTGCGTGTTTTAACACATAACACCTGCGTGTTTTAACACATAACACCTCCTTGTTTTAACACATAACACCTGCGCGTTTTAACACATAACACCTGCGCGTTTTAACACATAACACCTGCGTGTTTTAACACATAACATTTAACAATTAACAGAAACTACTACTCTCGACCGTTTTTCAATTTAAAACGAAGTTCAACTTTTGAATGGGAAACAAAAAGGTAAAGGGGAAACAAAAAAGCACATCAGAAAAGTTTTTGTTAAGGACAAATTATTCAATACATTTTAGTGTTACAGCTGTTAGAATAGTAAAGATTAAAGAAAATCAAAACATTTTTTTTAAACCACGTACTTTTAGTCGAAACTTAAATTATGGAGAACCTTCTATTCTAGATACAGCTAATTGATTGTAAAGATAATTGATGCTAAGCCTGCGGTGTTTGAGAACCACTGAAGCAAAAATGTGCTTGATCGTGTAGTAAATGATGCAAGTCGAATACTATAAGAACCACTGAAGCAACAATGTCCGTACTCGTGTAAAAGATTTGGACAAGTCGGAATTCTTTAGGAACCACTGACAAAAAGAAATGTCCTTACTGTGCTGAAGATTATACACACCCTATACTTTTAGAACCGCTGAGACAGCTGCACAATTCTTCCTAAACTAGTGTCATAGAGATAATACCTTGGACCGATCGATCTCATTATTGACAACAGGACCAAGTTCTCGTCTTGGAATAGATCGTACACGGCTGTGATGAGCTCATCCCCAGTCAACTGAGCCAAGTGCCAGCAGCCTTCTATGGTCGTCATTTAAACAGGTCGATGCAGTGCTGAGACGCTTCTAATAACCCATTTACTAACAAACATATCTTATATAAGAATTGACCTAATTTACTGACAACCGTAGAACTGATAAAATTTACCCATTTACTAACAAACATAGACCTCATATAAGAATTGACCTAATTTACTGACAAACATAGACACGCTAAGAATTTACCCATTTACTAAAAAACATATACCTTATATAAGAATTGACCCAACCGTAGAACTGAGAAAATATTCCATTTACTAACAAATATAGACCTTATATATGAATTAACTAATTTACAGACAACCATAGAACTGATAAAATTTACCCATTTACTAACAAACATAGACCTTATGTAAGAATTAACCTAATAACTGGCAACCATAGACACGCTAAGAATTTATCCATTTACTAACAAACATGTCTTATATAAGAATTGACCTAATTTACTGACAACCGTAGAACTGATAAAATTTACCCATTTACTAACAAACATAGACCTTATCTAAGAAATGACCAAATTTACTGACAACCATAGAACTGAGAAAATGTACCCATTTACTAACAAACATAGACCTTATATAAGAATTGACCTAATTTACAGACAACCATAAAACTGATATAAAATGTACCCATTTACAACAAACATAGATCTTATGGAAAAATTGACCTAATAACTGGCAACCATAGACACACTAAGAATTTACCCATTTACTAACAAACATATACCTCATATAAGAAATGACCTAATTTACCGACAACCGTAGAACTAATAAAATTTACCCATTTACTAACAAACATAGACCTTATATAATAATTGACCTAATTTACAGACAACGTAGAACTGATATAAAATGTACCCATTTACAGCAAACATAGACCTTATGGAAGAATTGACCTAATAACTGGCAACCATAGACACACTAAGAATTTACCCATTTACTAACAAACATATACCTCATATATGAATTGACCTAATTTACTGACAACTGTAGAACTGATAAAATTTATCCATTTACTAACAAACATAGACCTTATTTAAGAATTGACCTAATTTACAAACAAACATAGACCTGATAAGAACCTAATTCTGGGTTTGGCAGACAGTAGGCCTACGATTCAACTGTAACATTTGTAGACAGGTTGGCGTCTTGGATATGTCGTGATTTTATAAATATGATGCTGGTCCTTATGAAATCTGGAGTTCGCCATGTCTTTAACTCTTTTACATGTTTTTCAGGCTTACTAGAAACTTTAAAAGTAACATAGCTTGGCTGACGATAAGGCGCACGGCTCCTGTAGTTTGAAGAATTATGTAACGTGTGGATCCTTAGCCTTCAATCATTGTAATTGTAAATTAATTTATCATGTTCCCAGTAAATCACCCACAAGGAGACTTGGCTCACTCCGCCTCCCAACCACCACTCTTTATTTCAGTTTTTTTGGTTTAAATTTCAGAAAAGTAAGTGGACATTGGTCAGAAGATTAAGAATCAAAAACACTAATCAAATAATGCGGAATCTAAAGGAATTTGGGGCCGGGGGGGGGGGGGGGGGGGGAGTGTTGGCTAATTCACGTTTTTTGGGCCGATAATTCATCGTCTCAAATGTGTGTCGTCGTCCCCCCACACACACAAAACACACTCTTTATTAAAAAAAATTAATTTTTAAGTGAGTGACGTCATTAACAGATGGATTACTTAGCTCTATTCGTCATTTCTAATTGACAAAATCAACAATAGGTTGCCATGGTAACATGGCTATGCCATCTTGCTATATTAGAAATTACCACGCCACATTAGGTGCACTTTTAATAAAAATATTTCTACTTATCATGGCTATTCATATTTAAATAAGAATAAATTTTAAAAAAAACACACAATCATACCTTATAAATTATGTGAAATCACGAGCCTGGAGGATAGCAATTGAGAAGTTAACAACAATTTGGACTATCCCTTTAAGACTGTAAACTATCTATTGTTGACAAAACACATTTTTATTTAAACATCCTGATCCAACTGAAGCGACCTCCCGTAAACTAACCCTAAACACGTCCAAATTTTTACCCTACCGGTCCTAACAGCTGACTTGACTCACCTTGGTGTTCAGCTACAATTGAAACCGACTCGCACACGGAGCACACTAAAATATTATCACATGCACATGCTTGTGATGGCTGTTCATTTCCAAGGCCCCACCAGACACAAAAACTAACGAGTTGTAGAACGAAGGCTAAAACAAGGCATATGTGGATCACGTTGTGTGCAGCCGAGTGGTCTGGTGGTGACCCAGTATGATATAAAACCAGGGCCGGGGCAAGTGAAACGAGGTCAAAGAAGTGGATACTGTAAACCTACTATTCCTTGATTATTAAAAAAATATAAAAACAACGTTTTTCTTCATGTGGCACTGAATATTTCACGAATTTAAGTAGCTGGCGCAGACGAGGTTTTTCGGTAGCAATTAAACGAATTGTCTAAAGATGAATCATTTCTTTCACAGGCAGCATTTAAACAAAATAAATAAAGCAAGTTTGGTGTTGTGCGTAGTGACGTGTGAGCGTCTGCATACTGCCACAGATCTAGGCTGCGAGGACTGGGTAGGGTGGGGTGGGGCTGTGATGGTCATGCAACTTTTGAAGTTGTAAAAATGAAAGATTTTTTTTCCGATACACCATTGAAGACTACTAAAAATCAAACACTACGCTAAAACACCATCTAATATATATTAGTCTTTAATGCAACCTTAAAGTGAGGAGCTCCGTTATCTAAAATTATATTAACCGAACAGACCCCGGTCTCAGTTAGTTCGGATGATCGACTTTCAAATTTGTATAACTGTGACGCACGCTTTGAGTTGCTATGACAGCAGTCTTTGTGTTGCTATGACAGCAGGCTTTGTTTAAGTACTTCTATGAAATCATACATTGAGTAAGTTATATCAAAGCTAAAAATGGGCTTTAACCATTAAATGAATAATCGGATAACATTAGAGCCAAAACGAGAGTTTTCCGCGAGACGTCACCCTTTTTTTTGGGCGACATTTTAGGCCATCTTCAAGCAGTGGCGATGCCAAGTTTTTTCCAAAAAAAGGAGGAGAGGAGTGCAGAGGCGTAGCGTAGGGGGGGGGGCAGGGGTACAGATGTACCAGGGAGCCAGCTAGTTAGGGGCGCCAAAATGTGCTTTAGTATTATTTTATTGATGAAAATAATGGGTTTGAGAGTTGAAGAAAGGAAAAGAAGGCGCTTTAAAATTAATCTTGTCCCCGGGCGCGAATCTTTTCCCCGGGCACCAAATATTCTAGCTACACCTCTGAAGGAGTGGGGTGGAAGTCGATGACCGAGCCGCCGTTGGTAACGAGTGGGGATGGGATATAAAAAATAAAAATAAATTAATAATTGAAATGCATCTTGTGATATTTAAAACTTTTATTAGCAGAACAAATGTATGTATTCTGTGCTTAAGAGTTACGAAATTACGTATTGTTATGGGGGATGACGTGTTTTGATACACGCTTGGCACGCCTTCCACGTGCATGACCTCTTTCAAGTCGGTCCCGTGTTGGGGCGGCTAGAAAAAATATCCTTTTGTTGACATTTTTGTTTACTATCGTCCGTTTCTGTCGAACATGATAGAACGATCTAGAGAATGCGGGAAGCAGTAAGACTGTGTATTCCATTTCCAGAATGATCATCTGAAACTGGGTATAAAAGGGATAAGAATAAATGACGGGAGAGATTTTTCTTTTGATCACGAGATGTGCTGTGTCATACTTTGTTGTGTGTAGAGTTGTCTATTTCCTCATACAATTTTGTGCTCATTGTATTTTATACAAACAGTACCGGTACCTGAAAATCTGTAAGTTTATAATTTTAATCATATTTCTCTTGCTGTTATTATTTAATTGAAGTACACAAATTAAAAAGTTATTAATTGTAATTAGCTCTGGCCTTGATTGTCGTTTTATTTGTTATTATTTTTAACCTTTGGTATCGTTCTTTATTATGGACTGTTTCTAGAACGAGCCATAGACTAAAATTAAGTGATTAAATTCTCAATTTATAACGGTCCGTAATAGTATTTTATTTTATTCTACCTTTTAAAATAATAAAGCTGAGTTTAACTTGAAACCGGGTTTACTAAGTAAATCTATATATATATTGCGTCGTTTTTATATATAGACATGGTTGAGTACAATTTTCTGTTGTTCGATACCTTTAACGCGAAATCGAGGTTGACGAAGACTCCCGAGTGAAAGCGTGTGGTGAGTGGTCTGGGGTAAGGGGCTCATTGAACAGCTTAGTGACGCATCATCCTACACTCCATCTGAGGCGAACAGAAGAGAGGCTAGTGGAAATTTTATGTCATCCTGGTAAGCATTACTCAGCGTTCCACTGCACTGAAAATACATTTGACTTTCAGATGATGAGGAGGCGGCACATCGCGGCGCATCATTTAGAATACCACATAACGTCCCGTGTTAAAAGTACTAACCTGTTCAGCTGTTCATCGATAGCTGTTGGATTAAGATGTCTGGATTTGTTTGTAAGTGCCCTGATTCTCCTAACGTCTTTAGCCCGTGATTATATCGCCCTGTATCTAACCTGGACCTAGTGACCGTGATTATATCACCCTGTATATAACCTGGACCTAGTGACCGTGATTATATCACCCTGTATCTAACCTGGACCTAGTGACCGTGATTATATCACCCTGTATCTAACCTGGACCTAGTGACCGTGATTATATCGCCCAGTATCGAACCTGGACCTAGTGACCGTGATTATATCGCCCAGTATCTAACCTGGACCTAGTGACCGTGATTATATCGCCCAGTATCGAACCTGGACCTAGTGACCGTGATTATATCACCCTGTATCTAACCTGGACCTAGTGACCGTGATTATATCGCCCTGTATCTAACCTGGACCTAGTGACCGTGATTATATCGCCCAGTATCTAACCTGGACCTAGTGACCGTGATTATATCGCCCAGTATCGAACCTGGACCTAGTGACCGTGATTATATCACCCTGTATCTAACCTGGACCTAGTGACCGTGATTATATCGCCCTGTATCTAACCTGGACCTAGTGACCGTGATTATATCGCCCAGTATCTAACCTGGACCTAGTGACCGTGATTATATCGCCCAGTATCTAACCTGGACCTAGTGACCGTGATTATATCGCCCAGTATCGAACCTGGACCTAGTGACCGTGATTATATCGCCCAGTATCGAACCTGGACCTAGTGACCGTGATTATATCACCCTGTATCTAACCTGGACCTAGTGACCGTGATTATATCGCCCTGTATCTAACCTGGACCTAGTGACCGTGATTATATCGCCCAGTATCTAACCTGGACCTAGTGACCGTGATTATATCGCCCAGTATCGAACCTGGACCTAGTGACCGTGATTATATCACCCTGTATCTAACCTGGACCTAGTGACCGTGATTATATCGCCCTGTATCTAACCTGGACCTAGTGACCGTGATTATATCGCCCAGTATCTAACCTGGACCTAGTGACCGTGATTATATCGCCCAGTATCTAACCTGGACCTAGTGACCGTGATTATATCGCCCAGTATCGAACCTGGACCTAGTGACCGTGATTATATCGCCCAGTATCGAACCTGGACCTAGTGACCGTGATTATATCGCCCAGTATCTAACCTGGACCTAGTGACCGTGATTATATCGCCCAGTATCGAACCTGGACCTAGTGACCGTGATTATATCACCCTGTATCTAACCTGGACCTAGTGACCGTGATTATATCACCCTGTATCTAACCTGGACCTAGTGACCGTGATTATATCGCCCAGTATCGAACCTGGACCTAGTGACCGTGATTATATCGCCCAGTATCTAACCTGGACCTAGTGACCGTGATTATATCGCCCAGTATCGAACCTGGACCTAGTGACCGTGATTATATCACCCTGTATCTAACCTGGACCTAGTGACCGTGATTATATCGCCCTGTATCTAACCTGGACCTAGTGACCGTGATTATATCGCCCAGTATCTAACCTGGACCTAGTGACCGTGATTATATCGCCCAGTATCGAACCTGGACCTAGTGACCGTGATTATATCACCCTGTATCTAACCTGGACCTAGTGACCGTGATTATATCGCCCTGTATCTAACCTGGACCTAGTGACCGTGATTATATCGCCCTGTATCTAACCTGGACCTAGTGACCGTGATTATATCGCCCAGTATCTAACCTGGACCTAGTGACCGTGATTATATCGCCCAGTATCGAACCTGGACCTAGTGACCGTGATTATATCGCCCAGTATCGAACCTGGACCTAGTGACCGTGATTATATCACCCTGTATCTAACCTGGACCTAGTGACCGTGATTATATCGCCCTGTATCTAACCTGGACCTAGTGACCGTGATTATATCGCCCAGTATCTAACCTGGACCTAGTGACCGTGATTATATCGCCCAGTATCGAACCTGGACCTAGTGACCGTGATTATATCACCCTGTATCTAACCTGGACCTAGTGACCGTGATTATATCGCCCTGTATCTAACCTGGACCTAGTGACCGTGATTATATCGCCCAGTATCTAACCTGGACCTAGTGACCGTGATTATATCGCCCAGTATCTAACCTGGACCTAGTGACCGTGATTATATCGCCCAGTATCGAACCTGGACCTAGTGACCGTGATTATATCGCCCAGTATCGAACCTGGACCTAGTGACCGTGATTATATCGCCCAGTATCTAACCTGGACCTAGTGACCGTGATTATATCGCCCAGTATCGAACCTGGACCTAATAACATTGTAGTTTGTATATGTGATGGTGACATTAAATAACACTTTATGCAAAATGTTTTACAACCCTAACAGGTGACATTGGTACAATGTATACCTTCCTATAATGTGTATGAAAAGTATCTCTCTATGTACACATATTACGTTCTGTACGGTATTTAGTATCTACACACTATTACGATTACGTTTTTGTAAAAATTGAACAGTGGGACGTCGATTATACCAAGACAGATGATCTGAAACGTCTGTTATTCGAATGGCCCCTGTCTTGTTAAATATTTTCCTGGATATTATACAAAACAAGATATGGATTGATCGACAAAAAAATAGCATGTTGTTGTTGTTGACAGTTTTAAGGTATGCGTTTCACCAGGATTCAAGCTGTGTGAAAAAAAATGTGGGGAAACTCACACAAGAATCCCACCTCCCGAAATATAGGTATAAAATTGTGGGAAACTCACACAAGAATCGCACCTCCTGAAATACATGTATAAAATTGTGGGAAACTCACACAAGAATCGCACCTCCTGAAATACATGTATAAAATTGTGTGAAACTCACACAAGAATAGCACCTCCTGAAATACATGTATAAAATTGTGGGGACACTCACACAGGAATACCACCTCTGGAAATACATGTACACTTATTTCTTAGCACAAGAACAGGGTTTGTCATTTCTAAGACCGGAAAGCGTCCCATCGCATTACGCGATGTTACTATTTTTAGACAATGTTTTCGTTAAAAAAAAAACCACAGATTGTACCAATGTATTTCCCCTCATATACAGCAGCAATATGTTTTTTTCCCGTCCAGGTATTGGTCTAAGCATAAAAATAATAGTTGTTCAATGATTTTCACAATGAAGGGTGGCAAACTCAATGATCACCCAGGGTGTTCAAAGTCAAGGCTCCCCCGGGTGTTCAAAGTCAAGGATCACCCCAGCTGTGGCAAACTCAAGGCTCCCCCGGGTGTTCAGACTCAAGGATCACCATTGGGGGGCAAATAGATTAGACTACAACTTTACATGAACATTATCGTATTAAATGATGTGTAGTTGACACCAAGCTATCTCTGCAGTGATATTTCATTCGCGTTACATGGAGAAACCCGTATCCGGAAATTTGATCGAAAGAAATTTCGTCGACGGAAAATTGATCGACGGAAATTTGATCGAACGGAAATTTGTTCGAATCTCTTTTTTTAGTTTACACGTTTAAATTTTGCGTCAAATTTATTTTTGAACGCATTATTTTGTTTTACTATATAGTATTGTGCGTTCAAATTTCTTTCGATCAAATTTCCGGTAACCGTATAAACCACGCCATCTCGGATTAAGGAACATCAACTCACTGATGATTAATAACAAAACAAAAAATAAAGTAATGATGACGTCATGAATCTCAGATACATTTCGTTACGGCGAATACACGGGCAGATTCAACGGGAAGACAAAGCCACAGTCCGCGACGCAGCTGTCTGAAGTCTACGACGATTGTTCGCGACCGTGCTCCCCGGGACGCCAGTTCGAGAAACGCCTCTGCTTTGAGATAAGCTTCCACGGCGTTGACAAGCTGTTGTTAAATAAGATGTTTACTGTGTGCGGAGTGCTAAGTGCTAGCTGATAGGAACAAGAAGCTCGTGAAATAAATAATAAGATCCTCATGTAAGAGTCATGGCCGAGATAGTTTGAGAGTTTTGCCAGTCGTGGGGTTGGCGTTAAGGGAAGGGAACGCCTGTTCAAAACAAAGGTTCTCAATTAATATAAATAATTGGATGCGGGTAACTCTAACAGAAATGCATAAATTCACAAGTAATTATATGGACATACTTTAAGTTTCGTGCGATTGAGAATTTTACAGCATCATGAGTTTGCCTAAATAATGATTAAGGGTTAACACAATATATTTAAAAGCTTGGGCACGTCAAGCGAATGCAACCTGGTCGCATACCTAAGGACGTGCTGTACAGCGAGCTGGCGACAGGGAAAAGGTCAGTTGGACGGCCTCGTCTCAGATACATAGACATATGCAAAAGAGACATGAAGGCGGCCAACATCAACATCTCAAATTGGGAGAACCTGGCGGAGGATCGATCCACATGGCGGGGCATCGTGAAGGAAGGATCACTACGTGCCGAGGAGCTCTACAGGGCAGAAGCAGCTGTAAAGAGAGCGCAGAGAAAGGCCAGAAAACACTGCTCCACCGCATTCGTGTGTGGGACATGCAATAGAGACTGCCACTCGAGGATCGGTCTCACTAGCCACACCAAGAGCTGCAATCAGAAAAGAAAAATCTATCGTCTCTCGCAGACGGAAAGATGCCATACCATACTTAGACAAACATAATTAAAGCAAAACGCAACAAAAACATGATTAAAAAGACGTATAAATAAAGATACGGGATAGTAAAAATACAGCACGAAAAGAGCATCAATACAACGCATCGCACAATTTTAAAAACAAATGATTTACGTATTTACACAACTATTTTTCAAATAACCCCCGACGATACAAAATGCGTGCCTGAAGCCATCCTAGTGTTCTTGAAAGTAAGTGGGAATTTCCAAAAAGAATATTAAAAAATATGTTTTTAAAAAACCAAAAAATCTTCCAAGATGAACTCTCAAACAAATTGTTTATATCCATCGCCGGAAATGACATAGATAACTAGAAATAACAATGGCGACGCTGCCGCATCGAAAATGATATTATATCATTGTACAACTTGTACATTTTCTCTTATATTACTCTTGTACTCAGGTATAATCTGTACGCCAGTCAGGATTTACGAACTAATGTTAAAACGCTAAACATGGCATTGCAGTGCTGATTAGCTTTCTAAGGAAAGGGTTTAGAAATAGTTACAAAGTATTCATGTTAACATTGTTATTGTTTTATGCAATTGTTTTACTTTTAAGTTAAATGTTGAGAGATATCACCGCGATTTTTACCATGGCCGCCATCTTGGTTGCCCCGAACTGCGAACTTTTACGTGTTCACGGGTCGGGACAACCAAGATGGCGGCCGTGAGAAAATAAAATAACTCATGTTTTTGCTAAAATTACGAATAAAAAGTTTAAAAAAATGAAAAAATTACCTAAATCTATCCCTCACCCTAACCTGAACCCTATATCTATCCCTCACCCTACCCTGAACCCTAAATCTATCCCTCACCCTAACCTGAACCCTAAATCTACCCCTCACCCTAACCTGAACCTTAAATCTATCCCTCACCCTAACCTGAACCCTAAATCTATCCCTAAACTTAACCTGACCCATTTCGGAACCAGCGTTTTGACTCTCTCCATAACCTGGGTTTTCACCCTGAAAACTAGGAAAATGAAAAAAAAAACAAGGAAAAATGGCCAAAATTAATGATAAAATAAAGAAATCATGAAAACACAACTTACAATTTCATGGAATACACTTTTACACATTTTATTTCCACCGAAAATAATATAAAAAAATTAATGAAACACAGTGTAGCAAACCTCAAAAATAATCTTCTAAAATGGTGTAGCACATTAACATATTTAATAGGCCAACCAATGAAATTTAAAAAATTGTAATTAATCAACCAATAAAAATTTGCCACCGTCATATTTATGAAAAAGTAACTCTATTATAGACATTTAAGGGGAGTGAATCCAAAACAGCAACTTGACAAAACACGCAAATGACGTTATGGTTATATCTTTCAACATTAGCCACTTTGAATTTCTTGTGAATTTTTTATTGAAACTTTATCTGAGCAAAAAAGTGTAGCAAAGTGGGTCTAGTAAAAAAAAATAAAAAATGAGGTTACGAAAGGGACACCTAGACAGAAAATATAGGTTGACCTTTAAAACGACTAAAGTTCAAGGTTCTGTGACACTGAATTCACTACATTACAATGTGGTTACTGCCAAGCGTATAAGAGGGGTATTTGAGAGTAATGTTTCTCAATTAGGACAGACTATATGGTGTCGTTGGAGAACTTGAACGTTGTCTGAAATATCGGGTCCTAACAGTTACGGAGGCATAGTACACTAATACTGGTGCTAAACATACCGGTACTGAGGCTAAATGTACTTACTGAGGTTAAATGCACTTGTACAGAGCCTAATGATCGATTACTGAGGCTAGGTCCCTGTTTCTGAGGCTAAATGTACTGAGGCTAAGGGCACTGGTACTGAGTATAAATGTACTAGAAGGTAAATGTACTAGTACTGAGGCTAATGTACTAGTACTGAGGCTAATGTAATCGTACCGATGCTAAATCTACTGGAACTTGGACTAAATGTACCAGTGATGAGACTAAATGTGCCAGTACTGAGGCTAAATGTACCTAGTGATGAGGCTAAATGTACCAGTGCTGAGGCTAAATGTACCACTACTGAGGCTAAATGTACCAGTACTGAGGCTAAATGTACCAGTACTGAGGCTAAATGTACCACTACTGAGGCTAAATGTACCAGTACTGAGGCTAAATGTACCAGTACTGAGGCTAAATGTACCAATACTGAGGCTAAATGTACCAGTACTGAGGCTAAATGTACCAGTACTGAGGCTAAATGTACCAGTACTGAGGCTAAATGTACCAGTACCGAGGCTAAATGAACTATGACTGAGGCTAAATGTAATGAGGCTACTTGTCCTAGCACTGAGGCTAAAAGTACTGGCTGTGATGCAAAATGTATTTATGCTTAATGTAATTTGCCTAAATGAACTTGTACCATAGAAAATATGTACAAGTACGGAGACTATAACTACTGAGGCTAACTGTACTGAGACTAAATGCACTCGTACTTAGTAATGACACCCTTGCACTTAGCCACTATTTTTCGACACTGATTTGAAGATTTCATTTCAACCGTGACAGATCACACGAGCAAAGTTTGGGGAGGCACTACTGCCCGTGTCTCATCACCCCTGACAGCAGCAGCTCAACCTGCATCCGTCAACGGCAACGCTACAGCAGCAGCCACCACCTTCAGCCATGTTCAGACGCCGCCGTCCTCCAGGAACGCCTCTGATCAACTAGGTACGGCGATCTCTTACTTACCGTTTATCTTAGGTATGGGCGGTAGGACGATGATGGGAATATGTTTCACGTGTCCAAAGTTTCACAAGTCAAAGGTTACACGTGTCAAAGGTTACACGTGTCAAAGGTTACACGTGTCAAAGGTTACACGCTATGAATGTTTAGTGGGCTATCACAAACAGGGCCGAATTTACACTTGCTGAGGCCCTAAGCTATACAAAGTCCAGAGGCCCTAAGCTATACAAAGTCCAGAGGCCCTAAGCTATACAAAGTCCAGAGGCCCCCTACCGTTTGAAATTACATGAGGAGGTCAAAGAAAAAAAAATATAGCTGGCAGATTGTGAGGCCTAAAGCCAGCAGTTCTCAACCTGTGGGTTGCGACCCTTTTGGGGGTCGAATGACCCTTTCACAGGGGTCGCGTAAGGCCTTCGAAAAAAAACAACTCTACAGTTATGAAGTAGTAACGAAAACAACTTTTGTTGCGGGGGGGGGGGGGGGGGGGTCGCCACAACATAAGGAACTCTATTAAAGGGTCTCGGCATTAGAAAGGTTGAGAACCACTGCCCTAATCTGTAACTTATTTAGCATTTATGTAAATCCGGTACTGGTCACGTCCACCCTTTACCATAATGTACCCTATTATTATTTTTATAAATGTTCAATCCATAAACTTTAAAAACATTAATTTGATTTCAGTACAGTGTCTCAGGTTTGTACAAATCTGTATTTTTGATTTTTTTCAGTTATTGAATGCTTTTGTGTGTCTCTCTGTTCACATTAAACTTGTGAACAGTTTCAGTTTGACTAGCTGTGTCGCTTTTGTGATGTTTTGGGCGTTGGGTCTCTTAATGAATGGGCTGAATTGTAAAAAAAGTGCAATGTATGATTTTGGTAACATCTTCTGTCTACAGCATTAGACTTCTAGATTTGTGTTTGATTGTTGTGATTGTTTGTTTTGCTTGCTATGTTGTGTTTGTTTGTAATTTTGTTTTTTTTCCATGATACCATTCTTGAACCTTTCACTCACAGTAACATTAAGACCACCGCCGTACTATCCTGAGCTTGGCGCGGGTAAGTACAAAACTATTTGTTCGTCATTCGAGCGAATCGTGTGTGCGTCATAAAGGCTAATCCTGTGTCCTTTATTAGGGTCAATCCTTTGTCCTTCATTAGGACCAATCCTTTGTCCTTTATTAGGACGAATCATGTGTCATTCATTAGGACAGATCCTGTGTCCTTTATTAGGACAAATCCTGTGTCCTTTATTAGGACAAATCCTGTGTCCTTCATTAGGACTAATCCTGTGTCCTTTATTAGGACAGATCCTGTGTCATTCATTAGGACAAATCCTGTGTCCTTTATTAGGACAAATCCTGTGTCCTTTATTAGGACAAATCCTGTGTCCTTCATTAGGACAAATCCTGTGTCCTCGATTAGGGCCAATCCTGCGTGCGGCCGCAGATATGTAACATAATGAGGACATGATCTCTTAATATGAGCATAAATCTGAGGCTCTTGCGTTGCGACAATAAAAATAAAACTACGCGCAACAAATTATAGAAAAAAATCTTTTCAAGTATAATTCTTTAAAATGATTTTTTACATAATCAATTACCTTCTTTACTGAACGCATCGAGCGGTAATATATGGGACATGGGCTGCCAGCGAGTTCAACTTTTTCACTTTCAAATTACTCTCGCTCCGGCCGTCCATCTTTACAACACCAGTTTACGTTTTTCTCATACAAACATTTTTTTCATATAAACGTTTTTCTCATAGAAACATTTTCTCATAGAAACATTTTCTCATACAAACATTTTCTCATACAAACATTTTCTCATACAAACATTTTCTCATACAAACATTTTCTCATACAAACATTTTCTCATACACACTTTTTTTCTCATACAAACGTACTCTCGTTTTGTCTGAAACAAAAGGTTCTCGAATATTCTCATACCTGAGGTTGTCCCGGAAGGCGTTATTAGGTCACATCATTGCCGCCTGGGACATAGAGGACATCTACACCACCAAGACGCTGAAGTACGACCTCATCGCGGAGTACTTCAGGATTGGCGACTGTGCTGATGCACCAATCACTCCCAAGCAGGTAGATGCACCAATCACTACCAATCACGCAGGTAAACTGAAAGACCGATCCTTCCCAAGCAGGTAAAGTTAAAGGCAGTGAAGTCTTAGTTTTAACACTACAGAGAGTATGGCCTGTTAGAAAGGTATATAAAGAGTGTGTACAAGCTGAACAATAGGGTATAAAGGTATGTAATGTATTTGTACAAGCTAATTGATAGAGTATAAAGGTATGTAATGTGTGTGAACAAAATGGAAACAAACGGAAATGACTGAGCGAATTACTGGAAACATGAACTAAGGAAACGAAAGAATGAATAAAGATAAATAAATAAATAAGGATAAAAAGAGCTAAGAATAACATCTCTCATTAGTCGTTGTAGGATGAGGGGTAACATCTCTCATTAGTCGTTGTAGGATGTGGGATAACATCTCTCATTAGTCGTTGTAGGATGTGGGATAACATCTCTCATTGGTCTTGTAGGATGTGGGATAACATCTCTCATTAGTCGTAGTAGGATGTGGGATAACATCTCTCATTGGTCTTGTAGGATGTGGGATAACATCTCTCATTAGTCGTTGTAGGATGTGGGATAACATCTCTCATTAGTCGTTGTAGGATGTGGGATAACATCTCTCATTAGTCGTTGTAGGATGTGGGATAACATCTCTCATTAGTCGTTGTAGGATGTGGGATAACATGAAATTATCTACCGATGAGATGACAATTTGGGTGGCCCATTAAAGTTTGTGATACTATCGAGTATGTTGCAGTCTAAGATTCGACTGAGTTCTCACATGTTAAAACTGTATTCATCTAAACTTTGACTGAGGCCATGATGTTGGTATTAAACATTCTGAAACAATAAAGACCCCAGTAATTATACAACAGTATCACTACAGCAGTATTGATTTCCTTTTAATCATGAAATAATATAAAATAAATATGAGATTTACGCAGTTGGGTATTAGTTATCATTATATCAGACGATGTCCATCCATTGTTTCCCTAACATCTAGAACAGCCGATGTCCACCCATTGTTCCCCTAACATCTAGAACAGCCGATGTCCATCCATTGTTTCCCTAACATCTAGAACAGCCGATGTCCACCCATTGTTCC
Organism: Omphiscola glabra; assembly: GCA_964017045.1. Lineage (NCBI taxonomy): Eukaryota > Metazoa > Mollusca > Gastropoda > Lymnaeidae > Omphiscola > Omphiscola glabra. Next base: position 16,910,568 of record OZ024807.1, read on the forward strand.
CCTAACATCTAGAACAGCCGATGTCCACCCATTGTTCCCCTAACATCTAGAACAGCCGATGTCCACCCATTGTTCCCCTAACATCTAGAACAGCCGATGTCCAACCATTGTTATCCTAACACCTAGAACAGCCGATGTCCACCCATTGTTCCCCTAACATCTAGAACAGCCGATGTCCCCCCATTGTTCCCCTAACATCTAGAACAGCCGATGTCCATCCATTGTTTCCCTAACATCTAGAACAGCCGATGTCCACCCATTGTTCCCCTAACATCTAGGACAGCCGATGTCTATCCATTGTTTCCCTAACATCTAGAACAGCCGATGTCCACCCATTGTTCCCCTAACATCTAGGACAGCCGATGTCTATCCATTGTTTCCCTAACATCTAGAACAGCCGATGTCCACCCATTGTTCCCCTAACATCTAGAACAGCCGATGTCCATCCATTGTTTCCCTAACATCTAGAACAGCCGATGTCCACCCATTGTTCCCCTAACATCTAGGACAGCCGATGTCCATCCATTGTTCCCCTAACATCTAGGACAGCCGATGGCCATCCATTGTTCCCCTAACATCTAGGACAGCCGATGTCCACCCATTGTTATCCTAACATCTAGGACAGCCGATGTCCATCCATTGTTATCCTAACATCTAGGACAGCCGATGTCCAACCATTGTTCCCTTAACATCCAGGACAGCCGATGTCCATCCATTGTTCCCCTAACATCCAGGACAGCCGATGTCCATCCATTGTTCCCCTAACATCCATGACAGCCGATGTCTATCCTTCGTTAAAAAGGTTCCACCACCGTCCCCAGGAAATCTCATTGCTAAACCAGGTGCGTTCCTTCGAACTGGCCAATGTAAAGCCATGGTCATCGCTGGCAATCACGATTAAAGGCGAAGATGTAACTGTAGGGGTAGTGGATCATATGACCAGTGTGATTGTCACCCATGACACAAGTAAGTCAATATGTTTTGTTATGGACACAAGTAAAGCAATGTTTGTTAAACACGACAGTAGTAAATCAATGTTTGTTAACAACGACACAAGTACATCAATGTTTGTTACCAATGACAGAAGTAAGTCAAGGTTTGGCACATACGACGTAAGTACGTCAAGGCTTGTTACCCTTGATTTACGACAATTTCTTGACATGGCCCTGATAATCGTGCATTGTTTATATGACCCAGTGCCTCATCTTTGTTTACATGAGCCTGTGCACTGCCTTTGTTTACATGAGCCTGTCGCCCATCTATGTCTAAACAACCACGTGACCTGTCTTTGTCTAAACGATCATGTGACCTGTCTTTGTCTAAATTACCATGTGAGCTGTCTTTGTCTAAATTATCATGTGAGCTGTCTTTGTCTAAATTATCATGTGAGCTGTCTTTGTCTACACGACCATATGAGCTGTCTTTGTCTAAACGACCATATGAACTGTCTTTGTCTAAACGACCATATGAGCTGTCTTTGTCTAAATTACCATGTGAGCTGTCTTTGTCTAAATTATCATGTGAGCTGTCTTTGTCTACACGACCATATGAGCTGTCTTTGTCTAAATTATCATGTGAGCTGTCTTTGTCTAAATTACCATGTGAGCTGTCTTTGTCTAAATTATCATGTCAGCTGTCTTTGTCTAAATTACGATGTGAGCTGCCTTTGTCTACACGACCATATGAGCTGTCTTTGTCTAAACGACCATTGACCTGTCTTTGTCTAAACGACCATGTGACCTGTCTTTGTCTAAATTACCATGTGAGCTGTCTTTGTCTAAATTACCACGTGAGCTGTCTTTGTCTAAATTATCATGTGAGCTGTCTTTGTCTAAATTATCATGTGAGCTGTCTTTATCTAAATTACCATGTGAGCTGTCTTTGTCTAAATTATCATGTGACCTGTCTTTGTCTAAATTACCATGTGAGCTGTCTTTGTCTAAATTATCATGTCAGCTGTCTTTGTCTAAACGACCATATGAGCTGTCTTTGTCTAAATTATCATGTGAGCTGTCTTTGTCTAAATTATCATGTGAGCTGTCTTTGTCTACACGACCATATGAGCTGTCTTTGTCTACACGACCATATGAGCTGTCTTTGTCTAAATGACCATATGAGCTGTCTTTGTCTAAATTACCATGTGAGCTGTCTTTGTCTAAATTAGCATGTGAGCTGTCTTTGTCTACACGACCATATGAGCTGTCTTTGTCTAAACGACCATATGAGCTGTCTTTGTCTAAATTATCATGTGAGCTGTCTTTGTCTAAATTATCATGTGAGCTGTCTTTGTCTACACGACCATGTGAGCTGTCTTTGTCTACACGACCATATGAGATGTCTTTGTCTAAACGACCATATGAGCTGTCTTTGTCTAAATTATCATGTGAGCTGTCTTTGTCTATATTATCATGTGAGCTGTCTTTGTCTAAATTATCATGTGAGCTGTCTTTGTCTAAATTATCATGTGAGCTGTCTTTGTCTACACGACCATATGAGCTGTCTTTGTCTAACCGACCATTGACCTGTCTTTGTCTAAACAACCACGTGAGCTCTCATCGTGTACATACCTGTGCAGCTCCAACTGGAACCGTGTTCAACATCGAGCCCATCTCTGTACAACCGAACTCTGCCCAGCTGGTGTGGCAGCCACCGTTATGTGAGTCCAAGGGCGGCCTACTCTACAAGTATGACATTGAAATGGCTCCACTGGCGTCACCTATGAAGCAAGTATCCTGATAATTATCCCCACGCCACACAATTATCTATGTCTATGCACGGAGTGTTACAATCATAAAAACTTTGACAAGGTGGTCCAGTCCAAGTCCGGACTGAACGCCATTGTCTCCTGTGTGTATGTTTTGGCTTGTGTTGTTTGTGCTTGCGAGGGGATGAAGGACTTTGAATGGGTGTGCTCGTGTGTAGTTTTTGTGGTGTTGTGTGTTTAGGTGTGGTAAGGTATAAATTGTTTCATTTCTCTTTTGATAAGGTTGAATTTGTACCGCGCTTCGAGCCTTCGTGGATGAAGCGTGATTTTCTAATAAACTTTATTATTATTACAATTAAGTATCACAGCATATCTCCCGTCCACCCCCTGATTTATCCATCATGTTCCATCCTTAAGCCAAAGCATTAGTTGTGTATATAGGGAAACCTTTACAAATTCAAAATAGAAAAGTTGGGGGGGGGGGGCGAGTATATGAATTTTTGAGTCGCTTTAATTATTTGTATTGTTTTCTTTCAGCGTCCTGTACGTGTCAGCCAGCTCTGAGTATGTGTCACTGACAGATCTCACCCCGTACACGAGGTATCAGATCCGTATTCGCTATGTCAACGGCGTGGGTTCCGGACCGTTCTGTCCTTTCGTTGTGTTTGAGACCACACAGGGACGTAAGTTGTGCTTGAGACCACGCAGGGACGTAAGTTATGTTTGAGACCACACAGGGACGTAAGTTGTGCTTGAGACCACACAGGGACATAAGTTGTGTTTGAGCCCACACAGGGACGTAAGTTGTGTTTGAAACCAAGCAGGGACGTAAGTTATGTTTGAGACCACACAAGGACATAAGTTGTTTGAGTCCGCACAGGGACGTAAGTTCCAATCATATTGACTTATTTATGTACCTTAAACTTTGCGGACCGCGGCTGCCGCCACATTCACCCAACCCTAGTTACACCACTGGGCCCACTGACTGATTGATTCACTCCCTGACGTTCTAGAAAATCCCTGATATGTGGCCTTTTATCAGCAATTTAATTGTTTTAGATTTGAACTTTTGAAAATTAAGGCTTGTGGGAATGAGACTGTAACATCTAAAAGAAATAACGGTTCATGATATTATTTTACAATCTTTTAATAATATAACACATTCGCTCTCTCTCTCATGCTTGTTATACGGCTAGAGTGAAACAATTGAACGTTATGTCTAGGTTGATGTGTCTAGATAAGGGAGTTATTGTGTCATATGTCTAGGTTGATGTGTCTAGATATGGGAGTCAATGTGTAATATGTCTAGGTTGGATGTGTCTAGATATGGGAGTCATTGTGTAATATGTCTAGGTTGGATGGGTTTAGATATGGGAGTTATTGTGTCATATGTCTAGGTTGATGTGTCTGGATATGGGAGTTATTGTGTCATATGTCTAGGTTGATGTGTCTAGATATGGGAGTTATTGTGTCATATGTCTAGGTTGGATGTGTCTAGATATGGGAGCCATTGTGTAATATGTCTAGGTTTGATGTGTTTAGATATGGGAGTTATTGTGTCATATGTCTAGGTTGGATGTGTCTAGATATGGGAGTCATTGTGTAATATGTCTAGGTTGATGTGTCTAGATATGGGAGTTATTGTGTCATATGTCTAGGTTGGATGTGTCTAGATATGGGAGCCATTGTGTAATATGTCTAGGTTGATGTGTCTAGATATGGGAGTTATTGTGTCATATGTCTAGGTTGATGTGTCTAGATATGGGAGTCATTGTGTAATATGTCTAGGTGGGATGTGTCTAGATATGGGAGTCATTGTGTAATATGTCTAGGTTGGATGTGTCTAGATATGGGAGTCATTGTGTAATATGTCTAGGTTGGATGTGTTTAGATATGGGAGTCAATGTGTAATTCGTGTGAACGTCTCAAAGTCCTTAGTGTCAGTCTCCTAGTTATCGATCACCGAAATCTTGGCTGGCCTAACTTACGGTTAAAACAATATCTTACATGGGCAAATTGACATGAATTTTCAAAGACATAAAACATGTGTGTGCTTTTGGGAGGCAGCAATTGTGAAACATTGCAAGTATTAAATAAGTCCAGTGAAATATTACGATCAATCAAGAAAACAGTTTTTTTTAAAATTATGTCGAAGCTTCCAATTCGTTGTTTGATTTCGTGATACGAGTTCAACCCTCTCAACCCACCCCCCCCCCACCTCCAATGTGTTACCCCTCAACAGCCCCGTCTGCGCCCATCATCTACAACTTTACATACGATGACACCACTATAGGGGTCATCATAGTCCAGCCTGTGCTGCCCAACGGACGAATTGACCAGTACCACATTCAGGTGAGTTGTTTCATTGGTGAACTTTAAATCTGTTTTGGGACAGTCTGAAATATCAATCGAATTCTATTTGGTCAGTAACTTTGAGCCGGACAATATCCCTGGCCTGATTGAATGTGTTTGACTGGTGCGCGTCTATAGCAGTTCTTGTACGCTGTGGGATTAGCAGGCTAACATATAGTGACTTAACATATGTTAGAATGCTTTAAAAGGCATACCCTTTACTAGGGGTATAACATATGTTGAAGGCTTTAAAAGGGATACCCTTTACTAGGGGTATAACATATGTTGAAGGCTTTAAAAGGCATACCCTTTACTAAGGGTATAACATATGTTGAAGGCTTTAAAAGGGATACTCTTTACTAAGGGTTATAACATATGTTGAAGGCTTTAAAATGGATACCCTTTACTAAGGGTATAACATATGTTGAAGGCTTTAAAAGGCATACCCTTTACTAGGGGTATAACATATGTTGAAGGCTTTAAAAGGCATACCCTTTACTAGGGGTATAACATATGTTGAAGGCTTTAAAAGGCATACCCTATACTAGGGTGTATGTATATTAGAAGGCTTGCACAAAGGCAACTTATTCAACAAACTCACTTCTCGTGATCATTCTTATATTTGTGATTGACCAAATAGTACAGTGCTCCTCAAACCCTGGTTACACACGGTACACCCCTAAAACCTTTACAGAATACCTCGGCACCCCTCTTCTAAAGACACTCTGACGCGCACAATATTTTGTTATTAAGGGTCTACTGTGAAGCTGAAATTACGCAGAATAAAGTAAAAATAAATAACTTATTTTAATAAACAGGGATAAAATCATAATAATCATAAGACAGAGACTATAACCAAAAAAAAAATTTAAAAAAAATTGGAATTTCTTTTTCAACTTTAAATTGTTTTCCAGCTGACCGGGGGTGTCCACCACATGTCCAACCTGTACACTCCTTTAAATGGCACCGAATACGTCATTGGTAATCTCAAACCCAACTCGACGTACAGGATACGGGTACGTTACTAAGTCTATCCAGGCCAAGTCAATAAATCAACCAGTACAGGAAACGGGTACGTTACTAAGTCTATCCAGACCAAGTCAATAAATCAACCAGTACAGGAAACGGGTACGTTACTAAGTCTATCCAGACCAAGTCAATAAATCAACCAGTACAGGATACGGGTACGTTACTAAGTCTATCCAGGCCAAGTCAATAAATCAACCAGTACAGGATACGGGTACGTTACTAAGTCTATCCAGACCAAGTCAATAAATCAACCAGTACAGGATACGGGTACGTTACTAAGTCTATCCAGACCAAGTCAATAAATCAACCAGTACAGGATACGGGTACGTTACTAAGTCTATCCAGACCAAGTCAATAAATCAACCAGTGGCGGTCTGATGACGTAATAAAGTGACTAAACGAGCGACCTAGCCTCTCTCTGAAAAGGATTTATAGCAGAACTATAAGACGCAGTAGCATGGTGTTAAGTACTACTTTAGTTTACAGATTTCCATGTGTTGTCGCAATTAGATTTTGTAGGATTGATGTAAAACAAAAGTTATATTTTCGAACCCTTTACCCCTTTATATTTATTTGGGCTGTACACAAATTATGATGAAACATGTTACGGGCCATACCCTTTGGTCCAACACAAAGATCTGTGTTACAACTTCATATCTGTTACTGTTACTGTTTAATCCGTTGCTGTCTAGGGTTAACGAATATACTCTGTCACACCAAGGTTCACAATAAAGAACAATACAACAGCATCCAATGAAGATAAAATGATAGTACTTTTATTATATGATTTAATCGCAGCCAATGTCAATTTATCAATGTAGATAATAATAACTCTATTCTCTCTAACTACTCTCGACTAGACTAACTCTAACGATCTACTCTGGCTCTACTACTCCTGGCTCTACTACTGGCTCTGGCTCTACTCTTGTCAACTACCTCCTGGGTCTACCTCTTGTTAACTAACCCCACTACCCAGCTCACAGCTCTTATCCCCTCCGTCTGTTCACCCCCACCCAGCTACACTAATTGCTCAACACGAACCAATTTCACCTCTGACTCCACAATCTTGCCCTAACACAACATCTCACAGTCGCCATCCGCCAGACCAGAATTAATTAACGATCCAGGTCGTAACATTCCTCCCCCATTTCGTTGACATCACTTACAATAGTGATGTCACACAAAAATGACATCAGAAACACAACTCACAACATTAGTCTTACCACTACAATCTAAGATCAAGTATCATATGTAAATCCAGTTCCTAACATTCCCTGGTCAAATCATATTACAGTAAATGAACAAAGTCATATCAATATCAATCAAATGGCATGACAAAATTGCAATACACAATTATAAACATCAGCCTCACTCCTCAAATATAAATTCAAATGCCAAATGTAAACAATCCAGTTCACAACATTACAATACTATTATTAGTTAATGTAGAACTATAACCCTAACATAACATCTCACTAAATGTACATAATCACCATCGATATTACCAACAAGTCCAGGTGATTTTAATAATATTCAAACCAGGACACATTCAAAAATTAACAAATGAAACAGGGAGGAAAAAAAAAAACTCTTGACTGCTAGAGAGAAAAAAAAATGTCATCATCCGTGGAGTCATGTGGACAGCCTTGAACTGTCCAGTCTGTTCATATGATTGTAAGAGGGCGGGATATCTCTCTTGTCAGTCGCTTTCCAAAAAGCGTGCAAATCTTCCATCCATCTAAACATTTCCTGCTCAAACAACAATACTTTTCCAAGGCTTAACACCAAAACAACTCCTAAAAGTACTTTGTCATATGCATACCATAATAATACATTACAAAACAAATCATTACACATCATAAACAAACCAAAACTGCTCTCACCTAACCCCACTGCAGGGAAAAAGCTCACCTCCTCCACGGAAACTCCATAAAAAATAACCCCTCTATTCTGACCTAACTGCACGTCAGGGAAAAAAATCACCTCCTCCACAGAGACTCCATAAAAGCCAACCCCTCTGTTCTCACCTAAACCGACTGAGTCCAAACCAGACCCAACACAAACACGGTTCTCAAGCCTTGAGCAACCCGTGACTTCTAAACCACTACTCCTTTCAGCGCGTGGACTACTACTCTCGTAGCTCCACGTGAAGTCGTCCCCATTGACTTCCACTTTGTTGACATTACGTCCCAGTCGTGGGACTGCACCTGACAAGTTTACGACCTCTACATCGTGACAACCGTGGCTTGCCCAGGTTCTAACACCTTCAAAATCAAAACACGCATTTTCCTCCTCCACTAAACTCCAATTTTCCTCTTCCACAAAATATTCATGAAGAAAACCCAAATCTTCATCCCGCACAAAATCAAAATGTGTCTCTTGCACATAATCAAAATTGTTCTCCAGTAAAAAATTCACATATCCCTGTTGTACATCAACAAAACCTACAGTTTGTACATCATCTTGTACTCCACCAAAAATAGTAAGGTGTACACAATCACAAATAATATTTTCATTAATAAACTTTACATCATAAGCATCATCTTGTACATCAAAATTGATATCTGGTACATTATCAAGATTCACGTGTACATGTTCAAATTGTGTATCACCTGCTTCCACTAATATTATCTCCTCCCTCGATGCTACGAACAACTCATCGTCCCTACACTCAGTTATGTTTGCATGAGATTTCTCGGGACAACTGATCTCCTCCACAAACTCTGTTATTTCCCCATTTTCCTCATTTTCACTGGCTGAAAAAATAACTTTACGCTTCTCAACTTCTATTACTACACTCCCAGGTTCATTAACCAATTCCCCAGGTTCATTAACCAATTCCCCAGTTTCTAATTGATCCAACTGAACAAAATCCTGCCTATCTGCCCCTGTGTCTTTAAAATAATCCTCACTAATACCTAACTGAAAAAATTCCCATTCGTCATTTTTCCTCCTAGTGTCGTCTCCTTTTTCAGTTTGATTTGTATTCTCTGACAGCTTTACCCAAGACTTGCTCTCCAGGCACCATTTAAGTTTATTCTCCTTAACTTCCACTAATTTTTCCTTAACTCTATTCCCCCTTTCCCTAACCTCCTGATCTCTCTGTCTCTCAATCTTGCACCATTCAGCATACTCAGCCTCCTGTTTTTTTAATAGATCCCTTTTCCACTTTCTCCTTTCCTGTTCTTCTATCTCTCTAATGCGTTCTAGTTCTTGTGCTCTCTGTTTATCGCGTTCCCGTTCCCGTTCTTCTCTCTCATCTTTCTCTCTCTCGCGTTCCCGTTCCTCTCTCTCTCTTAGTCTTTTTTCTACCCACTGACCGATAGCTTCATCTTTTAAACCTATCGCCACTGCCTCCTCCCTGAACTCTAGAACTGATAGATTTTTCCCACTCCTTGTTTCCATTATTAATGAGATAATGTAATTATATGAATATAAAATTGGATGAATACTGTTCAATAATAGAGCTATAAATATAAATTATTACTCGTACCTATAAAAGAATTCTAACCAATTCAAAAGAACTAATAGGTACCATACAACATTATATGTAATTCGTACTAATTACCCGGTCTTGTTCTTGGTCTCTGGCACCAGCTTGCAATGGACAGCAAGACAGTAGTGGTTGTGTCCAGCAACAGCAGGCACAGCAATAGGAGGACACATCAGCAGTGAGGTACACTTATCACGGGTACAGCAGCAGTGGAACACATCAGCAGCGGGGTACAGCAACAGCGAGACACGGGTACAGTAGCAGTGGAACACATCAGCAGCGGGGTACACCAACAGCGAGACATCCGCAGCCGGGTACAGCAACCAGCAGGGTACGGCAACAACGGGATACAACACAGGATTCGGGTACAAGAACAGCAGTGGAACACGTCACAGGACTCGGGTACAGGAACATCAGTATGTAAAAGGTCACAGCACGACAATTTGAATAATGTCTACTACGAGGACTTCACGACAAAGCAACGGGGTACAGCAGCAGAGAAACATGTCACAGGAATCGAATATGGGGACAGCAGTGAAACATCTCACAGTATTCGGATACCTGAAAAGTAGTGAATTACATCGCAGTGGAGTACATCAACAACGAGACGTCAGCAGCAGGGTACAGCACTCAATAGGGTACGGTGACATATCAGCAACAACGTACAGGCACGTACACAGTCCTATCTGGATACCACACAGCAATGACATAAGTTCTGGCCTACTTGAATGCAGGCTGAAAACTCCGGTGCAAAAACAGAACCGTATACTGACTCCAACAGGTTTTTACATGAAACACATCAGTTTTAGACGAGCCCCCAAATGTTACAACTTCATATCTGTTACTGTTACTGTTTAATCCGTTGCTGTCTAGGGTTAACGAATATACTCTGTCACACCAAGGTTCACAATAAAGAACAATACAACAGCATCCAATGAAGATAAAATGATAGTACTTTTATTATATGATTTAATCGCAGCCAATGTCAATTTATCAATGTAGATAATAATAACTCTATTCTCTCTAACTACTCTCGACTAGACTAACTCTAACGATCTACTCTGGCTCTACTACTCCTGGCTCTACTACTGGCTCTGGCTCTACTCTTGTCAACTACCTCCTGGGTCTACCTCTTGTTAACTAACCCCACTACCCAGCTCACAGCTCTTATCCCCTCCGTCTGTTCACCCCCCACCCAGCTACACTAATTGCTCAACACGAACCAATTTCACCTCTGACCCCACAATCTTGCCCTAACACAACATCTCACAGTCGCCATCCGCCAGACCAGAATTAATTAACGATCCAGGTCGTAACAATCTGGACAACTGATTTAAAGAAAGATACTGTTTTAAATATGTGCTTAGTTAAGAAAGTTTCGTTAATCAGTTCATTGAGTAAATGCATTGCTTAATGTTGCGCTCTCTATCACTCACACGCCACCATACGATGCCATCCCCACACACCCAATAAAAACCCACCAGCCCACCCATATACCAACACCTACACGCATCCCAGCCACCCACGCCCCTTAATCACCCACGAATACCTATAACCACATGCACATACGCCTGCAGACCCACCTCGCCTCACCTACGTACAGTGCCACACCCCTACACATCCACGGAGGACCCACACATCCACACCTACGCCTGTTTCCCAAATCCGCATCTAGATCCCCCACACACACACACCATCTACACCCACCCACACACCTCCACCCACACACCTACATCCACCTACACCCGCACAGCCACACTTACACCCGCCACCACCCCACCCCACCCCCCACATACTGTCACTATATCGCCTCGCGTGTTGACAGGCGTGTGCTCGCAACGCCGCTGGATGGGGTGAGTGGAGCTATGAGATCCAGGTCGTCACCAAGTTTGAGATCAAGCCCAGCCCCTCCGCACTGCGACAGACCTTCGCCAATAGAACATGTATCGGCTTCCACTGGGCCCCGCCCATCAAAGACTTCACTTCTATACACTCGTACCTGGTCGGTTGGTGGTTGGAAACAAAATGAACATTTAGTTTGTGTTCAATAGCGTTAATGTTCTGACGTGGGTACCATTACATGCAGTGGCGTCTTGAGGGGGGGGGGGGCATCATGCCTGGGCGCTACTCACAAAGGGGCGCCAAATGGTATATTTTACTATAATATTGTATGGTTTTCGAATAGGTGGGGGGCGCTAAAAAGGTATTGTGCCCCGGGCGCGAGTTAAGCTCGCTACGCCACTGATTACATGTGACGTTGCTTATAAATTTCATGTGTTTTAAACCATTACTAAATGCACTGTTCTGAGACTGGACCGCATTTTCAATATATTGTCTACTTCATCTTACCAGCTACATTTAGCGTAAGCTAGACACCACACTACATGTAAGCTAGACACCACACTACATGTAAGCTAGACACCACACTACGTGTAAGTTAGACAAACCACTACAAACTACAGCATAAGAATGTAATGAAATTAATAGAGAAAGTTCCATCAATAATTACACAAGCCAAGAATTTATTAAGATGGTGCTGTCAGTGTCACTACTCTAAATGGCGCTGTCAGTGTCACTACTCTAAATGGTGCTGTCAGTGTCACCACTGTTAATGGTGTTGTCAGTCTCATCACTCTTAATAGTGCTGTCAGTGTCATCACTGTTAATGGTGCAGTCAGTATCACCACAGTTAATGGTGCTGTCGTTTTCACCACTTTCAAATCTGTCTCCCTCTATCTGCTGTTGATTACAAAGTTTTTCTTAAAAAAAGATAATCTATTATCTGAGACATCTACTTTCCTTATCCGTAGCTAGGTCACTTTGAACGCATAGAACAAATAATTTAATGATTATAATCCAATCAAACTGCTTTTCTTGTCTGCCTCTGTCCAGGTATCTCTGAGCACACTGGACAAGAAGTTACTACCGGTCAGTGCCACGGTCAACCGAGACAGCTTCGACCACCTCCAGTGCTACCTCTCCCCGTTCACGCAGTACTCTGTCACCGTCAGCGTGGTGAAGGAGACTGGACAGATCGGTCACCCCCTCGGGGCAAGGATGTGGACAGAAGGAATGGTGCCGCCCAAACCTCGACCACCAGTTGTTCGCACTGTGAGTAGAACTGGATGTGGTGACATAACAGGCATCGGATATTATTGTCAGACAATGATTATCATCATCAGGCATCGAATATTGTTATCAGACACGAGTTATCATCATCAGGCATCGAATATTGTTATCAGACACGAGTTATCATCATCAGGCATCGAATATTGTTATCAGACACGAGTTATCATCATCAGGCATCGGATATTGTTATCAAAGATAAATTATCATCATCAGGCATGGGATATTGTTATCAGACACGAGTTATCATCATCAGGCATCGGATATTGTTATCAAACATAAATTATCATCATTAGGCATCGAATATTGTTATCAGACATTAGTTATCATTATCAAGCATCGAATCTCGATCTTAAACAATGAATATACTTGTTACTTCTGTTACTTATTCTAGGCGCATGCGCTAAGTTAACCATTAAAAGGCTAAACCCAATGTATTACTTCTCTGGTTGGCTTCAGGTGACAACCTCGACGATTACCGTCGAAATATTCCCTGTCATATTCGACAATGGACCAATCACATCCTACCAGATCCGGCTACTGCGTGTCCTGCATAACCACACTATTAAGGACCCACATCCTTTCGGTGAAAATGTAAGAGATTTAGTGAACTTCATGTTAATGGTATACGGGCAGCCGACGTTCATGTTGACAGGACATGGTGACATGACAATCAGTGCCCCGTTGATCGGACAGGTGGCCCGACAGTGGGATTAGACATTTTTTTTTAAGATTTAAAAATAGATTGTTTGAGTAGTTTGAGAGCTATTTGTTAAATTTGTTAACAATGTGAAGTGAACTGAATTCAAAATTAAGCTGTTTTCCCAAATGAACAAGTGCAGTTTAAATTTAAAGAAAAAATTGTTCAATGAAAACGTAAAGATCTGCCAGACCACCTTATGTTGTATGCCGACTGGACGACTGATCTGCCAGACCACCATATGTTGTATGCTGTCTGGACGACTGATCTGCCAGACCACCTTATGTTGTGTGCCATCTGGACGACTGATCTGCCAGACCACCGTATGTTGTGTGCCGTCTGGACGACTGATCTGCCAGACCACCTTATGTTGTGTGCCGTCTGGACGACTGATCTGCCAGACCACCGTATGTTGTGTGCCGTCTGGACGACTGATCCACCAGAGCACCTTATGTTGTGTGCCGTCTGGACGACTGATCTGCCAGACCACCGTATGTTGTGTGCCGTCTGGACGACTGATCTGCCAGACCACCTTATGTTGTATGCCGTCTGGACGACTGATCTGCAAGACCACCGTATGTTGTATGCAGTCTGGGCGACTGATCTGCCAGACCACCGTTTGTTGTATGCAGTCTGGGCGACTGATCTGCCTGACCACCGAAGGTCGATGGCTTCCCGTTTTTAATCAAAGAACCCATTGCCCATTATAATTTTGACGATTCCGCGAATGGATCTCGTCTTGTGGTCCTATTAGGACATCGTCTAGGATATCATGTTCTCTTAAAGTCAACCTCTTCAGGTGATGACAAAAACCGTGTTCCAGCTAGGACATCGTGTTGTATGTGAAGTTCTTTAAAAGTCACCCACTCCAGTTGACTAAGAGCTTGAAGTTTAATTTCCCATGATTTCAAAACGTTAAAAAAAAACAATTGTATTTCCATCTTTAGAATGCTTTTTTGTGTGTTGCTATGGTCCTTGGTGTGTTCCTATTAAATCAGCTCAATTCTTTTTATAATTTCATTCCACGTAAGAGGGACCGTGCCACCTTACCCGGGACCAGTTCATTATTACCAATGACTACTTCGTATCACCAATGACTTCTCCATATTACAATACCCAATCCACATTACCAATGATCAATCCACATTACCAATGACTAAGACATATTACCAACGACTACTCCATATTACCAATGAGTCGCCAATGACTACTACATATTACCAATGACCATTACAAATTACCAATGACCTCTCCACATTAACAATAACAATTCCGCATTACCAATAACGACTCCATTACAATGACAATTCTACACGACCAATGATCACTCCATATTACCAATGACCATTCCAGAGTTACCAGTGACTACTCCGCATTTGAAAAGACCTTTAATTTCACAGGCTTTCCAGCCGAACGTCCCGCTCTCGTTCCTGGATGAAGAAGGTATTGGTTCACCACCAAAGCTTCAACCAGCACCTGGGGGCCCAGCCCTGCCCCAGAGGAATCAAGCGCCCGTTATAAAGCCCGTGGGGAAGGTATGGCTAGATGAAGTTATGGCTAGATTAAATTATGGCTAGATTACATTATGGCTAGATTACATTATGGCTAGTTGAAGTTATAGCTATATTACATTATGGCTAGATTACATTATGGCTGGATGACGTTTCTGAGAGTTGTGAGTCGTATTAAAGGTATGGCTAGATGAATTTATGGCTAGATTACATTATGGCTAGATTACATTATGGCTAGATTACATTATGGCTAGATTACATTATGGCTAGATTACATTATGGCTAGATTACATTATGGCTAGATTACATTATGGCTGGATGACGTTTCGTAGAGTTGAGTCGTATTAAATGTATGGCTAGATGAATTTATGGCTAGATTACATTATGGCTAGATTACATTATGGCTAGATTTCATTAGGGCTAGATTACATTATGGCTAGAATACATTATGGCTAGATTACATTATGGCTAGATTACATTATGGCTAGATGAATTTATAGCTAGATTACATTATGGATAGATTACATTATGGCTGGGTGACATTTCTGAGAGTTGTGAGTCGCATTAAAGGTATGGCTAGATGACAGTTCTAATAGCTGTTAGTTATACTTAAAGGTATGGCTAGATGACATTTCTGAGAGTTGTTAATTGTAATTAAGAGTAGGGCAAGATTCATTTCTCAATAAGTCGTACTTGGACGTTTAGTACCTTTTTAGCTTTTTAATCATTATTATGGAAATATTAATTAGCGTTATTAGATTAGAAACAAGTATTTTAATTCTGTAGCTATTCCTACTAGTGCTGTTATTGTCAGAGTCACTATTAGTATTTGCGTTCCTCTACTCACAGCGATCAATTCCAGAGTTCGATCTGCCGAACGGCGGCTCAGGTCCCATGGACTTGGAACCTAACGATAGTCGTATCGTTCTGTGGGCAGTTGCCCCCTTCAGTGCCCGACATTGCTCCCTCAAGGTGTGGTTCATGGAATGGAAAGGAAGCCTTGGGGCAAATAAAGATCTGGAGATATCCCACTGCAATAAGGAGACGCTCAAGCGGACCGAACCACTGGCTGTTGGAACGCTATCTGAACCACGGCCACATCCACGTTATGATACCAGACCTGGGTCGTCAGACGTTATCGGGAGAGTCCTCGAAAGTAGTGACGTAACGGTAGGGAAGGCTGGTGGAAAGTCAGGGCTGAAAGGTAACACGGCAGGCTTTAAAAGTGAACAACAAACGGTGGGAGAGGATGTAAGGTACGGAGATTGGCGTACGAGAAGAAAGTTCAATCGCAGGCCGCGACCGAAGAGGTCGTTTGGAAGTCCACCAGGCATCTTGTGGTTGGAGTTGTCGAACAATGACTTAAGTGAGGCTACGTAAGTAATAAATATTAGTCATGCTCGAAATTTAAGTAATAAATATTAGTCATGCTGGCGATGTAAGTAACAAATAGTAGTCACGCGACGTATGGTATGTGTTAAGACATGTCCTGTTTCTATTTGTCCAAGTATGTTTAAGACATGTCCTGTCTCTACTTGTCCGCGTATATATTAAGACATGTTCTGTCTATACTTGTCCGCGAATATATTAAGACATGTCCTGCCTATACTTGCCCAGGTATGTGACTATTGGCGATGAAAAGATGTACTACGGTAAACAGAACCAGGCCCTCGAGCCGGACACGGAGTACGGCATCGTGTTTGTAGTGGCCAGCACCGTGGTGGACGTCACAAAACACGCGTACGTCTTGGCCACTACCACTGCCTTCACTAAGAGCAAAGAGGTAGTTTCTTTGAATTAAGTCTGAATATTTATAAAGTTAGGAATGGGACTGTGTCTGAGCTTTGGCGTAACTAATCTAAAAGGGGACTGTGTGTGAGCTTTGGTGTAATTAACCTAATACAGGGGGCTGTGTCTGAACTTGGGCGCAACTAACCTAATACAGGGGGCTGTGTGTGAACTTAGGCGTACCTAACCTAATACAGGGGGCTGTGTGTGAACTTTGGCGTAACTAACCTATGAGAGGCAGCGATGTTTGAGCTTTGGCCAATAAAGGCTATTTAAAGGCATCCCGTGGGCTTGAGACCTTCTGTGGGCTGTGGCGTAACTGAGCCACTTAAAGAGAACCAATGCGTAGTTGCTTTGTGTGAGCTATGGGGTAACTAAGTAATTTAAATGGATCCTATGATTGGGGGCTATGTGTAAACTATGGTGTGGATAATTTAAGGGATCCCATGTAATAATTTTTGTCAAGTCTATAAATTTCACATGCATTGCGATCTATGTGTAGGAAGTAGTGTGTAGAAGGAATTTGTGTGCAGAAGGAAGTTGTGTGTAAAGAAAGTTGTGTGTAGAAGGAAGTTCTGTGTAGAAGGAAGTTGAGTGTAGAAGGAAGTTGAGTGTAGAAGGAAGTTGAGTGTAGAAGGAAGTTCTGTGTAAAAGGAAGTTCTGTGTAAAAGGAAGTATGGTGTAGGAAGTTTTGTATAGAATGCTTTGTTTAGAATTTTGTGTATAGAAAGCTCTGTGTAGGAAGTTGTTTGTAGGAATTTATATGCAGGAAGTAGTGTGTACAAAGCTGTGTGTAGGAAGCTGTTTGCAGAAAGTTATGTGTAAGAAGATGTGAATAGCAAGTGGTGTAATTTCTTGACAAAGACTAGTGTGTATAAATATTCTTTTGAAAATTATAACTACCAAAATGTTACGCACAAGCGATGATTGAAAATCGTGGCACAAATGGGCGATAACTTCTGACTTTGTGCGGGGAAAAAAAACTAATTCACCAACTAAAGAGCAAAACATAATGTAAAACTATATTTCCTTGAAATATTTCTCATCCTATAGAGCAGGTTTTCTCAACCAGGGAGTCGGTGCTAGAGTGTGCTGGTGCTAGAGTGTGCCGGTATTAGAGTGTGTCGTTATTAGAGTGTGCCGTTGCTAGAGTGTGTCGGTATTTGAGTGTGCCGGTGCTAGAGTGTGCCGGTGTTAGAGTGTGCCGGTATTAGAGTGTTCTGGTGCTAGATTAAGCCGGTGCTAGAGTGTGCCGGTATTAGAGTGTGCCGGTGCTAGAGTGTGCCGGTATTAGAGTGTGCCGGTGCTAGAGGGTGCCGGTGCTAGAGTGTGCCGACGCTAGAGTGCCGGCGCTAGAGTGTGCTTCTGCTAGAGCGTGCCGGTGCTAAAGTGTGCTTGTGCTGGAGTTTGCCGGTGCTAGAGGGTGCCGGTGCTAGAGGGTGCCGGTGCAAGAGTGTGCCGGTGCTAGAGGGTGCCGGTGCTAGAGGGTGCCGGTGCTAGAGGGTGCCGGTGCTAGAGTGTGCCGGTGCTAGAGTGTGCCGGTGCTAGAGTGTGCCGGCGCTAAGTGTGCTTCTGCTAGAGCGTGCCGGTGCTAAAGTGTGCTTGTGCTGGAGTTTGCCGGTGCTAGAGGGTGCCGGTGCTAGAGTGTGCCGACGCTAGAGTGTGCCGGCGCTAAGTGTGCTTCTGCTAGAGTGTGCTTCTGCTTGAGTGTCCTGGTGCTAGAGTGTGCCGGTGCTAAAGTGTGCCGGTGCTAGAATGTGTCGGAAGACCCAGAATTTAAAAAATATATATATACGTTGAGAAAGTGTAAAAAGCGAAAAAAAACGTCTAAAAATGTACAGCTCATTATAGTCGTCTCTAGCTAAAAGGTTATTGACAGCTGATTATAGCTGTCTTTAGCAAACGGTTTATTTACTTATGATTCTAGTTAGCATTAACTAAAATTATTCCATATGTGTCAAATGTGATACATCTTGAATAGTAAAAGAAAGGAAAAAAAGGAATAATATAGCATAAAAAAGAAGACATTTAAATTGTACTTTATAATTTATTGTAACTGTCCGCTGTAAGCTTCCGTGTAATTAAATAGAGTTAAATTTAATGGGAGGCAACACCAATAATAGAATATTAATGTATTTAGCTAACCTGTCCACTTAATGTCATCGGGGAGGGTGATGATTGCGGGAAATGTTCTGACATTGAAAAAGGAGCTGCGGCGCAAAAGATTGACAGCCCCCACATCCTTGACATTTGCTTCATACTGTCATATTTAAGCACCACTGTAATAATAGGGTGAAGTGTTAAGTTGTGCGGTAAAAAAAGTGTGTGTGTGTGGGAGAGCATATTAATTATGATATTCTTAAATGAACATTTTTTTTAGGAAGATTTAATGACCGAGAGAGAAAAGATTATCTTGCTTGCTGCAGTGGTACCAGTACTTTTGTTGCTCTTCATTATTATGGGATTTTTCGTCATTCGGTGAGTCATCCACATGGTACTCCTTTATGTCATTATATCAACGACATGGAGAGTTGAATCTTATGTTATTATATCAACTACATGGAGAGGTGA
Organism: Omphiscola glabra; assembly: GCA_964017045.1. Classification (NCBI taxonomy): domain Eukaryota; kingdom Metazoa; phylum Mollusca; class Gastropoda; family Lymnaeidae; genus Omphiscola; species Omphiscola glabra. The sequence goes on from OZ024807.1 coordinate 16,929,842, forward strand.
ATCTTATGTCATTATATCAACTACATGGAGAGTTGAATCTTCTATCAAGTCCAACTGTGGGAGAGAAGATTGAGTAACGCAGCCACCCCCCCCCCATCTAAACCAGGCCTGCACAACACACGGCCCGCGGGCCGCATGCAGCCTGTCAGCTCCCACTTTGCGGCCAACGAAGTAGCGAAAAATATACTTCTGTCCTATTTTCACTCGGCCCGCACATTTTTTTGCATAAAGAATTATGGTACGCCTTATATTTTGAGTTGTGCAGGCCTGGTCTAAAGCTATAGGGCAACCCGAATGGAACTGACCAGCTCTGCGATTTCTATTTAATTTGGGTGTGTAGGCCTGAGGTAAGATTCGAAAATGGGGATATGGGGGATGCTAGGGATGTGGGGGATGCTAGGGATGTGGGCGATGCTAGGTATGTGGAGGATGCTAGGTATGTGGGGAATGCTAGGTATGTGGGGGATGCTAGGGATGTGGGGGATGCTAGGTATGTGGGGAATGCTAGGTATGTGGGGGATGCTAGGGATGTGGGGGATGCTAGGGATGTGGGGGATGCTAGGTATATTGGGGAATTTCAGATGTTGGTGATGTTAAGTGCGTTAATGATGTTGGTGTTGGACGTTTTTGGATGTTTGGGATGTTGGGGATGTTTGGTGGTGTGGGAGATTACTTGGATGTTGGGGATTATTTGGATGTTGGAGATTATTTGGATTTGGAGATTATTTGGATGTTGGAGATTATTAGGATGTTGGGGATTATTTGGATGTTGGAGATTATTTGGATGTTGGGGATTATTTGTATGTTGGAGATTCTTTTAATGTTGGAGATTATTTGGATGTTGGGGATTATTTGGATGTTGGAGATTATTTGGATGTTGGGGATTATTTGTATGTTTGAGATTCTTTTGATGTTGGAGATTATTTGGATGTTGGGGATTATTTGGATGTTGGGGATTATTTGGATGTAGGAGATTATTTGGATCTTCGAGATTTTTGGGATGCTTGGGATGCTGGAGATTTTAGGTAGTCTAGGCACAAGGTGACAACTGTATACTAAAGTTTGCTTAACTTTCCTATCACACATGGTCTACAATTAAGAGCAAACAACAGCGTCCCATGAAGATAACAATGACAGTTCTTTATTGACAGGATCCACTCACAGCAAATGACGATTCACAAACGTTCAATGAAGATAACAATAGCACTCAACTCTCTTCTCTACTCTCTAACTACTCTCAACTCTAACTCTCGACTTCTCTCTAGACTCTCTCAACCAACGATCGTTTAACAAACTGTCTTTTATATCCATACATTCACATCACTCAGCATACACTAAAGCTCAACACCACGAACCAACTTCACCCTCTGACCTCACGAACCAACTTCACGCTCTGAACTCACGAACCAACTTCACGCTCTGAACTCACGAACCAACTTCACGCTCTGAACTCACGAACCAACTTCACGCTCTGACCTCACGAACCAACTTCACGCTCTGAACTCACGAACCAACTTCACGCACTGACCTCACGAACCAACTTCACGCTCTGACCTCACGAACCAACTTCACGCTCTGACCTCACGAACCAACTTCACGCACTGACCTCACGAACCAACTTCACGCACTGACCTCACGAACCAACTTCACGCTCTGACCTCACGAACCAACTTCACGCACTGACCTCACGAACCAACTTCACGCTCTGACCTCACGAACCAACTTCACGCTCTGACCTCACGAACCAACTTCACGCTCTGACCTCACGAACCAACTTCACGCACTGACCTCACGGACCAACTTCACGCTCTGACCTCACGAACCAACTTCACGCTCTGACCTCACGAACCAACTTCACGCACTGACCTCACGAACCAACTTCACGCTCTGACCTCACGAACCAACTTCACGCACTGACCTCACGAACCAACTTCACGCACTGACCTCACGAACCAACTTCACGCTCTGACCTCACGAACCAACTTCACGCACTGACCTCACGAACCAACTTCACGCTCTGACCTCACGAACCAACTTCACGCACTGACCTCACGAACCAACTTCACGCTCTGTCCTCACGAACCAACTTCACGCACTGACCTCACGAACCAACTTCACGCTCTGACCTCACGAACCAACTTCACGCACTGATCTCACGAACCAACTTCACGCACTGACCTCACGAACCAACTTCACGCTCTGACCTCACGAACCAACTTCACGCTCTGAACTCACGAACCAACTTCACGCACTGACCTCACGAACCAACTTCACGCTCTGACCTCACGAACCAACTTCACGCTCTGACCTCACGAACCAACTTCACGCACTGACCTCACGAACCAACTTCCCGCACTGACCTCACGAACCAACTTCACGCTCTGACCTCACGAACCAACTTCACGCACTGACCTCACGAACCAACTTCACGCTCTGACCTCACGAACCAACTTCACGCTCTGACCTCACGAACCAACTTCACGCTCTGACCTCACGAACCAACTTCACGCACTGACCTCACGAACCAACTTCACGCTCTGACCTCACGGACCAACTTCACGCTCTGACCTCACGAACCAACTTCACGCACTGACCTCACGAACCAACTTCACGCTCTGACCTCACGAACCAACTTCACGCACTGACCTCACGAACCAACTTCACGCACTGACCTCACGAACCAACTTCACGCTCTGACCTCACGAACCAACTTCACGCACTGACCTCACGAACCAACTTCACGCTCTGACCTCACGAACCAACTTCACGCACTGACCTCACGAACCAACTTCACGCTCTGTCCTCACGAACCAACTTCACGCACTGACCTCACGAACCAACTTCACGCTCTGACCTCACGAACCAACTTCACGCACTGATCTCACGAACCAACTTCACGCACTGACCTCACGAACCAACTTCACGCACTGACCTCACGAACCAACTTCACGCACTGACCTCACGAACCAACTTCACGCTCTGACCTCACGGACCAACTTCACGCTCTGACCTCACGAACCAACTTCACGCACTGACCTCACGACTTAAAAATCACAAAAACACTCTCACGATTAACAAACCCCACCCCCCTTTTTCTTACCAAATATTCACAACAATCTTATAGCTCACAACAATCTTATAGCTCACAACAATCTTATAGTTCACAACAATCTTATAGTTCACAACAATCTTATAGTTCACAACAATCTTATAGCTCACAACAATCGTATAGTTCACAACAATCTTATAGTTCACAACAATCGTATAGTTCACAACAATCTTATAGTTCACAACAATCTTATAGCTCACAACAATCTTATAGCTCACAACAATCGTATAGTTCACAACAGGGATGTTGGAGATTTTTGGGTCGTTGTACTAAAGAAATTTGTTAAAGAAAATTTGTTTCAACGGAACTTCGTTCCAAAACATATGTATAAAACCGATATTGTTTAAAAGGGAAGGTGCAAGAGAGAAGCCTGGAAAAATAAAACTTTAAAATAAAATTCAGTTGTTTTTTTTCCCCAAGATTTCATTTGTTTTTAAAAAGTCGTTTGAAAAATAAAATTTCGGGGAATAAATTTCTGGGACAGAAATTTCTTTCTTAAAAAATGTCCTTATACGACAGGACAAAGATCCCTAGAGAATTTACTTAGTTTAAATTACTTAATAATCACAACCGAGTTCCAATTGATACTGGATAATCCTCATGTGTGCCACCCTTTGTTTTGGTCGCAATACACAACTGAGTCTTTGATTTATCGTTTACAGTCACCTCATAACGGCGGGAAAGGAAGAGAAAAGGAAGAAGGCGTCCGAGTCTGATGACAGACGGAAGAAGAAAAATATGGATGACAACAACGAGGAGGTGGACGAGGAATCCAATGAGGACTACGACATGCCCTTACAGGTACGTCACAGATATGTATGTGGTGTAAGCAATGCCATTACATGTAATTTACAGGTGTTTATGTATGTGGTGCAATCAATGTCGTTTCAGGTAAGTTACAAGTATGTACAAATATATGTTGGTTCTGATTCTATATGGGGGTGCGCAGATAACTGATACGACCGATTCTATCTGGTGCGAACAGATACATTTGGGGTGAATATACATTTGTTTTGTTTTTCTGGTTATACAGCTGTTCTTTATTACATACATATATTTTATTTTAATGTAACGATTATGTCCATATTGCTAATATTTTTAAGTACAGCGCAGTGAGCCCAGCCCTAGGCCGTGGTACCGTGCTATATAAGACCACTGAGCCCAGCTCTAGGCTGTGGTACCGCGCTATATAAGACCACTGAGCCCAGCTCTAGGCTGTGGTACCGTGCTATATAAGACCACTGAGCCCAGCTCTAGGCTGTGATACCGCGCTATATAAGACCACTGAGCCCAGCTCTAGGCTGTGATACCGCGCTATATAAGACCAATAATAATAATAATAATAATAAAGCATGAGACCGATTCTGTCTGGGGTGAGCAGATTACTGCTGAGACCGATTCTGTCTGGGGTGAGCAGATTACTGTAATATTGTTGTACAGTAGGTGGTGATGTTCTTCTATATTTTAAGGGCCCACGATCAATGTATTGACAATTCTGGCTCCTAAACAAGTAGAAGGGTTTACAATGTTTCTGTGCCTTGCATTGAAGACGATCTGCTTGCGTTTCCAGGCCGGAGTTATACCAGGCTTTTCTGTCTATATAATCTATATGATGATGGAGTCCAAGTAAATACCCACAATTATGAAATTGTGAAATGTTGCCTGGATGATCTTGCGCTCAGAGATAAATTGCACATATCGTAAAACGTCAACATGAAGAAAAGCGAGTAGAACACACAAAGGCGTAGCTATAGTGTTTGGCGCCCGGGGGACAAGATTCGCGCCCGGGGATAAGATTCATTTTAACTCACCCCCTTTTATTTTTTCAAATCTCAAACCCATTATTTTCATCATTAAAATAATATCAAAGCACATTTTGGCGCCCCAGCTAGCTGGCCCCCGGGGACATCTATCCCCCCCACCCCTGCCTGCCCTTTCGCTATGCCTCTGAGAACACATTAACAAGTCATGTTTCAGTCAGTCCCATAATTCTTCGAGTTCAGATGAAATGGATTTCAAGAGAGATTATCAAGTAAAGATTGTTAGGAATCAATGTTACACAAGCTTGCCTTTAATTAATGTAATATTTCTTAAGAGGCTTCACCGTGACTATAAGTGTGAATATATTTCTAAGCACTCTCTTTCCTGTACAGGATTGAGCCCACTCCTCACTATGTACTCCGTTTGTTTCCCCCAGGTCGGAGACTCCAGTGATTTTCTCTCCAGGCCAGCAAAAGCCAACTCAAAACTTGAGCAGTTCTTCAATCCCACCAAATCGGTGGGTCAGCCAAGGTATGCCTCAAGTAGTGTCACCAGGTGACATTTGTTTGACAAATAACTTTCCAGGACTAAACGAATATGCAGCTAAACTATTCACTACAATTATTGAAATGGTGATCCAAAGAATGTTTCCAAACTGGACAAAAATCATCAATGAACATTTTTAAATGAAACTATTTAAGATGTGACGTTACTATATTCAGGAAAATAACACGGATATCTGACCAGATGTCTGGTAATGTCACTCTACAAAGAGCTGATGTTGAATTCCATTCATATTTAAATACATTGAATTTTTTAATTCAGAAATGTGTGAAAACTGTGTTAAGTAATTTGTAGTTATCATTCAAAATTTAGAAAGTTAATCAAGTGTTTGGGGATATTTGTCTTTGGCAATGTTACACGCAACAGGATTAAAACTGCAGTCTCTCACTCCCCACAGGTACATCACCACGATGAGAGACAACATCATGTACGATGACAACAGGAACAAGGCTCTGTTGGACGCCGACGACAACAACAGCGCCGACCTTAGGCCAGTGGTGTCCGGGAACACTTGCAGCCTGTCCTCTAGCTCGGACCTTCAACACGTTGAATCCGACTGTGACTGTGATGGTCGTCCGCCGGCCCACTGGGAGCACAGCGACAACTTCAACAACAACCGTGGCGGTCTGTTCGCGTCGCCCGCGAGCACCAACACCACCGTCGGCAGCCACAGTCTCATGGCCTGTCCAGCAGATCAGGAAAGTTTTACACGACAACTGCTTCCTGGTGGCGTCGACAATGCCCGGACCTCCAGTCGTTGTCAGAAAGATGAGGTCATCAAGATTTGCATTAACAACGACGGCTCCGACGGCTCCGCTGAAGACGAGGCAGACCTTGAGTCGAGCTGTATCGACAGTCCTCCGAGGGCGTACTCGGGTATGGGTTACGCCTTGGTGGACGCTGTCGTGCTACTGAATGGTTCGTGCGACGAAGATCAACTCGGGATGGCGCGGCGTGTTCCGGTCTGTCCAAACAGCTTGCAGCTCTCACTTTCAACTACACGCACTTCAGCTACACCTTCAATATCAGGAGTTGGGAAACAGAAGAGATCGGAGCAGGCCCAGCTGCCCTGGGACGTCAACAACAATTCTACAAATGTGGACGACTCCTTTGATGAAAGAAGTAGGAAGGCAGAAATCGGTACGAGCTTTCAGGGAAGGATTTCGCTCGGAGTAAATTTATGTCCGCTAGGTACAAGCATGACGACAAATGTTTTCGACTCCAAAATCTGGACTTCGGAAACGTTTCAGTCCGATAAGATCGATATCATCAAGCCTCTTTACGACTTAACATATGCTGAAAGCGAAGATTTCCAGCAAGATGGTGATCTGCTGACAATCTCTTTGAATGAAAAGAAATCGTGGGTTGAGATCGAAACCAGGAAAAAAGATATTGAATACGCTGATACCGATTATAGAAAGAGCGATTCGATACAATCTTTCGTCGTTACTAACCTCATCAACGATGTTCTCAAGAACTATTCCTCGAGTTCATCCCGACGTTCGAATATGGAAGATAAGATCAGCAGTAACAACAAGACTGTCCGCATCGGTTCACGAAATAGTAACGTTTCACGGTTCCATAGCCTCCTAGGCCAAGACAAAGAAATGACCGACCTTGATGTTTCTGCAGCAGTGGACACCACGGCGTTCAGTGGCTCGTCTACTAGCGCCAGTGACTTAGAAACGGTCACCCTTAACGATCTGGGCGCGGACATCAACCAATGCGCATGCGGCGGCCTGCCTGATTCCGCATGCAGTTTTTCCAAAAGTAACTTTTCTAATCTTCCCCGTTCACCTTCACATCGGACGGAACCACGCCAAACAAAAAATCACAGAAACACCCCTGCGTTTCGATTTGGCGGAAGCTGTAGGTCGGTACCTGGATCTGAAACAATTTTCAATTCGACACTCGTGTGTGAGAGTTCAAGGCCATTTGACCCTCTATCTTCAATGGACAACACGTCAACTCAGTCTAGTATAAGTGCACCGAGTATGAAAGACTCTCTTCCCGTGAATGTCAATGTCAGGAAAATTCAGCAAATGGGCGAGCACAGTCTCCCCATTGACACAGCGCAACTCCAAATCCTGGGTCAGGAAGGCAGAACGCAGAATGTCGGTGGGGATGATCTTGAAACTCTCATGCTGTTTTCCGAGACCGCTAGTTCCAGGCACTTACGCAAAGCACAGCGTGCCATTGACACGAGCCACAGCAAAGAATTCTTCAGGTGGGATTTTGAAAGTTATAACGTTATGGCCGAATCGAGTGACAACAACTGCGACTGTCTTAATGCCGACCATTTGCAGATAGCAGACGACTGGGAGGTGGGGGCAGAGGACATGACCCTCGACCGCGACTACCATGAGTGGGGACAGGTCATGATCTCAGATCAAGAAACAGCTCCTTACGGGGGCCCGTGCCACGGATGCAACACGGTCGATCTGAACAACAACAGCACCCGTCGTTGCTGCTGCTGCTGCTATGAATGCAAAGAGGACGATAAAAGCTATCCCCATGAAAGCGAGTCGGACCTCGAAAAAACCATGCACAGTCTCACCAAGATATCGCAACCGACGAACTTGGACAAGGCGAGACAGGACGTCAAACACGAAAAGTCGCTCGAGGAGCTGGCCAATTATTTTATAGCCAATGTTCCAACAAGGAAGTCTGGTGCTAACCCAGTGAAAGGGGGCGGCACGTCCAACACCATGGTCAACAGCAATGCCAACAACAACTGCGACTCGGCGGACAGCAATGGGTGTCGGAGAGGCCCGCGTTCGACGGACGATGGGGACGTAAAGACGAGGAGAGAACTCGTAGGTAATGGTTGTAAAGGCGGCAAAGTTCGTCTCCCGAGCAAGGGAGGGGAAGGAACTAACAAAGAGGCCGGGAAAAGAAACGACGGGTATACTAGTGAATCGTGTGCAAGTGACGGTGACGTGTCTAGAAGCGAAATTACGAGTGAGGTCACTGATAAGGATTTTGGTATTTCCAGGTCAAAAATTAAAAATGTCGATAGAAAAAGAACGCACGGTCATTGGGGTAAACATACAAAAGGACTTGGAAACATCTTCAAAAATCCGATTAAACCTCAATGTCGCTTTGGAAAGGCCTGCAATTCGAATGAGAGAGTGGACAAGGAATTCCCTATAAGTACAAAGAAGTCGGTGTCTTTTGTGTTTAGAAAGAAGAAGAGAAGAGAAACTCTGGGCGAAATTGACACGGCGGAGCACGCCTGCAGCAGGGCAAAGTCAGGCGTGAAAGAAGTCCCACCTAGTAATACCTGGAAAGGTGGCTGCACATGGGCAAAAGCGAAGGTGGCGGAGGGTAACTTGAGCAGTAACAGATCACCGGACAGAGAATTGCAGTGCCGCTACAGCAGACCACACGTTAGCCAATCGGATGAAGATTCAGATGACGATGACACGGATGAGTCAGAAAACGATGAATTGGCGACGGAGTCAGAAGATGGGGAGTCAGAGACTGAATCAGAAATGGAATCGGAGGTGGAGACCTGTGCAAAAAGTTACACCGCACCTAACAAAGTAGCTAAGACTGCGCCTTCGCATCCATCACCACAGAGATCGTCCCCAAAAACAGACAACCTTGAGGTAGAGACAGGCCAACAATCTTTGGGAGCGACGGAATACCCCAGTGTGGCAACGCCCCAGGAGGCCGCCAGGAGCAAACCGCCAAAGAAACGATGGTTTTCGTTTTGGCCATTCACAAAGAAATCCGCAGAAAAGATGAAAGATGCGAAACAAGATTGCTGTGTGCCGGATGAAAAACAATTTCATCTCTCGAACCACGGGAAGGACGACGTCCAGAAAAAGCCGGAAAGAAGCATGTCTGACACAGCTGTTCAAACCAAGGCTTTGAGCACAGACAAATTTAAGAAACTCCACGGTCCATTGTTTCAGGGGTCGGCGCCAGGGGTCATGCCGTATCCGATTACCGTCAGCCCCATCTTATACCCAACCATTACACAGGTCATGCCCCGATACCCCGTCTTGGCGAATCATATCCCTACTTGCGTTCCCCAGTTGCAGCCTTACCACGTCTACCCTCGGCCTATGATAAACATGAACTACAGCCGGAAGTATGAGGCGCCCCCACCGAGAGCAAGGCAGACACCCAATCGCCACGCATGTGCGTACTAGTGTTAAAGTTGAAAACACAAAATTATAGGTTTGTAAACTAGAACAAAATCCATGAGGCCAAGAGAGAAAGAAACATAGACATATAGAGCGACGCAGCCAAATTTGGTGCGAATTCTCCGGAACTGAAGCGCGCTCTGGCCGTTATTTCCTCTCTATTATTTTATTCTATTTTACAAATCTTTGTTTGAATAAGATTGAATTCTTCTATTTTGGCGTTTGCGTTGCAGTTTCTTTATATCAAATACATTGTGTGCATGTCTATGACGTCATTGTCCGACAGTTCATTTGGGCCACAACTGTCACCGTACACAAATCTGACCTTAATGCGTTAACTGGTGTTTCGATCAACTTAAAAGAAAGCATTCTCATTTAATTGAGTATAATTATTTTTTTAATCGAAAATACGTTAATTTGAACCTAAGAAGGTTACACTTCTCTTGCGTTTAACAAGAATTATTTTTATATGTACGCTGGTTGTAATCTGGCAAAAATTTTAATTGGCCAAAGGAAGCCACTTGATCAATCAGTTCTACACACAATCGATGAGGTTGTTACAAATTGTACCAATGTGTTTTTTTAGAACAAAAAACACAATCCAAACAATCAGTTACAACCGGCCAAGAGACTATAAGATAATAATAAATGTCACATGAAGTATTGCTAAATTTAAATTCTTAAAAAACAAAAATAGAAGGAACAAAATTAAATTAAGTGAGAGGATTAAAATGTGTACACATATTAAAAACTAAATTCGACAAATATTCCTAGATGTTTAACTTTCATACACCGTCCTCTTAATGAGCTTGTCTGTGGAAAACTGTGAGTGAAAAGATGGGGACCTGATGGAGCTCAAGAAAGCATTTAATATTCCCGGTGTTAAAGCCACATTCGATTTTTAAAGCGAATTTTTTTTTTTGGTGAAAATGTTGAACAAATCATTATAAATGTAGGAATGTAGAAGTGTGTCGATCAGAACATAAAAGTTACTGTATATGAGTTGAAATCTAAAGGAAGATTTCTTCATCTCCGGGACTCATCGATAAAATCAACAGTTTTTTAAAAGGTGTTACCATTAACTTTGTATTAGCGCAAAACATAAAATACGTCACGCTATTTTTGCCAATTTCGGACCCTCGTTATGCAGTCATCAAACATTTTTCACACTACTCAGATACCCTCGTTCTCCAGTCATCAAACGTGTCACACTACTCAGATCCTCTCGTTCTCCAGTCATCAAACGTGTCACATTACTCAGATCCTCTCGTTCTCCAGTCATCAAACGTGTCACACTACTCAGATCCTCTCGTTCTCCAGTCATCAAACATTTGTCACACTACTCAGATACCCTCTTTATCCAGTCATTAAACGTGTCACACTACTCAGATCCTCTCGTTCTCCAGTCATCAAACATGTGTCACACTACTCAGATACCCTCGTTCTCCAGTCATCAAACGTGTGTCACACTACTCAGATCCTCTCGTTATCCAGTCATCAAACGTGTCACACTACTCAGATCCTCTCGTTCTCCAGTCATCAAACGTGTCACACTACTCAGATACCCTCGTTATCCAGTCATCAAACTTGTCACACTACTCAGATCCTCTCGTTATCGAGTCATCAAACATTTGTCACACTACTAAGATCCTCTCGTTATCCAGTCATCAAACATGTGTCACACTACTCAGATCCTCTCGTTCTCCAGTCATCAAACATGTGTCACACTACTCAGATACCCTCGTAGTAGATCGTCACAAAATCGTGACCCCTCCGACCAACACCTTTTTTAGATCTTAAAAATTATGTGGATTGGCGCTAATCTTCTTGGATAAACCGTCAAACGTAAAACTATATGAGTGTATGCGTGTATGAGAGTATGAGTGTCAGCGGGGTAGCCAGCGTGTTTGGCGCCCGGGGAAAAGATTCGCGCCCTGGGATAAGATTCATTTTAAAGCGCCCTCTTTTCTTTTATTTCAACTCTCAAACCCATTATTTTCATCAATAAAATAATATCTAAGCACATTTTGGCGCCCCTAACTAGCTGGCGCCCGGGTACATCTGTACCCCCTGCCCCCCCTTACGCTACGCCTCTGATAAGTGTATGAGTGTAATATCATAATTTGACTGATTTGAATATTCCATACAACTTTCTTCAATACAAAACTAACCACTAAAAGGTTGAATACCTGCACCGACTCTTTTTCCAGACCTCTAACTTTACCCTTGACACTACTACAGCACACTAACTTTACCCTTGACACTACTGCAGCCCTCTAACATTACTCTATGACAGCACTACATCCTTCTAACCTTACCCTATGACAGCACTACAGCCCTGTAACACACTAACATTTCCCTTGACACTAGTACAGCACACTAACATTTCCCTTGACACTACTACAGCACACTAACATTTCCCTTTACCCCACTAGAGACATCTTACTTTACCATATGACGCCACTAAAGATCTCTAACTTTACTTGAGAACACTAATGACCTCTGTATAACTTTACATGTGACACCACTCCTGGCCTCTAACCTTACCCCATCACACCACTACAGCCCTCTAACATTACTCTATGACAGCACTACAGCTTTCTAACCTTACCCTATGACAGCACTACAGCCCTGTAACACACTAATTTTTCCCTTGACCCCACTAGAGACCTCTTACTTTACCATATGACACCACTATAGACCTCTAACTTTACTTGGCACCACTATTGACATCTGTATAACTTTACATGTGACACCACTCCAGACTTCTAACATTACCCTATGACACCACTCGTGACGTCTAGATTTACCCTTTCACCCCACATCAGAAATAACCTTACCATCGTGGCACACAGAAATATCCTTACCATTGTGGCACATAGAAATAACCTTATCATTGTGGCACATAGACATAACCGTACCATTGTGGCACACAGCTCAACTCCACGATAAAGTCACGTTCAAAGACGAGTTCCTGAGCCTCGAGAAGTACAAAAAACACTTGATGAGGACCTTATCGTTTGATGTGGCCTTGAGAAATCTCGATAAAAACAGGTGAGGATAACGTAGGTACGAGTCGCACGTCACGGGATACGTGGTTCTCAGTGATGCATTTTGGTTAACATCGGAATTGAGTTTTTCATCATTCTTTACTTATTTGGACAGCAGCAGAAGAGATTCAGGTGGAGATTTTGACTCACTGACCAAAATGAGATTTAAAAAAAAAAGACAGAACAAACAAATAAAATTATTATTTTAGATTTTACCAAATAGTGATGATGTTACATTATTTGTATTTAAACTATTTATTTGTTTAAATAACTTCTTTCATAACTGATATGCCGTTTCTTCTTCTTCCTTCTATATATTAAGGGCCCACGATCAATTTATTGATCATTCTGGCTCCTATGCACGAAGAGGGGATTTGCAATGTTTCTGTGCCTGGTGTTGATGAGGATATTTCACCGGTACAAGGTCTACTTAGTGAGGGTATCATGAACTGTGGGTTGGAAAGCCTAAGGCAATAGACGCAAATGTGTCAAATGTTGTCGCCTCAACTGTTCCTTTTGGAAGCTTGTTCCAGTCCATGATTGTCTTTGGCAGGAATGAGCAGTTCCTATACTGGCTTTTCGCTTGTATGAGCCGGAACGGCCTGTCATGGCCTCGTCGCTGTCTATGGGGGAGAGGATAGAGTTTCTGTTTCATGCCAGAGCAGTGTACCAGCTCATTATTTATCTTGTACACCATGTTTTCCCAAGGTTCTACTACATTCTTCCACCAGACGACACTCGGGTCACCGTGGAGATGGTAGCGGCCGGGGACGCTGACTACTACAACGCCAGCTACATGGACCTCGGCGGGGATATCCATTACATCGCCGCCCAGACGCCATTTTCTCCGGCAACAGTCAGTGACTTCTGGAGGCTGGTCTTACAGAACAAGTGGGTCTTGCCATGTTCCTTTACAGGAAAGTTTGGAAAAGGGGGGCGGGGTTGAGTCAGGGCTCCATAGGATTGGAGAAAATCCGAACATTGAACATTTCTTTTCGATCACATATAACGAGTTTGGATTTTTGTTTAATTAATTAATGTACTGTTATAATAAGTAAGGCATCACTATTCTGGTGGGTATGTTGTCAAAGATGGCCGACTGTTGTCCGTCGAAGTAAACAATAGATGGCCAGTCATGAATTTTGGGGGACATCGGCATTCCTCTCTGAGATCATCACTTAATTCACTTCTCTGAAATCATCACTTACTTCACTTCTCTGAGATCATCACTTACTTCACTTCTCTGAAATCATCACTTACTTCACTTCTCTGAAATCATCACTTACTTCACTTCTCTGAGATCATCACTTACTTCACTTCTCTGAGATCATCACTTACTTCACTTCTCTGAGATCATCACTTACTTCACTTCTCTGAGATCATCACTTACTTCACTTCTCTGAGATCATCACTTACTTCACTTCTCTGAGATCATCACTTACTTCACTTCTCTGAGATCATCACTTACTTCACTTCTCTGAGATCATCACTTACTTCACTTATGCCTTTTACCCCGTCTAGGATCCGGCAACTTCCTTTTCCTATCAGTGGGTTACTTCTTGACACAAACGGTTGATGGTGAAGAACTATTTGAAGAAAGGTGTCATTGTAAAATTAAACACATTTTGGACGATACATCCCACCCTTTTCTCGCAGATACTTAGGATCGGCCCATTCGGGGACGAATTCTTTCTCTCAGAGCGAGGACTGAAAGATAAACAAATTCTTTTGTTTCCCAATCTGTACGAATTTACAAGCGTGCTCCCAATGAAGTCACAAATCTCAATGAGAACAAAAAAGCCCCTGATATGGCTAAGAGAATTCCCTAAATGCTGTTTTGTGTTCAAATTGTTTTATTTATGTGCTGAAAATGTGCAATGCAGCCCCCCAAAAAATTCCCTTTCTTTGCAATCAATAAAATAATCTTATCTTATCTCATCTTATCTATAGGATCTCTGAGATCTTCACTTATGCTTTTACCCCGTCAAGGGCGTAGGCTCTCTGTGATAGCGTCGATCTAAAATTAAGTCTTTTTTCCCCCAAAATTCTTGTATTTTGTTGAGATCCTGGACTCTACGAAATACAACATTTAACGTTTAAAGGTCTTTGTTGGTGCACAGGGTACAAACTATTGTGATGATGTGCGCATGCGTGGAAGGAGGTATCATAAAATCGGAACAGTTCTGGGCCAGCACGGGTGTGTACGCTGGGGGTCAAGTGCTCGTAGAGACAATGTCTCAAGTCCAGTATGCTGACTTTGTCGTTCGGTGAGTGCCTGTCGTGTATGGATTTGTTCTGTGTATGCTGGTTTACGTTTCATGCGACTTAGGGTGACATGAATTATTTCATTATCTGTAAGGTATTTCGTGATTTTAGATGTGATATATTTCAAAATACTATTTATTTTGAATCGTATGTATTATAAATGTTAGCTGTTTCAAATCGTATCAATTTCAAATGTTATCTATTTTATATGACATCTATTTCAAATGTTATCTATTTTATATGACATCTATTTCAAATGTTATCTATTTTATATGACATCTATTTCAAATGCTATCTATTTTATATGACATCTATTTCAAATGTTATCTATTTTATATGACATCTATTTCAAATGTTATCTATTTTATATGACATCTATTTCAAATGTTATCTATTTTATATGACATCTATTTCAATCCTGATTTAGAACGCTTAAGCTTACTTCCTCGTGTGCCGACGAGGTCATCGTGACCCAATTTCAGTTCATGACCTGGCCCACGAACGGTGTCCCCGATGATCCCATTCCCCTCCTGGACCTGAGGTACAGAGTTCGACATTACTATGGCAGCAGGACCACGCCCATCCTGGTGGTCTGTGGGACCGGTGCGGCCCGCTCGGCCGTGTACATTGCTGTGGACCTGCTCATAGAGGAATACGGAAGGAACGGATGTGTGCGTTTAAATGCTGTTACCTTTTTGCCTCTTACATTTTAACCACTATTAGTTTAGAGAAGACCTGTCTGCCCCTTACATTTTAACCACTATTAGTTGAGAAGACCTTTTTGCCCCTTACATTTTAACCACTATTAGTTGAGAAGAGCCTCCTGCCCCTTACATTTTAACCACTATTAGTTTAGAGAAGACCTTTCTGCCCCTTACATTTTAACCACTTTTAGTTTAGAGAAGACCTTTTTGCCCCTTACATTTTAACCACTATTAGTTTAGAGAATAGCCTTCTGCCCCTTACATTTTAACCACTATTAGTTTTGAGAAGACCTTTCAGCCCCTTAACTTCTTATGTTGTTGTTTGACTAGGGCCTAACCCGGTGCAGTACTTTTACACCGGGGCCGGGTATTTTGAGAAAAAACAAATTCAACTAATAACCGGAGTTCGACCGTCACGCGTGACGCTTGTTGCGTGACAGCACACGTGGAGTTGGGGGAGGAGCGTTTTCGAAGCGAAAGCAGGACACACCAGAAGCAAAATATATACAAAAGATGCTTAGTGATAACAGTGATAAGATATTCAGTAACTTATAGAATGGGAAATCACCCGGTCCTTAAAAATAATATATAGTGTTTTTTTTCTCTCGAAAAATAAGAACTAACACGGAAAATTAGCCCAAGCCTGTTGGTTCGTGATTCTAGTAGTATAAGCGTTACCCCCCCCCCCCCCCCCCAAACAAAAAAAAAAACCAGAATAAATATTGCCCAAGACTGAAATATACCGGTAAGTAAAGAGAACTCGAGACTTACTTTCCAATCAAATCACTGAGAGATATTTTTTAAATGTCGTCACAAGAAGTGCCTTTATTGTTGCAACAGATGAATACATTTAGGTTTTTTTTTAGGTGAACAATAAACCTGCAAATAAGCAAAGTTATTTTTTATTTTCTAATAGGGGTTTGCTTTTGTGTGTGTGGGGGGGGGGGGGAATACTATCTTAAGGTACCGTCTCATTTTCATAGAAACATGATCATTTAACAAATACGGCAATATAAAAAATACGGTAATAAAACAGATACGGTAATATAACAAATACGGTGATATAGCAAACACGGTAATATAGCAAATACGGTAATATAACAAATACGGTAATATAACAAAAACGGTTACATGACAAATAAGGTAATAAAACAAACACGGTAATATAACAAATACGGTAATATAGCAAATAAAAAAATATAACATAAATGGTTATATAACAAACATGTTAAAAAAACACGGTTATATAAGAAGCTATTTATGGTGTCAACAAGTTTCATTCATCTTCTTACGCGTCCTCCAACAGGTCAATGTGTACAACTTTGTGAAGAGAATGCGCAAGTCGCGCCCTTTTATGGTGCGCACCTTGAGTCAGTACATATTTATCTACGAATGTCTGTTTGAAGAGTTCCAAGCCGGGGACACCGTCCTAAGAACGGACCTCAGGGAGAGATACAAGGCGTTGTGTCAGAAGAATCCACAATCTGGTAATAGGGTTTAGGTGTCACATCAACTCGTCCCTCTATCTCTAGATTAGTTGTGATTAAGTGTCACATCAACTCGTCCCTCTATCTCTAGATTAGTTGTGATTAAGTGTCACATCAACTCGTCCCTCTATCTCTAGATTAGTTGTGATTAAGTGTCACATCAACTCGTCCCACTATCTCTAGATTAGTTGTGATTAAGTGTCACATCAACTCGTCCCTCTATCTCTAGATTAGTTGTGATTAAGTGTCACATCAACTCGTCCCTCTATCTCTAGATTAGTTGTGATTAAGTGTCACATCAACTCGTCCCTCTATCTCTAGATTAGTTGTGATGGACACTTTTTTTTTCATCGATTCATTTTGAAATATCAAATTGTAGCATTCAATTTATTGTTTTGTTTATTGTTACTTTATTGGTCTCTCTCCCCCCTCTCTCTGTCTCTATCCCTCTGCCCCTCCTCTCTCTCTCCCCTCCCTCTTTCCCATTGTTTCTTCCCCTCTCTCTCTCCCATTCTTTCTCCCTCTCTCTCACTGTACTCCTCTCTCTCCCTCTACCCCTCTATCTCTTGATCTACCACTCTCTACCTCTCTCTCCCTCTCTCTCCCTTTCTCTCACTCTCTCTCTCCCTCTCTCTCCTCTTCCTTTCCCCCATCTCTATCTTTCTCTAGATAAGCTCCCTTTAAGTATGCATGTATTATGGGGAAATATTGTTTTGGTAAACAAGAACTTATTGTAATTCCTTTATAATAAAAGGAATATGTTGTTGTTTTAAGGGTGAAAGTAAAACTAAGTCATAAGAAGTTTGACTTGGAAAATACCTTATGTAAAATAGTGACTGAAGATCTCGAGAAGGTATAGGATGATGTAGACCTAACCTTTAGCGCAACTTTGTCATGCTAACTTTGTGATTATTGGTGTTGTTTTTTCCTTCGATGTTTGAAATACGGGAAACATGACTTGATCTACCGCCATCTTACTTGGTGGTGCATTTTGTGGTTCTGTCACGCTAATTTCGTATCTATGATTATGTCTTGCTGATGTTTTACCGATGTCTGTACCGATAATTTACCAATGTCTGTACCGATAATTTCGCATATCCCCAGACTTCACATTCCTGATGGATCAGTTCAGATTACTCCTCAACTTCACACCAGAGCTCACGCCACGCACGTGCACTATAGCAATGTTGAAGGAGGTCAGTTGGGAAATAGAGGGTTAGAAATTAGAGTGGTCGCTGGAAGAAATAGAGGGTTAGAAATTAGAGTGGTCGCTGGAAGAAATAGAGGGTTAGAAATTAGAGTGGTCGCTGGAAGAAATAGAGGGCTAGAAATTGGAGTGGTCGCTGGAAGAAATAGAGGGTTAGAAATTATAGTGGTCACTGGAAAAACTGTTTTTGAACCATTTTTTAAAAGATTTTTTTTTTGGGTTCTTGTGTATAAACTGAGGAACCAGATGTAGCTTCTTAGCACTGTAGCTCTGTAAAGCTGTAACTCTGCAGAAAGTGCTTTACAATAAATCTCATATTTGCATACCCAAGACAATAACCAACTCCCCCCCCCCCCCCCCCCCGGTGTCCTCAGAATGCCATGAAAAATGTCGATCAGAAAATTGTACCGCCTGACCTCTACTGCCCATACCCAGTCAATGAAAGTGAGTCCACGCAAGCTTAGGACCTCTGCACGAGTTGTGTAGACAGGGTTAGTGCTGCCTAGTAGAGGCCGACCGAATTTCGGTTTCGGCACCGAAAGTTGTCATTAATCCCTTTCGATCAATACCTAATATGTGTAGAAAGCGTGGTAATTGTATTATAAAAGCAAAGGGCCCCCATGGGTCATTTTTAAAATGAATTTTGCTCGCCTATACCCCAAGTCAAAATAAAGGGGGGTAATTTTATCGATTTGAAAAAAATGGTATTTAATTTTCCTTGAGGTGATTGTAGCAAGTAATTCAACTGGTTTTAAGGAACAAATAAAAAAAATCGTAGATTGACAGGGTACTGAAAACATGTTTGTTTACTATTGCTTGAGGTGATATCAAGCTAACACAATACATCAACGCTGTGGTGGTGGACGGGTACAGACGCAAGAGTGAGTACATCATCACACAGACACCCCTGCACCACACGGTCTTTGACTTCTGGAGAATGGTGTACGAGTTCCAGGTGGGTGGCTCAATCGATGGTGGGATATCGAGCTGTTTGTGGGATTTGGTACGTAGGACGAATGGGCGAATGGGGCAACAGGACACGTTGGTGGGAGAACAACACAGTGGCGAGAACGCTAGGTGACGTGGCAGTTTTGTGACGTGACAACTTAATGACATGACAACATTGTGACAGGGTAATTTGTAGCAGGACACATTATTGGGAGAATAATACAGTGGCGATATCAAAATGCTACAGGACAGCTTTGTGACGTGACAACTTAATGACAAGACAACCTTGTGACACGGCAATTTTGTGACAGGAAAACTTTGTGACATAACAGTTTTAGTACAGTTAAGTCAGGTGGTGACACTACAACACAGAGACAAGAAGAACAACTAGGCTGTATGTAAATCTTGAAGCGAAACCTTGATTCCCCTGTATCCAGGCTCAAACCATCGTTCACCTGGGAGGATGTCGAGGCCCCAATCAGGAACAGTACTTCCCGAAAACCTATGTTCGTCAGTTCGGGTGCCTTCAGGTGCAGCACGTGAACACCGTGAAATCGGGACCCATGACTACAAGGAATCTCAAACTGTGGACAACGAGCCAAGGTGGCGTGGACAAGAGAGCTATACGACACGTCAGTTTAATGGACTTTTTAAAAAAAAATTTTTGTTTTGTTATTAAACCAATGTTTCATTTGAAGGTACATAGTTTCTTGAAAGTATAATACTTATATACTTATATTACTGATGAGGACGTCTGCTTGTCATGTGACGAGATCGTCTGCGTAGCGTGTATACTAACTGAGAGAAGTTATGTTTAATTTTTTAAAATTTTGTTTTAAGGAAACAAGCACAATACATTTTACGATCCAATGAAAACAGAATTTGTGGACCAAAATTGGCATTTCTGGACCCTGAAAGAATACTATATTTGAATATTCAAATATAATTAATACGTGCCTGCAAGGAAAAGTAGAAAATAAAGGAGGTGTATCAAATTTAAGATTGGGAACAAAATATTGATTCGGAAATGGAAAGTGAAAGAAGAGAATTGGGAACTGTATCCCAAAACAGCTGAGTGCCAGCTGAAATAGGATAACAGTACCTTGCTGACTGTGGACATTGCCTGCTGAAATGTGATAACAGTAGTTTGCTGATGGTGGACATTGCATGCTGAAATGTGATAACAGTAGCCTGCTGACTGTGGACGTTGCCAGCTGAAATGTGATAACAGTAGCCTGCTGACTGTGGACATTGCCAGCTGAAATGTGATAACAGTAGCCTGCTGACTGTGGACGTTGCCTGCTCAAATGTGATAACAGTAGCCTGCTGACTGTGGTCATTGCCAGCTGAAATGTGATAACAGTAGCCTGCTGACTGTGGACATTGCCAGCTGAAATGTGATAACAGTAGCTTGCTGACTGTGGACATTGCCAGCTGAAATATTGATTCGGAAATGGAAAGTGAAAGAAGAGAATTGGGAACTGTATCCCAAAACAGCTGAGTGCCAGCTGAAATAGGATAACAGTACCTTGCTGACTGTGGACATTGCCTGCTGAAATGTGATAACAGTAGTTTGCTGATGGTGGACATTGCATGCTGAAATGTGATAACAGTAGCCTGCTGACTGTGGACATTGCCAGCTGAAATGTGATAACAGTAGCCTGCTGACTGTGGACGTTGCCTGCTCAAATGTGATAACAGTAGCCTGCTGACTGTGGTCATTGCCAGCTGAAATGTGATAACAGTAGCCTGCTGACTGTGGACATTGCCAGCTGAAATGTGATAACAGTAGCTTGCTGACTGTGGACATTGCCAGCTGAAATGTGATAACAGTAGCCTGCTGACTGTGGACCATTTGACATTGCTATTAAACTTTATGTTTGTGGCAGTGTGTCTTAAAATGGTTTGGTTTAACCCTCAGTAAACTGATAGAGCTCATGTACAGTGTAGCGAAATGATGGTTGTCTAAAAAATGTGTCGCCAACAGGAAATGTTTGGAAAGCAGTACTCTAAACCCATTGTGCTCTAAACCCATTGTACTCTAAGCCCAGTGTGCTCTAAACACTCTCTACTCTAAGCCCATTGTACTCTAAACCCGCTGCACTCGAAACCCGCTGTACTCTAAACCCGCTGTGCTCTAAACCCATTGTGCTCTTAACCCGTGGTGCGACTACTCACTTCATGTAGTTTGCATTCTTGGAAGGTCTTTACTGACCCAATCTTACAGCAAAAGTCTGCGTTACGTAAGAAAAATGAACGTTTCTTTGTTGTCCAGTTTCAGGTCAAGCAATGGGATGACCACGACTCGCTGCCCAATAATAGAATAGACCAGTTTCCTGAGAGCAAAGCTAACATGCTCAGTTTGATTGAAGTAGTGCTAGATTGGCAGGTAGTAGCCAACAGGTATGTATTGACATTGTGCTACATTAGCAGGTAGGAGCAGATTACACAGGTATGTAAAGAAGGTATTGGCTTGTTTGGCAGTTAGTAGCCAACTTGTATCTGTTGGAGTAATAGGTATCTGACCATTTTGTATTAAAATGATAGGAGATGACTAAACCAGTGGCTCTCGACCATATTTGTTCATGACACCCAGTTCCCTCGGCAAACTAATGTAGTAGCTGGCAACAATGCGAGGGCCTCAGCCTAGTGTGTGCAGAACTTGCCTATACCATTAGTTACTTAAAATAGGTTCAAGTTCTTAAATATTCTACTCCTTTCTAACAAATTCAGTAGAGTCAGTTGAATGAAATGATTTTAATTACAATTGCCGACACTATCACAAGTGTCACGGCACACCTAGCTTATCTGGCGGCCCTTTTGTCGCGGCACATTCGTTGACACTAGTCATCTATCCAGTTGATTTCCAAGTGACAGTTGTAAACTATGCTAGTGAATATTCTTTGTGACATGTATTTCATTTAAGCCTTTTAAACGTACTGTTGACCATCTTTGTCGGTCATCTTTTTGACCATCTTTCTGGACCATCCTTGAGGATTATCTTTGTTGACCATCTTTGTTGAACATCTTTGTGGATTATCTTTGTTGACCATCTTTGTTGACCATCTTTATATATCATCTATGCTGACCATCTTTGTGTGACATCCTTTGTTGACCATCTTTGTTGACCATCTTTGTTGACCATCCTTGTTGACCACCTTTGTTGACCATCTTTGTTGACCATCTTTGTGACCATCTTTGTTGACCATCTCCGTTGACCGTCTTGGCTGATCATCTTTTCAGACGATCGAGACCGGTCGTTGTGGTGTGCAGGGACGGCGCCACACTTTCCGGTCTGTTTGTGACATGCGCAGTGATATGTGAAAAGATGCGAGAGAACAAGGAAGTGGACCTGTACAGAACGGTCAAGCACATCAAGAGACGGCGCCCCCAGATCATCTCTGACTTTGTAGGCATTCGCTGTCACATCGTGTTCAAAACTGTACATGTTTACCTACAATAATACAGGGTAATGAGGGGGAGAGACTGCAATCAGGTTAGCAAAAAAAAAAAAGGTAATGAATAAAACAAAGTAAGGGAAAACAACAAACGTGTCGATAGGAAGCCTTCGTCAGTGAACAAACAACAGAAAAAAAAACAGAATTAAATTTTAAAATAAAGGCACATAGCTGAAAAGTAGTATCCGAGAGGGCAACAAAAGAATTGTGACAGAAAATAATTAGGTTGGAGATTAAACACTGGCAAAAAGGGAAAAACAAGAGGAGAAGTAAGTCCACTGCGATTGGTGTTGACGCGGAGGGGCGCAGCAAAAACTCAACATATTGATGAAAACATGACATTCATGCCATGTGGTGTCAAGGTTCCATAAGTCTGGATCAGCTTGTCACCGATCATGAAATATTATGAAGTCTTCGCTGATCCTCGAGGCATACTACCTTTAGTTTAGAATGACATATTCTAATGAGTCAAAGTTTATGAAAGGGTTATCTTAAATTACCCTTGATCTTATTTAAAAAAAAAAAATATTTAGATGCTCTCATTCTGGTTACCTACATAAAAAAGTTAGATTTATATTTAACTTAAAACACTGAGAAGGAGGAGGGTATTCGGTCGGGACTTCACATATTTTTAATATTAAGCATATTGGGGACTATATTTATGATCAACGACATATATTGTGTGGGAAGGCTTGTGTGTGTGTAAAAAAGGGAGGGGGTGCGAATACAGTACTGAAAATATTCAAAAACCAAGAATCGCTCAGATTAAAATTACAAATGTATTTTGTGTCCTATAGGACCAGTACCGTTTCTTACACCAGGTCCTCTGGGAGTTTATCATCACTCATCTCGACCTCGATCAAGATGTCCTAGACACAGAAAGTCAGGAGGATGACTCGACGACTGGTTTGTCTGCCCTTGTGTTCTCGTGATCATCTCCCATTTCCTTACTTGCACATTAGCATCGAATCATTTTGTCCACATTGGGGACGATCTTTGTGTTCATCATTATGTATGTAGGGTGGGTTGGACAGGTTGTGGTGTACGCAGCTAAATAAGTAAGAGACAGCCCCGAGGGACAGGTCTGTGACAGACCGTTGTGACAGATTACATGGATGGGATACACAGCTAGATAAGTCTGTGACAGACCATAGTGACAGATATACATAGATGGAATAAAGAGCTATACACATCTGTGACAACCCAGAGTGACAGATATACATGGGTGGAATACACAGCCAGATAAGTCATTGACAGCCTATAGTGACAGACACTCGTGTATCTAATCATTTGGAAGACAATGACAACTGCTGACAAAACATGAAACATGTTCACAATTATCGGACAACGAAAGAAAATATTAAGGTTCCCAAACATTGATGGATAACCCAGGTGTTTGTGTATGTGTTTGGTTGGTAGCTTTTTTCCAATATGGAACACTAACATAACAGTACCTTGAATCGGGACTGGCTATGTGAATGTTTCGTGGTCTCAATGTAGCCCCAAAATGGCAGTTGACAATTATTTTACAAGTTCCGATTTTATTTCCTACATTTTTGAAATATACAATCGCTTTTTTTTTTAATTAAAAGAAATAATGATTCTATGGAGTTTCTAACCCCCTTTTATGTCATCCAACGGTCAGAATATGCGACAGACATTTTAATGGGCCACGAAGGAGAAATATATTTTTTTTTTTTAAATCGGGCCACGAAATAAAAAGTTAAGGAAACGCTAACATAAAAAAACATAGCTCGTTTTAAACGATGGCGAGAGGACATTTTAGAGAAAGAGTTTGTGTGCTATATCGTGCTAGAAAGTTAGATCTTTAAAAAAAACAAGGGCTTAAAAGTAATGAACTGAAATTATGACTTAATCCTATAACTGACCAAATGACTAATCCTGTAACTAACCAAATGACTTTCTCCTAGAAATGACCATACTTAATCCTTTAACTAACCAAATGATTTAATCCTATAACTGACCATACTTAATCATATAACTGACCATACTTAATCATATAACTGCCCCAATGACTTAATCTTATCACCAGATGAAAGTACAGACTCTTTTATCGAAGAACAACATTGTTCTTATCCAATCAAAGCGAAGGCAGCCAGAACATGGGAGCAACTGGCCCCACCAAAGAGTAAAAGCCTGCATATAATCGAAAATGACCTTTCGGGAACTCGAGCGAAGATGGACAATTTGAAACCCGTGCAGAGCCGTCGGATTATGAATTCGAAATCTTTCGGACTCAATGTTTTGAAGGAACCAGGAGTCGACTATTTTAACAGCCAACCATCACTGCCCCACAAAAAGTCTCAGCTGAATACAAATATTCCTGGCGAATCGAAATTTGACCAGTCGCATAAAAAACTTGTGATTGACCATTTGACCTCATCATCCAAACCAAGCTTAAGGACAGTGCTGTCCCATCAGAGGAGAGAAATAGAACTGGATGAGTCGTTGGAGCCATCGAATGAGAATTACGTTTTTACACCTCAACAGAGCCCAATAGCTAGTCATCTCCACAGATCACAGTCAAAGAAGCGACAACTTCCGTTTGACCACAGGGTTATGGATGGCTCTTCTTTACCATGTTACCCCAACTATTCTGATTGGCCAACTCAGTCTCGGGCCAAATACAGGTCGGCCATGTCAGGTCAAAATTTTGACGATCCCAGATTCACAGCTCATTACACCAGAAGCATGCGCCAGCCGTACGAATCAACGAGAGAATCGCCCGAGCAAACGCTGGAAAAAAACTTGTTGTACCGCAGTGACGCCAGCGCGAGGCGCATGGGCACCAATGCTAATCAGCAGCAGTACGAGTTCTACCAGCAGAAGGTGTCGCCAATGGGATCGGAGTACAACCCGAGAACATTGCCACGGGACGCGTTGCAATCGTTCCCCGGCAGAATGTCCCGGGGGGTGGTGCCGACTTCCAAATATTCTAACCTCTCGCGTGAAACGTTCGAGCAGCGAGATTTTAGTAAGAGCTCACTACTCCCGTGGGCGTCTGGTCATGGGCCTCGAGACTTGTCCAGCAGATCACAACGCAGCAGCGGCTACAGACTGAACGTGGATTCCCGGTACAGGATGGGAGGTAACAGAGTGAGTTCGCTGTTGCATTCGTTATATCCATTTGACGACTTCCCTGGTCATGGTTCTCGGTCTGAGTCTAACCTTAAACGATCCCGCGCGTCTGGTCTTGATGAGTTTCTCCGGTCACAAGGGAGGCTATCCTTAAGAGAATTAGATCTCACGTCTGCTGAAGAGGCTAGAAATGCTTCCAGGCGATACGAATCTTCAAATGTTGATTGGAACTCAAGAAACGTTCGCCAGGAATTTACTGCGACTGGGCTGAATTTTCGCGAATATCCACTCAGTACTTGGCCAGGTACACGCAGTAGCGTACACGGTTTGAGTACTTTAGAAGAAGAACCTTCACAAATTCCGCTCACAGCCGAAAAATGTGTTCCTATGGACAGGGACTTACAGGGCTTTGGCAGTACAAAGATATCCCCAAGTCAATTTAACGAAGACACAATCTCAGAACATGTAAGACGGATTGTCTCCAAACGTGCAGATGACCTGCAAGACATGAGGGACAGTGGCCCGTCACCGGATAAGGAACTTGAAATGGCCCCAGCCGAGCGTCCACGTTCACGACGGCTATCTAAAGACGTTGACACCATCTCTTCATTTAGGTCGAAACTGTTTTCAAACAAAGATGATTCGGTGCAAGCAAACTTAGAGTTCGACGATTTTCGAGATGAAATGGCAACGAAACAATCATCCACAGCGGACCCGGGAAAGTCATTACGCTTGTCAGTGCCACATTCGACTCCAGCACCAAACAGATCACATGCCGTGAATTCGCGAGTCTGGAGAAATTCATCAAAATCTGTGAATTCAAAATTGTCAGCAGTTGGTGCCGAAGTCGGAGGAAGATCCAACCTTCTTCGACACGATAGGTCGACCAGGAGACTACCCGACACGCAGAGGGTACCGGCGAATAAAAACGTGATGTCATACTGTTCACAACAGGGGCCATCTGATGTGACGGGAGGTCAACATGACGCGGCGCACGTCGGAAGAAATACGTCCACTGGGCAAGACGATGCCGGGCCCGGAGACTTGAAGGTGAGCGGAAGAACATTTAGAAGGAGTGCTGCGTACAGAGCAGATCAGGTCCCGCTGAATGAGATAACCGGGGATAGTCGAACTGTCAAGGATCGGAAATCATCCATTCAGGTCAGCAATACTTTACCCAAAGGTAACAGTTCTATCAAATCCTATTCGTCCATAAGGAATGAAAGACTAGGCAGCCTCCGTGAAATGGAGAAGAGTCTCAATTCAAAAACGATGTTTAGCAATAATATTCCAGCTGCGGGTGTCACGAGGGACCTATCCGGTAAGAGCAGCGAAGTGACCGCCAACTGGCGAGGGGGAAATTCTGCAGCAGCTTTAACATACTCGGACTTGGTCGTTCCTTCATCGCCTGACAAGCTTATAAGAAGACAAAGTTCTCGCTCCAAGTCCTCGGCTTACTTACAGATCCCCACAGAATTTCACGAGCTTTCAGATGGCCGGGTGGCAAGTCAAAACGAGGTTAATTCACGGCGAATTAAAAGTCAACAAGCGGCTCCACACTCGGGGACCCGAAAGGGGTCAATCGTTGTTGATGATTTCCTTCCTGAGCCACATGTGGTGGAGTCTAAACGTGGAGCTGTGACTTTACGAGCCCCTGGTATGTAGAATCTAGTCCGTTACACTCATGCATTCTCTCGTTGTGCTCAGTCCATCTTATTGAACTACTACTCTTTTCAATGAGTCATATCTACTAAAGTAGAGCATCAGAACAGCGGTTCTCAACCTGTGGGTCACGAACCCTTTGGGGGTCGAACGACCCTTACACAGGAGTTGCCTAAGACCATCGGAAAACAATAATTTGGTGGTTTGGGGTCACCACGAAATGAGGAACTGTATTGAAGGGTCACGGCATTAGGAAGGTTGAGAACCACTTTACTTGAGCATCATCGATGTTCTATTGTCGATTAAAGTATTTTGTATCTATTTCAGAACAATCTGTAACGAAAAGTCAACTCTCAGCTCTTCGTGGGTCATCACGAAACGTCCAGCTACCCCCAGATCGACAGGGGGTCTTAATCCAAGAGGAAAGGCAAGTTTGTGTTCAATATTAGAACAAAAAAACAACAGCCCAACATTGCCATATTAGCGAGCAACAATTTCCACCAATCAAACTAAATGACTCAACAGTGGCGCCCTGGGTTTCGGTGCAAAGAAAAAAAACTAAAATTGGCCGTTGAATTTTTTCACCGACCTAACGTCACACAAATTGACCACATAATGCCCCATCCCTCATTAGTTCGTGGTCCGATCAATTAGTATATGCATATGGTCAGTGCCCAGGTTAAACATATGTAGATGGTCAGTGTCCAGGTAAGACTTATGTAGATGGCCATTGTCCAGTTAAGACTTATGTAGATGGCCATTGTCCAGTTAAAACTTATGTAGATGGCCAGTGTCCAGTTAAGACTTATGTAGATGGCCAGTGTCCAGTTAAGACTTATGTAGATGGTCAGTGTCCAGTTAAGACTTATGTAGATGGTCAGTGCCCAGTTTAGATATAATTTATGCAAATGTGCAGTGCCAAGCCATGACATACGCATATTGTAATTGTATTTTCACCTTTGCTACTCGCCATTTTAGGCAGTTTTGTTATTATTTCGTTTTTGAGTTTGTGTCATCAACTCAATCACTGGATGTAAAGGCGGGAGTGGGGGGGGGGTGGGGGAACCAGTGGGCGGCTTTGTGTCTAATGCACCCCTTCCCCTCGGAGGGACCACGTCTATTCCTTTGACCTATAATAACGAGTTTTGTCCAATTTTCTATGACGTAAAAACAACATCTTAGGAGGCAACCAGCCGCCCATGTCATAACATGATAATTAACTAAGAATAAGTAAACTATCGCTATGTTTTTTCCCCCTAATTTGTCTGTTTTTGGTTTCCTGTGCTCATGCCGGTCTATTGACCCCTTTGGACTTACCTTCATTTCTCACTGATAGTTGTAAAACACTGTGTGTGTTTTTCTTCCATTTTCTTATATAATGACAGTTTGGATCTGAAAGCTTACAGCGGTTCTCATCTTTCGCCACAATATGACCAAACACAAAGTGGCGCTCACAGACTACTTCCGGTACCCGGCGGAGATAGGGACCAGAGTCTGGAAGAACAGACTCAGAAACCGAAGGAGCACATCGTGACCCAGTTTCGTGTGTGTGTTCCAAGAAACAAATCTCCATTGGGTACAGCTTCCGGTGGAACTTCCTATCTCGGTGGAAAGTAAGTTGTCATTGGACTGGCAAGTAAGTTGTCATTGGACTGGCAAGTAAGTTGTCATTGGACTTGCAAGTAAGTTGTCATTGGACTCGAAAGTAAGTTGGCATTGGACTGGGAAGTAAGTTGGCATTGGACTTGCAAGTAAGTTGTCATTGGACCGGGGATTAAGTTGTCATTGGACTTGCAAGTAAGTTGGCATTGGACTGGGAAGTAAGTTGTCATTGGATTCGTAAGTAAGTTGTCATTGGACTGGCAAGTAAGTTGTTTTTGGACTTGCAAGTAAGTTGGCATTGGACTGGGAAGTAAGTTGTCATTGGACTCGCAAGTAAGTTGTCATTGGATTGGCAAGTAAGTTGTCATTGGACTGGGAAGGAAGTTGGCATTTGACTGGCAAGTAAGTTGGAAACTGTCATTTTTTGTCATTACTAAATCATACACTACTGTGGATTTTTTTTTACTAGCTGATAAGTAACTTGGTGACGTCATACAGCGGAAACAGCAGAAGGACTGAAATGTTTCCAAAACGTAAAATAAACATTAATAATATTATATTCAAAATTAAGACGATAAATCAAAAGCATTCTGAGAATCAGGCGTAAACCATTTAGTTTTAGCGCGAAAGCACATTTTCAAAGGATATTTTCGTTGCTAAAATTATATGCAAGGCGAAGTACTACCATGTAGAAGGTGTCACCCTGTGATCTACTTGGTTATATGACAAAAAAAGGATCTTACACAAGGGCGTTGGGGTGGGTGAAGAACATGCTTTCAATCTAAGTTAAAGGGAATACAAGTAAATATGTAACAAGTAAATAAGTAACAAGTAAATATGTAACACGTAA
Source organism: Omphiscola glabra (assembly GCA_964017045.1). Lineage (NCBI taxonomy): Eukaryota > Metazoa > Mollusca > Gastropoda > Lymnaeidae > Omphiscola > Omphiscola glabra. The sequence goes on from OZ024807.1 coordinate 16,959,762, forward strand.
ATATGTAACAAGTAAATATGTAACAAGTAAATATGTAACAAGTAAATATGTAACAAGTAAATTTGTAACAAGTAATTATGTAACAAGTAAAAAGGTAACACGTAAATATGTAACAAGTAAATATGTAACAAGTAAATAAGTAACAAGTAAATACGTAACATGATGAAGTTTTAATGAAGTTTATCCTTTCTACTTCCAGAGACAAATCCGTCGTCAGCTTTGAAACGCCCGACAAAGCTGAAGATCCAGAAAGACTTTATGATAGTCATGTTACATTTGTGTCGTCCTCAGAGAAGCTTAATGACAGAGGTCAGTAGTCACTCCCTTATTTGTTCAATTGTTTCATGACAGAGGTCAGTAGTCACGCACTTATTTGTCCAATTGTGTCATGATAGAGGTCAGTAGTCACGCACTTATTTGTCCAATTGTGTCATGATAGAGGTCAGTAGTCACGCACTTATTTGTCCAATGGTGTCATGATAGAGGTCAGTAGTCACGCACTTATTTGTCCAATTGTGTCATGATAGAGGTCAGTAGTCACGCACTTATTTGTCCAATTGTGTCATGACAGAGGTCAGTAGTCACGCACTTATTTGTCCAATTGTGTCATGATAGAGGTCAGTAGTCACGCACTTATTTGTCCAATTGTGTCATGACAGAGGTCAGTAGTCGCGCACTTATTTGTCCAATTGAAGACCTTGGTGCTAAAAGTACTTAAGTCACAAAATACACATTTTGAGATAATCGCGTTTAAATATTCTTTTTGTCTATAAAATGTGATCATTTTCATAGTTTGTCTTGTTTAATTAAGGGACTTAGGCACAAGTTAATGTGTTCAAATTTATGCAGTACACTTGGCTAAACCCGATAAGAAAAGGTCACAGTTTAGATTGATTTTGACAAAAATGTGACTTAAGTACTTTTAGCACTAGGGTCTTCAATTTCTTAATGACAGATGTCTATAGAAAATAAATGTGGGGAATGAATAGATGTTTATATCCGTTGGCGTAGGATGAGGGGCGCGGGGCGGACGGTAAATTAAGGGGGGCATTTTTCGAACAACTGAAGATTATTTTCGTACATGTGTGACAAACATTTGGGCCCGCCATAGATGACACCAACTCTATGTTCCACCCCGTGCCATATATGACACAAACTCTAGTTCCGCCCCGTGCCATAGATGACACGAACCTTAGTTCCGCCCCTTGTTAAAAAACAAACGTGACAATTTTTTTCTGGTTCGGGGGGCAATCGGGGGGATGAATGGGAGGGGGGCTCGAAGACAAAAAGAAAGTGTGTGGGGTGGGGGGAGAATATCGCCTCGTCGCATCTTTCTGTCTCACTTCTCGTCTGCGGTTTACGTGAATGTCTTAATCGTTTTGTGTCACGGTCCTTGGTGCAGGGATACACGGGATATTTCTTGGAACTACATTTTTTATGTATTTTTCATGATGCTATTTAACGGAATGGGAAAAAAATTGCTAGATATTACTGTTACTGCCTATTTTTGAGCCGCATAACTCCAGTAGAGTTCCAGTAATTAAACTCACTTATCTTAGCTATTGCGATCTACTCTCGCATTTGGAATCCTCAAGTTTCCAATAGATTGAAGGTTGTAGATAGAGATGAACAGATAATTCACATTATTTTTGACCTACTTTCAGAACGACTCAGCCCGGAAACGTCGAGAGCAGAGTTGTCTTTCCGAGGGTAAGGCAACTAACCATCGGTCAACTACTGGATATCAGGACTCTCAAACTTTTTAGAACTTCGGATTATTTAAACATAATTTGATTTTTTCTCACTTTGTTTTATTGAAAAATTATTAACTTTGACCTAAATGTTGCTTTGGGCTACAATTAGTATTTTAAAATAACTTAAACTTTTTTTTTCAAAGTTTAATTTAATTTTTACGAACTATGATTTGCTTAATTTTTTTCTTCTTTTTTTTTTATTTAAGTTTAAAAACAAGTAAGTTTTTGCCAACATTTGTTATATTTTGTCATATACTTTCTCATATATATATTTGTTATTACAGCCAACAGACACCATGTGAGTATCGTGATAAGGAGAAGCCGCCAAGGCCGTGTGGGGTACAGCAGGCAAGGTCTGAGTCTTGTGGGGTCATGTCTAACAATTCATTTGATGAAAGTAGCAGCCCTTCAGAGTACGACGTCAGTTTCAGGATAACATAACACTGGTTATCTTTAATAATCCGCCGCACACCCCAGATCTATTCAAGAACTCCTTTGCAGACCGCAAGTAAAAAAAGATGCAATAATTTACTAAGAAAACAATGTAGCTAACAATCATAATGGCGTGTAATGCTACCTGGCGTACGATTACACTGTATTGCTCCATGTTAACTGTATGTATTGGATACATTTCTGTTATAGCAGAATTTGACAGCTTGGTAGTAGGTCAACCCATGTCCGTTATGTTGTAAAATGTTTTTTTTTATAGTTACCTGCCTGCATGCATGTGCTTTTTCTCCTTTTGGTGGCATTTTACGTTGCACACTTGGCATCGTCTCGCAGCACATTAATGTGCCACGGCACACCTGGCATCATCTCGCAACACACCAATGTGCCACGGCACACCTGGCATCATCTCGCGGCACATCGGTTGCGGAGCTCTGGTATTGACTACAGACCAATAGTCGTTCTTCAAACAATAGTTTCTACGTTGGCTTGTTTTGACAACTAATAATAATTGTAGAACTTAACAGGGCCAAACAAAATATGATTTAATGAGAAGTTTTGTCCAATGGCCAGACGTATGGAATAGTTAGAGACCAAAATTCTCACGTTAAAAAATTTAATTTAAACAACTTTTTTTTTGTTTTGTTTTTTTGTGTGTTGAAAAAGTATAATGATCTGTAAGCAAGTATTTTGATTTCAACTATTAAACTTGTTTGCTTGTTATTATAAACTTAGTTGTTATATTTATTTAATTAACACGTAGAGTTGACAATTGCGGAGTGTTCTAAATTGTAGGCAATGACCACCCTTGAAAGAGCTGCCTTCCTAATAAAGTTGCCGTGTGTCAATCATAACGATATTCAAAAAATGGTTTAAGAGTTTTCTCCGAGCCTTGTACAACAACCAGTAGTTGTGAACACACAAATTAAGGAAGCTTCTTGGTCCAACAAAAAGAACGCGTTACACTGCAGACACAATAGGTTTTTATTGGTTACCGGAAATTTGTTTGAAAGAAATTACGTCGACGGAAAATTGATCGACGGAAATTTGTTCGAACGGAAATTTGGTCGAATCTTTTTTTTTTTTCATTTCACACGTTAAAATTTTCGTCAAATTTCGTTTTGAACTCTATACTATATAGTAAAACCAAAACGTGAGTTCAAAAAGAAATGTGACGCAAAATTTTAACGTGTGAACTGAAAAAGAAAGATTTCTTGTGCTCAAGAGGACATTGTCGGTGCTGTTGAACTTGCTTTTTCAACATGACCTGTGATGCAAAATAGATGTTACAGATTTTGCAAATCCGTTCAAGCAGCGATGTTATTTGTTACTCACTTAATGTTCCCCTAATTCTCAATATATCGTAGTCCTACTCTATCAATATCATTTATCTTGACTGCACTTGAACCTTGTCCTTGTGCCATACCTGTAACATGATTGCAAACATACCGCCCTAGTCCTTTGCGACAAACAGAATCTACAGGTGAAGAGAGGCCAACTTTTGAATTCTCTTGCATTAACAAATTGTGCTAACATTCTGACCAACCATCTGCAGTGCAAAGACACACAGATTAAATAAATCATATATTGTAAAAGCCTAAAAATTATATGACTATTTACACTCATTTAAACTTATAATTTTTTTAAAAAAGAGAAAACATAATTTTTGACATCAACTTATCTAGCCCTCTCCCCCTTGTCAACAACTGTCAAACATTTCCAAACCCACTCTCCTCCTATTTTGTTGACATAACTGATGGACGCCCCAAAACTTAAAAAAAAAAAAACAAAGCAAAATCGAAAAAGATATCTTTAACATTTTAGTCGCAATACGCGATATTAAAGGGAGATAATTTAACGCATTCACCAGTATACCATTAATAGGGTTATGTCGCTTTGCAATAGTAGAGATTTGATTTAAAAAAATTAAAAGATAGTAGGTTCATTTTTAATCCTCTGATCCAAATGACTTCAAACTTAAGTACAGGGCTTGGTCTAGGGAGAATTCTTGTGTTTTGAGAATATTGCTTTAGAAAATATGTTGAATGATTCCTAATTTTTCAGGAAACATTTTCTTATTTAATAGAAATCTTGAAATCATAATAGGCTAACCGTAAGTAATCCTAACCCTAACCTTAACCCTAATCATAATAGGCTAACCTTAAGTAATCCTAACCCTAACCTTAACCCTAACCCTAATAGGCTAACCGTAAGTAATCCTAACCCTAACCTTAACCCTAACCCTAATAGGCTAACCGTAAGTAATCCTAACCCTAAACTTAACCCTAACCCTAATCATAATAGGCTAACCGTAAGTAATCCTAACCCTAACCTTAACCCTAATCATAATAGGCCAACCGTAAGTAATCCTAACCCTAACCTTAACCCTAACCCTAATCATAATAGGCTAACCGTAAGTAATCCTAACACTAAACTTAACCCTAACCCTAATCATAATAGGCTAACCGTAAGTAATCCTAACCCTAACCTTAACCCTAACCATAATAGGCTAACCGTAAGTAGCCCTAACCCTAAGCCTAACCCTAGCAGGCACCACTAACAAACTGGTGAGAAAATGGTATGTTTGTCAAATAGCTTCTGACAGTTTGGGACACAGACGCCATCAAATTAATGGACAGGACCATCCTGACATGTTCTTTTATTGTCAAAAGTTCATCAAATCATTTTAAGATGTGCACTTCCTCATCCATCTTTCACGCATCAAATATGAAACTGTCTAAAAAAAGTCATTGTACATCTCAGTCTAAAGTAAGTCATTGTACGTCTCAGTCTAAAGAAAGTCATTGTGCGTCTCAGTCTAAAGAAAGTCATTGTATGTCTCAGTCTAAAGTAAGTCATTGTATGTCTCAGTCTAAAGAAAGTCATTGTGCGTCTCAGTCTAAAGAAAGTCATTGTACATCTCAGGACACACACACACACACAAACAAATAAATAATTTTTTTTTAAATTACAAGACATTTCAGTTCAATGGATATCACAAACTTGTTGACATAAATAATTTCACCTTTTGTGTTATAAAATTATTGTAAACTACTGTGAGACTCTGAGAAAATTTTATTTTTAGAAAATTTGGTCATGAAAGAAGAAAGCAAGTTTTTTTTAAAAATACAATCAGTTGCCAAAACATAGGAATTTTTTCTAACACTATTATATTTTTTTATACTTATGAAATAATTCTAAATTCAAATTTGTTGAAATTTTCATTGAATGTGAAGCTGATTAAGCAGACCTAGAGACAAAACTGTCCACTTCATTTGTTAATATCCCAACCCATTTCCACAAATCAATCGTTTTAATTTCATTTCCATAAGTTGCATTTTGCAGATGCCAAACCATATGTCAAAGACACCAACACTTGGTTCTTATCTACCATGTAGCATATCTGTTGTGACAGAATTGCTTGTCAATCATTGAGGTATACATTTCATTTTGAACAAGAGGTAACATCAGACTCAGAAAATAGATTGACATATAATCGTCCAAAACACATTTCAAAAGACTGTAAAACACATTTCAAAAGACTACAAAACACATTTCAAAAGACTGTAAAACACATTTTAAAAGACTACAAAACACATTTTTAAAGACTTGTTTACCATAAATTCCATTCACCTAAAAAGTGTTGATTCATTGTTCTCTAGGAGAAATATAAATCAAAAACAATTTTTAAATGCACAATTTTTAAATGCACAATTTTTAAATGCACAATTTTTAAATGCACAATTTTTAAACATTTTATTTGAAAGTAATTTCAACAAACTGTTTATAATAGTAAAACAACAACAACAACATTATTGTGGACATTGTAATATTGGCAGAGATAATATTTTGATTTATAAAAAAAAAGGGCTTTATGTTCATTAATGGGGCATTTTGACAATTGTAACAGGCACTTTGGCATTACGGACCACTTGTGTGCTAACACTGCCGATAAATGCCCGCTGGATGGCACCGAGGTCACGTGTCCCCATAAAGATTTGGTCAACTTTTTCCTCGTCTGCTGTTGTCAAAATGCCGTCTTCTGGCTTCATGCCTGACTTGATAATGATGTAGCCTTTGATACCTGGGAGGATATTCGTCATTAAATATTAACATGATTGAAAAATAATAAAAAAAGTCAGGAAAAATCAACCAAGAATGTACTTAAAGCAGTTAACCTTATCTTTAGACTTGGTTGTACACTAACCTAAGACTTGTCTGTACACTTATATGAGACTTGGCTGTACACTTATATTTAGACTTGTCTGTACACTTACCTTTAGACTTGTCTGTACACTTATCTTTAGACTTGGCTGTACACTTACCTTTAGACTTGTCTGTACACTTATCTTGCAACTTTGCTGTACACTAACCTTAGACATGTCTGTACACTTATCTTGTGACTTGTCTGTACACTTATCTTTAGACTTGGCTGCTCACTAACCTTTAGACTTGAGAACCTCATTGGCTCCCAAAGTTATGGAGTCCGCCTTCTTGAGGGCTTCCTTAACCTGCTTGCCGACCGACTCCACATTGACGGCCAGACCAGGGAGTCCCACACTAAGCTGGAACTGGGAACAGTAAAATATCACCACTACGTCACTCGGCCTGAAGACAGAAAGTGTTTTCTTTAACGTAATGGTTGTCTACAGGATTATGTGGCTGTCTATAGTGGTCTATAGCTGTCTATACTTGTCTATGGCTGTCTATGCTTGTCTATAGCTGTTTATACTTGTCTATGGCTGTCTATGCTTGTGTATGGCTGTCTATAGTGGTCTATAGCTGTCTATACTTGTCTATGGATGTCTATGCTTGTCTATGCTTGTCTATGCTTGTCTATGCTTGTCTATGACCATCTTTGCTTGTCTATGGCTGTCTATGCTTGTTTATGGCTGTCTATGCTTCTCTATGGCTGTCTATGCTTGTCTATGGTTATCTATGGTATATCAAAGTTATGGGACATAGAAAACATATTCTTAGAGTAAGTTTTCAGACGGTGAGCACACACTTCACCGCCCAAGATTCGTTTCACCTGGAAGTGGATACAGAGCTAATGTGAATATAGAGCTAATGTGGATACATAGCTAATATGCATTCAGAATTAAATTGCATTTAGAGCTTCAGTGGATACAAGGCCAGCAAACGTTTGGCTTATCTTTCCATGAACCTTTTCATTTCAGCATTTGGTTTACAACCTCTTAATTTCGAAACATCTTCACAAGAACCAGGTGATGTGACTAACAGGTTATGTACAGGAAACATCTTCACAAGAACCAGGTGATGTGACTAACAGATTATGTACAGGAAATATTGTCACAAGAACCAGGTGATGTGACTAACAGATTATGTACAGGAAATATTGTCACAAGAACCAGGTGATGTGACTGACAGATTATGTACAGGAAATATTGTCACAAGAACCAGGTGATGTGACTAACAGATTATGTACAGGAAATATCTTCACAAGAACCAGGTGATGTGACTGACAGATTATGCACAGGAAATATCTTCACAAGAACCAGGTGATGCGACTACCAGGTTGGTTATCTACAAGACATTTTTGCTTCTACACATAATACAGTCACATCAATAAAAATATGATTGTCCGGCTTTTTCTCTAAAATAAGTCCAGACGTCGAAAAAAAAATTCTACCATAACAACGCTTTAAATTTGTCAATACTTGGGATTTTAACACAAAATAACTGTAAGAGTCGCAGATATCAGATGTCTTAGTAAGGCCAAAACTGTAAGAGTCGCAGATATCAGATGTCTTAGTAAGGCCAAAACTGTAAGAGTCGCAGATATCAGATGTCTTAGTAAGGCCAAAAGCACTTTCATTAGTCAAGTAAAATAATGAATCTTGTAAATATCGAATCATACCCCCCCCCCCACACATTTTTTTTGTGTCCAACTTTTACTATCAAGCTGCCTAACTTTCCTCTTATTTATCCGCCCCTGTAAGGGCCGCCTCTTACCTGTTGAAATGCTCCAGATACCATTTAAATGCATAATCAGATGGTTGGTTCCCGTCCAGCGCTATCAGGTGTTTCCTCATGGCTGACAGGTGTCCACTTACTACTCAGTTCTGTTGGGAGAAAGAACAAAAAAAACAACAATTGAATGAGTTGCGTCCTAGGTAATATCATGCGTTGATATGTGATTGGTGGGTCTTGTTATAATGTATGATAGATGAACAGACACAAGTTGACTGAACAGACACAAGCCCACTAAACAGACACAAGCCCACTGAACAGACACAAGCCCACTGAACAGACACACGCCCACCGCGTAAAGCAATCATAGGTTAAATCGGTGATTCCTGAAGTCGACGACAACTTGCAAAGGGTTCATGACAACGAAAAGAAAATTTGGGGGTCCATGAAATGAAAATGGGGGTCAACGATAGTGGATCTCATGAAAGCAGGTCGTGACTTTTATTTTGGCATTCCATGAATGGAATAATCCACAAACACAGATAGTGTTATATAATATATACATAATATTACCTTAAAATATAAAGACATGAATATAAATTATAAAAGTAACTATGAAGTAAAAATTTTAAAAACATAAATGTTCATGAAACGTGATGAAGAATCATATTAAAATTTAAGTTATTAGGTCAGTGGTTCTTAACCTTGTTGGGGGTAGTGAACCCCGCCAGTTTCATATGCGCACTCACCGAACCCTTTTAATAGGAAAAATAAAATATAAATCCATCGCGAATCATTTGAGTGTGTCTTATATGAGTCGGGTGTGTGTCTTATATGAGTCGGGTGTGTGTCTTATATGAGTCGGGTGTGTGTCTTATATGAGTCGGGTGTGTGTCTTATATGAGTCGGGTGTGTGTCTTATATGAGTCGGGTTTGTGTCTTATATGAGTCGGGTTTGTGTCTCATATGAGTCGGATGTGTGTCTCATATGAGTCGGGTGTGTGTCTTATATGAGTCGGGTGTGTGTCTTATATGAATCGGGTGTGTGTCTTATATGAGTCGGGTGTGTGTCTTATATGAGTCGGGTGTGTGTCTTATATGAGTCGGGTGTGTGTCTTATATGAGTCGGGTGTGTGTCTCATATAAGTCGGGTTTGTGTCTCATATGAGTCGGATGTGTGTCTCATATGAGTCGGGTGTGTGTCTCATATGAGTCGGGTGTGTGTCTCATATGAGTCGGGTGTGTGTCTCATATGAGTCGGGTGTGTGTTTCATATAAGTCGGGTTTGTGTCTCATATGAGTCGGATGTGTGTCTCATATGAGTCGGGTGTGTGTCTCATATGAGTCGGGTGTGTGTCTCATATGAGTCGGGTGTGTGTTTCATATAAGTCGTGTTTGTGTCTCATATGAGTCGGGTGTGTGCCTCATATGAGTCGGGTGTGTGTTTCATATAAGTCGGGTTTGTGTGTCATATGAGTCGGGTGTGTGTCTCATATGAGTCGGATGTGTGTCTCATATGAGTCGGGTGTGTGTCTCATATGAGTCGGGTGTGTGTCTCTTATAAGTCGGGTGTGTGTCTCTTATAAGTCGGGTGTGTGTCTCTTATAAGTCGGGTGTGTGTCTTGACCTCCACCGAACCCCTGAGACTGGCTCACCCAACCCCTGGGGTTCGATGTAACCCAGGTTAAGAACCACTGTATTATGTATATTTTCTGATATATGAATATAAATTTACATCTTTCAAAGTGAGTAGCGCTATACCGACAGTCAAAAAGACATTTGAAGTGAATGAATTTGCAAAAAAATCAATATAAGGTAAGCAGGGGATCTACCCAAAACGGAAAAAAAACATGGCCTAAAATGTGGTCTACGAGACACGAAAAGTTTGGGGACCTCTGGATTAAAAAATACGAAGACTTGAAGAATTCACCTGAGCAAAACCACACCACCCAACCCCCACACCCCCGCCAAACCCAGGACAATATCATTAAAAATGAGAAAACCTCTCCCCTGCCTCATACACTAGCCACTTAAGTTCACAAGAGTCCAATTTTATGATGGAACAAAACCTTACAATTACAAGTACCCCTCCTCCCTCCCCCCCCCCCCCCCCCGGAGGCACGGGGAAATAAGTAGTTGATTCCATAGCGATGTAAAGATAGAAACCAACTTTATCCCAGTCCCAGCGATGTAAATAAAGAAACCAACTTTATCCCAGTCCCAGCGATGTAAATAAAGAAACCAACTTTATCCCAGTCCCAGCGATGTAAATAAAGAAACCAACTTTATCCCCAGTCCCAGCAATGTAAATATAGAAACCAACTTTATCCCAGTCCCAGCAATGTAAATAAAGAAACCAACTTTATCCCAGTTCCAGCAATGTAAATAAAGAAACCAACTTTATCCCAGTTCCAGCAATGTAAATAAAGAAACCAACTTTATCCCAGTTCCAGCAATGTAAATAAAGAAACCAACTTTATCCCAGTCCCAGCAATGTAAATATAGAAACCAACTTTATCCCAGTCCCAGCAATGTACATAAATAAACCCAGTCCCTGGTGGACACCCTTAATGCATGAGTTGGATTTTGGTATTAAAATTGTTTCAAGAAATTAAAAGTTTACCGTAAGTCCCAACTTAACGCACAACGGTTTGGGTCATCATGACCTGTCACTGATATTCTTGATTTGTTTTTGGTGGTTCGGTATATGGGTTGAGCTTTTGTATGTTAACATTGTTATGTTAAGTTTATAAATTGGTCGGGCACTGGGGGGGGGGGGGCTTTTTTAATGACTAGTCTGGTTTCCAATGGCGTAGCTAGCTTATAAGTACCGCCCGGGGGGGGGGGATTTTACCGCACCCTTCCACGAAAAAAACTCAGCAGTTACCCAAAATGTCACTCCCCCCCCCCCCCCCCCCCCTCTCTTTCGATATTTCCCTAGTCTGGCAGTTGTAAATGGAATGCAAATATTATAATGTAAATGTAAACAATGAAAGGGAATGAGAACCCTTGACAAGAGTGGGTTAGGTCAAGAGATGGACTTAACAAAATGTGCAGTGTATTGCTGGATCCAGTATAAGTCGGGCTACATAAGTGTTGCTACATTTAGTGTGGCTGCATTTAGTGTGGCTACATGAGTGTAGCTAAGACAGTTTGGCTATATTAGTGTGGCTACATCAGGATGGCTACATGAGATGTGGCTACATTTGTATGGGTAGATCAAAGATGGCTACGTTAATTATTGCTACATTTGGATGTTTGGCTACATTATTGTGGCTACTTAAATTTGGCTTCATCAGTGTCGCTACATTTGTGCTAAATTCAGCTAAAAGTTGAAAATAATATTTATATATATTTAAAAAACAACAAAAAAACTTTCTTTCAAAGACGAATTTAAACGCACTATAAGCTAGAAAATAATTTTCTTAAATTTTTTAAAGATGCATGACGCAAAGAAATTCTGTACAGCAAATATTTTCAAAACTAAATAAAGTATTTAAGTTTCTTCTATATTTAATTCGAATCCTTTCGATGCACTTTTTTTTCTTTGCGAAATGAATTTGAAGATTATAAATAAATACATTTTTTACAACGTCCTTCCTAGATAACCTCTAGACCAAAAGTTTACCATCAATTACGCACCGTCTGCATCGCTCATTATATTACTCTCAACTTCAGACTTTACTTGACTCAGAATTTATTGAAAGAATAAACACACAGACGCTACTGCCATAACACAAATTATTAGACCAATAAACTTGGACTCAACAGTGGTTCTCAAGATACTACAGGCTAAAAACTTAATATTTGTTTACTCTGTTTATAACAGCCACTCGTTTTTGAATAAAAACTCAACGAAACAATTGCTGGCAGTACAGTGCAATGACTAGGACAAAATCAAACATCGTTTTATGAAACGATTTTAATCATCATAAACGTAACGCTAATCTCTTACTGTGGCTTATGTGACATTTCTCCAATACTTTCTATTCAACAATCTCTTTCTGTGACTTATGTTAGATTTCACCAATAATTTCTATTATAAAATATTAGAATTGAACATATGTAAGTTTAATATGGGGGGGGGGTGGCTCTTGGGGCGAAACTGAAGGGGTCAGGGGGTACGCATCAGATTTAGACACCGTGGTTTATAGAGGGTGTGTGTGCTTGACCAAGACGTGAGTACTACAAAAACACATTGACAGGGGCACAGTTAACTTGACAAGACGTGAGTACTACAAAAACACATTAACAGGGGCACAGTATGCTTGACCAAGACGTGAGTACTACAACAACACATTAACAGGGGCACAGTATGCTTGTCCAAGACGTGAGAACTACAATAACACATTAACAGGGGCACAGTATGCTTGACCAAGACTTGAGTACTACAATAACACATTAACAGGGGCACAGTATGCTTGACCAAGACGTGAGTACTACAATAACACATTAACAAGGGCACAGTATGCTTGACCAAGAGGTGAGTACTACAAAAACACATTAACAAGGGCACAGTATGCTTGACCAAGACGTGAGTACTACAATAACACATTAACAGGGCACAGTGTGGTGGCACAGTGCGGTGGCACAGTGCGGTGGCACAGTGCGGTGGCACAGTGCGGTGGCACAGTGCGGTGGCACAGTGCGGTGGCACAGTGCGGTGGCACAGTGTGGTGGCACAGTGTGGATTAACCCACTTGTCCCTATGAGTGGCGTGTAACTTTATGAAACAATGGGCGACTATCATTGCTAAATCTCCATTGTCGTAGTCTCCCAACTCCCGCCTAACATGGTTTGGTGAGTTGATACATTGGAAAATAGAAAATAAACGAATGTCATGGAATGCACAAAGTTGTACTACCGTTTTTTGACAAGTCAGGAGTTTTATAAATAGTACGGACATATCGCTCATTAGATTTAGAACTGGCTGGTATTTTACGAGCATCCGTTTAACAGTGGACATTTTTTTTACAATAGAATGTGTAGATAAACGGAAGTGTTAATGAGATTTAGAAGGTCATTTGAAGGTGAATAACAGGGATGCAGGGCAGGAGTAGGTAATCAGTCAAACCATAATCTGGGAGGACTTACTGGCAATGGAGTTGAAGGTGACATGACTCAAGGGCAAGGTCATAAACATTGAAGTGCCGGAGGGTGGGGAACGGGATGAGTGTGTGTTGGGGGGGGGGGGCGTGTTGGGGGGCAGTGGCAATAACACCTTAGGGCACTTCAGTCTGAGGCACTCATACAACCGATATCACGTGCAACAACCTGTTACGTATAATATGTCAGTTTTAAGCAGGGTTATTTATTATAATTCATATTAAATAACATAGGACTATTTATTGACCAAAGAACATGTCAGGATTGTACTTGATAATGGAAGGCTCCTCCACGTGGGGCGTAGTTAGAACCCAAGATTCATTTTATAAACTCAGATGTGGTGAATATCTCCTTATTGCAGAATAGGCCTACGGGCAATAGGCAAAGAGCGAACGATAGGCTTAGTATTGGCAATAGGCCTAGTACGGGCAATTGGCTAATTACGGAAATAGACTTTATGCGGACAATGACCTAGTACTGTAATAGATCTAGTACGGGCATTAGATCTAGTACGGGCAATAGATCTAGTATGGACAACAGATCTAGTACGGACAATATATCTAGTACTGACAATATATCTAGTTCGGGCAATAGATCTAGTACGGGCAATAGATCTCGTACGGGCAACATATCTAGTACGGGCAATGGCTCTAGTTTTAATATTTGACTATTTCTACTTGCAACAACAAAACGGAAAGAAGGGAGGTAATTGTTACTTTGATCACATTGTCTCGTCTAATTAGATCTCGTGAGATTTATTTTCCAGTCACGTTCTTTCTAGAGAATATTCATCCAGTAAACAATGCCTTATAGCAGTGATCGGCAAACTCATTAGTCAAAAGAGCCAAAAATCAGCAGCAGGACGATTTTTTAAAAATTGCAAACCAAATTTCTTTTTAAAGAACATGGCAGGCGTCAACACCGATTTGTGGTCGACTGGCCGAGCCGCATTCAGTTCGCAAAAGAACCGCATGCGGCTCGCTGGTCGCGATTTGACGACCACTGCCCTAAAGAAATAAGAAGACTCTTCCCCACCCCGCCCATTAGACCCTACCGTTGTTGCCCTTTAAAAAAAATATATTTATTTCACGAGTTTCTTGAATGCCTGTTACGCAGACGACGTGATTGCGTTATCTTTCCCCGTGAATGAACTCTAGCTGACCCCAAGCTCGGAACCACATTTTGGGCGTGGCTAGCTAAAAATAGTCTCTCTTGACCTTGTTTAAAACTAAATAATATTAATAGTCTGTATCCTTAAAATTCTGTAGAAGAATCTGGAAAGGAAAACATTGTGTAAGTCCTTTCCAGAAATATCAGTAAAACAGACTATAAAAGGAGACAGACGAGTGATTCTTGGCAATCGTTTATCACGAGATATTTTTGCTATACGAGACAGAGATTTGTTTACTAACTTTTGCTGTGTGTGTGTAGATTCCTTTTCATCACTGTATCTTTTTACAACATTGTATCTTCTTCAACATTGTATCAGTACAGCTAATCGTTATACTGTAAGCCGATAACTTTAATTTTATTTCTTTTAGATTAAGTTAATAATTATTAACTTAATAAAATTTATTAATTGTAGTTGACCCTGTTTTGGGTATCGGATTCTTTGTTATTGTATTTAACATTTGGTATCGTCTTTTGTTGTGTACTGTTTTAGAGCGAGCCATATGCTTAAATAATAGATTAATTTCTCCATACGGATAACAGTACATAACAATGTTACTGTAACATGATTTTACTATTGTAACTGTAACATGATTTTTACCCTCGTAACATGATTTTACCATTGCTGCTGTAACCGGGTTATACCACTGAAGCCATTCTGAGCCACCCCCCCCCCCCCCCGCCTTTTTGCAACTATTCACTTTGTGGTATGCAGATATTCAAATCAATTTAAAATAGTTCGACTAATATTTTTTTCCCACATCACAAATTTGAAGTGTTTAAATTTATGAGACCCCTGCAGGACCCATGGGACCGTTCTGAATGTTGCTTGAACATGACTTTGTCATGATGACTTAGACGATATAGCAATGGGGACATGACAAAACATAGATGACCAAACATAGATGGCCAAACATATGTGGCCAAACATAGATGGCCAAACAAATATGGCCAAACATAGATGACCAAACATAAATGACCAAACATAGATGACCAAACAATTGAGAACGCTTTGAACTTTAATGTTCTCTTTGTAACCATACATTTAAAAAACACATATATATTATTATAAACAGGGAATGATTATGTTCCACTGCCACGCACCCACGACTTTCAATACATGTTAAGTTATAGCAGTGGTCCCTTCATGTTAAGTTAAAGCAGTGGTCCTTTCATGTTAGTTATAGCAGTGGTCCCTTCATGTTAAGTTATAGCAGTGGTCCCTTCATGTTAAGTTATAGCAGTGGTCCCTTCATGTTAAGTTATAGCAGTGGTCCCTTCATGTTAAGTTGTACCAGTGGTCCATTACATGTCAATTTCTATCTGTTGTTCTTTCATGCAAACTTTGGGCAACGGTTTCTTAACTGCAGGATCAACTTCAGTAAAGAGAATTACAAAAACGTGTCTTTTTAACAGAAAATTACCGTCCCTTTAAAACGCCAACATTAATCAAATAGCTGGCCTTTATATTTTGAGACTACATGCAATTTTTTTAATGACCGATAATTATTACAAGATAAAATGTTCAGATTCATCATAGCCCCATAATCACTTGTTTGAGCTCCCGAAATTCCCCGCGCTTCTAAATGCGGTCACGATCAAGAATGTCTAACGAGGAGATGTTCACACTGTCCCTACCGCCATATTTGTTTATTCCCCACTCTTCAATTCCACGAGTCTCATTTTTTTTTTGGGGAGTGGGGGGAGGGGGGTGTCTGTAACCGGAAGCTGGTTCGGGGTGTTTCTCGAGTAGCATTTCCTTGATACAGGCATTTAGGTTTGATGCAACATTGGTGTTGACATCATTATGCGTGGCCAGGGGCGTGTTTACGAGGAAACGCCTACACTCGGTGTGGCCATTAGAGAAGATGGACTATGTTAGTAGCGGCGTGTAAACATCAGAAGACACTGGATTTTTTCCAACAGCACTACTACGATGGGTGGGTCGATGTGCTTTACGATGGGTGGGTCGATGTGCTATACGATGGGTGGGTCGATGTGCTATACGATGGGTGGGTCGATGTGCTATACGATGGGTCGGTCGATGTGCTATACGATGGGTGGATCGATGTGCTATACGATGGGTGGGTGGATGTGCTATACGCAGGGCCGGATTTGCAAGCAGGCCGACTAGGCCGTGGCCTAGGGGCCCCGCGAAATAGGGGGCCCCAAAATTGGGAGTAGTATATAAAACATGTTTGAATATCAATCGAATTGCAATGAAATTATTTCATAGTGATTTTAATATTTGTATTGATAAAACTTCAACTTCAAATAAAAAAATATTAAGTAATTGATATTAACTTTCATTTCTCGTAAAATTCATACATTTTCATTAGAAAGTAATAGTGCAAAATAAATTTTATAAAAATTCACTACTTTTGTTTTTTTCTAATCACTTCCGTTTCTGTCACTTTCTGTTTTAACCTTTTTTTTTTTGGTTCAGATTAGCTTAGCTATGTAGGCTATTTTACTTAATTTTTTATCATAAAGAGTAGTTGTATATCACTGAAATCGGTACTCGCCAATGGCAACAATTAAATTAATTAAATTTGTTCTTTTTCAGAAATATTTTTAAAATTTTTAACAGAAATGGGAAGAAGCTCCTTGAGTACTCATGAAAGTGGAGCTGCAAAAAAAAAAAAAAAAAAAAAAAAGACAGAAATAGAAGAAAACATAAAGAAACATCGAAAGCTCGATAGTTTTCTGTTGAAAACAGAATCTCATGCTAATGCATCACTTTCAGCTAATCTTACAAACTCTGGCATAAGTGAAGACGTTAATTTATCGGATGTTTTAGAGCACTCAATCGAGATGGCTCAAACATTTCAACGAACCATCAGAACTCGAGAAGAGGCGGATATCCTAAAAGATTTGCCATTGAATAGAGAGAGTGACCCAGGTCTTTGGGATAGCCTTTCAGCTGAGGATATACAATTTGGGATAGACAACGGTCCGTCAACATGTCGAAATGCAGATACTGACTTTAAATCCTCTAAAATGACGGATCCAGATCGCGATCAATAAATTGAAATAAAATCTTGAATCACATTAAAGTAGAAATATATTTTTGAATTTAAAAAAACGAGCAATATTTTTATTTTTTCAAAATGGGGCCTCAAAATATTTGTTGGCCTAGGGCCCCTAAAATTGTAAATCCGGCCCTGGCTATAGCCTCTACGATGGGTGTGTCGAGGTGCTATACCAAGGGTGTGTCGAGGTGCTATACCAAGGGTGTGTCGAGTTGCTATACCAAGGGTGTGTCGATGTGCTATACCAAAGGTGTGTCGAGGTGCTATACCAAGGGTGTGTCGAGGTGCTATACCAAGGGTGTGTCGAGGTGCTATACCAAAGGTGTGTCGATGTGCTATACCACGGGTGTGTCGATGTGCTATACCAAGGGTGTGTCGAAGCGCTAAACAACGGGTGTGTCTAGGTGCTATACAACGGGTGTGTCTAGGTGCTATACAACGGGTGTGTCGAGGTGCTATACCAAGGGTGTATCGGGGGGGGGGGGGGGCCTCTTCGTGCAAGGTACGGGGACAAGAATAAAAAGGAAAAAGTATCCAAATCTGATTGGTGCCACAAAATTGATCCATTAATTATAATAACATTGAGAATAAGTCTAAGCTGTGAGAAAAAAATATTTTAAAATAGATAGGTTCAATATTGCTATTTAAAATTGTTATTCAGCCTTGTTACTTAATCTTGAATTTAATCTTCTTATCCAGTCTTGATATTTATTTCTGCAATTTAATATTGTCTTTCAATCTAATTTTTTAATCTTTGATTCAAACTTTTTATTCAATCTTTGATTCAAACTTTTTATTCAATCTTTGATTCAAACTGGTTATTCAATCTTTGATTCAAACTTGTTATTCAATCTTGTTAGTCAGTTCTCAGCTTATCTGGTTCTAAATTTTAAAAATAAAATTGTTTCTAACGATCAGCTTCTGTGCATGCTTAAACATGTCCAGATGTTGGCCAGATGCCACACCTCTGTGGGATAGTGGTGCTAGTTTCTTGCCACCACCGTGCCCACTCTAAACCTGGGAGCACCTTGTAGGCCTAGTTAGAGACCCTGTTAGACAAAATGTTTAACGGGCGTAAGACATCAGTCTGCCCACTTGCCCACCATTTAATGGGCGTGAGACATTAGTCTGCCTATTTGCCCACCTTATAATGGGCGTAAGACATCAGTCTGCCTACTTGCCTACCATTTATGGGCGTACAAATTATTATGTTTTCTCCTTATTTACTTTGAAATGATCAGTCTAAGCATTAATGCACCTTTTGATTACTGGCGTGGGAAGGGCATGGATGGGTGGGGGATGGAAGCACTGGGCAGCAATTTTTTCTCTATCTTCTGAGGCGACATTGTATTTTCGTGGGGCTTGCAAAAATTTTGGCCCACCCCTAATGCCACTAACCCTAGCTACGCCACTGCTCACATTAAAGCACACCTTATAGGATGTTGTAGGATGCGACACCGTCTACAACAGAAGACAGATCATGAATAGAAGTGTCGCGTGGTTCAGACTTGCCATACTTCAAGTTGATGTGTCTATGACAGGTATCTCGCTATCAGGGGTTCTAGGCTAGTGACATGAGCGAGACACCGTGGAACATGGCTGGAGATAAATTGCAACTTCAGCAAAATAAATGTCTCGCTGTTAAAATGAGAATAATTTGAGATTCAGTTGGTCATTAAAAATATACGTGTCGCGTCCAACCTACGGTAGTTATTTGAAGTTTAAAAAAAGAAAAAGTATTTTAAAGTTAGTCCTTGTGTGCCAGCCCCATTTCAAGCTTAGCTACCAGCCAACCTTTTAATAGGCTTCAGGTAACTCAGATGGCGAAAAATGTTAACCTGTTCTGCATGTTATTATAATTCAGTAGATCAATTCAGGAGATATATGTATGGCTTGAAGGTGGAGGACATTAAAACACTATTTTATTCAGAAATGCAGTCTATAAGCACCACAACTAAAGCAATGGAGTCTATAAGCACCACAACTAAATCAATGGAGATATAAGCACCACAACTAAAGCAATGGAGTCTATAGTACCACAAATAAAGCAATGGAGTCTATAAGCACCACAACTAAAGCAATGGAGTCTATAGTACCACAAATAAAGCAATAGAGATATAAGCACCACAACTAAAGCAATGGAGTCTATAAGTACCACAACTAAAGCAATGGAGTCTATAAGCACCACAACTAAAGCAATGGAGTCTATAAGCACCACAACTAAAGCAATGGAGTCTATAAGTACCACAACTAAAGCAATGGAGTCTATAAGTACCACAACTAAAGCAATGGAGTCTATAAGCACCACAACTAAAGCAATGGAGTCTATAAGTACCACAACTAAAGCAATGGAGTCTATAAGCACCACAACTAAAGCAATGGAGTCTATAGTACCACAACTAAAGCAATGGAGTCTATAAGCACCACAACTAAAGCAATGGAGTCTATAAGTACCACAACTAAAGCAATGGAGTCTATAAGCACCACAACTAAAGCAATGGAGTCTATAAGTACCACAACTAAAGCAATGGAGTCTATAAGTACCACAACTAAAGCAATGGAGTCTATAAGCACCACAACTAAAGCAATGGAGTCTATAAGCACCACAACTAAAGCAATGGAGTCTATAGTACCACAAATAAAGCAATAGAGATATAAGCACCACAACTAAAGCAATGGAGTCTATAAGTACCACAACTAAAGCAATGGAGTCTATAAGTACCACAACTAAAGCAATGGAGTCTATAAGCACCACAACTAAAGCAATGGAGTCTATAAGCACCACAACTAAAGCAATGGAGTCTATAAGTACCACAACTAAAGCAATGGAGTCTATAAGCACCACAACTAAAGCAATGGAGTCTATAAGCACCACAACTAAAGCAATGGAGTCTATAAGCACCACAACTAAAGCAATGGAGTCTATAAGCACCACAACTAAAGCAATGGAGTCTATAAGCACCACAACTAAAGCAATGGAGTCTATAAGCACCACAACTAAAGCAATGGAGTCTATAGTACCACAAATAAAGCAATAGAGATATAAGCACCACAACTAAAGCAATGGAGTCTATAAGCACCACAACTAAAGCAATGGAGTCTATAAGTACCACAACTAAAGCAATGGAGTCTATAAGCACCACAACTAAAGCAATGGAGTCTATAAGCACCACAACTAAAGCAATGGAGTCTATAAGCACCACAACTAAAGCAATGGAGTCTATAAGCACCACAACTAAAGCAATGGAGTCTATAAGCACCACAACTAAAGCAATGGAGATATAAGCACCACAACTAAAGCAATGGAGTCTATAGTACCACAAATAAAGCAATGGAGTCTATAGTACCACAAATAAAGCAATGGAGATATAAGCACCACAACTAAAGCAATGGAGTCTATAGTACCACAAATAAAGCAATAGAGATATAAGCACCACAACTAAAGCAATGGAGTCTATAAGCACCACAACTAAAGCAATGGAGATATAAGCACCACAAATAAAGCAATGGAGATATAAGCACCACAAATAAAGCAATGGAGATATAAGCACCACAAATAAAGCAATGGAGATATAAGCACCACAACTAAAGCAATGGAGTCTATAAGCACCACAACTAAAGCAATGGAGATATAAGCACCACAACTAAAGCAATGTAGTCAACCTGCCAACAGCACCAACGTCAACCTGCCAACAGCACCAATGTCAACCTACCAACAGCACCAATGTCAACCTGCCAATAGCACCAATGTCAACCTGCCAACAGCATTAATGTCAACCTGCCAACAGCACCAACTTCAACCTGCCAATAGCACCAATGTCAACCTGCCAACAGCACCAACGTCAACCTGCCAACAGCACCAACGTCAACCTGCCAACAGCACCAATATCAACCTGCCAACAGCACCAACGTCAACCTGCCAATAGCACCAATGTCAACCTGCCAATAGCCCCAATGTCATACTGCCAACAGCACAAACGTCAACCTGCCAATAGCACCAATGTCAACCTGCCAACAGCAACAATTGTTCTTCGACTCACAAAGCACGTTTTTCAAGTTTGTATCAACATCAAAGACAAACCGTTAATTACATCCACACACTTTCCAAAACCCCCAGGGTCTCCATGTGTCCATTAGACCACAGTAAGTCACGTCTCGGGGATCATGTTTGTGAGATTCCAAGACTGCACGTCAGTGTTCAAAGGGCATTCATAATCTAGGGCAGTGTTATCAAGGCATTCATAATCTAGGGCAGTGTTTCCTTAACTTTGAAGTTTGACGGACCGATGGACACGTTTGGAAACTGCAGGATTTATTAATTATAATTTCGTTTTATTTGACCATAAATTTTGCTACTGCGCAGACCGGCAACGTGAGGCTCACGGACCGGTGCCGGTCCACGGACACCACTTTGAAAAGATAGACCCGGGACATAAATGTAATATATTACTTCCCAGATTTTAAAATAGAACGCAACAGAAATGGGCTGGCTGCAACAAGCTGTCTGACATTTTATTGCTGGATCATGTCATGGACACATGTGGACGAATTTTTAGGACTTTTATATATCTTGCTTCTGGTGTGGTTGCTACTTTTCCCCAACCAGCCCTTTTCCCTGCCCAACATGTGTTCTAGAACTAACCCAGAGCTACTAATCAATAAAGAGCCATGGGTATTGTGTAGGACTGTCTGTAGGTCTGTCTGTAGGTCTGTCTGTAGGACTGTCGGTAGGACTGTCTGTAGGTCTGTCTGTAGGACTGTCTGTAGGTCTGTCTGTAGGACTGTCTGTAGGACTGTCTGTAGGACTGTCTGTAGGACTGTCTGTAGGTCTGTCTGTAGGTCTGTCTGTAGGACTGTCTGTAGGTCTGTCTGTAGGTCTGTCTGTAGGTCTGTCTGTAGGACTGTCTGTAGGACTGTCTGTAGGTCTGTCTGTAGGACTGTCTGTAGGACTGTCTGTAGGACTGTCTGTAGGACTGTCTGTAGGACTGTCTGTAGGTCTGTCTGTAGGACTGTCTGTAGGTCTGTCTGTAGGACTGTCTGTAGGTCTGTCCGTAGGTCTGTCTGTAGGACTGTCTGTAGGTCTGTCTGTAGGACTGTCTGTAGGTCTGTCTGTAGGACTGTCTGTAGGACTGTCTGTAGGACTGTCTGTAGGTCTGTCTGTAGGTCTGTCTGTAGGACTGTCTGTAGGTCTGTCTGTAGGACTGTCTGTAGGAATGTCTGTAGGTCTGTCTGTAGGTCTGTCTGTAGGACTGTCTGTAGGACTGTCTGTAGGTCTGTCTGTAGGTCTGTCTGTAGGTCTGTCTGTAGGACTGTCTGTAGGACTGTCTGTAGGTCTGTCTGTAGGTCTGTCTGTAGGTCTGTCTGTAGGACTGTCTGTAGGACTGTCTGTAGGTCTGTCTGTAGGACTGTCTGTAGGACTGTCTGTAGGTCTGTCTGTAGGTCTGTCTGTAGGACTGTCTGTAGGTCTGTCTGTAGGTCTGTCTGTAGGTCTGTCTGTAGGACTGTCTGTAGGACTGTCTGTAGGTCTGTCTGTAGGACTGTCTGTAGGACTGTCTGTAGGACTGTCTGTAGGACTGTCTGTAGGTCTGTCTGTAGGACTGTCTGTAGGACTGTGTGTAGGTCTGTCTGTAGGACTGTCTGTAGGTCTGTCTGTAGGACTGTCTGTAGGTCTGTCTGTAGGACTGTCTGTAGGTCTGTCTGTAGGTCTGTCTGTAGGACTGTCTGTTGGTCTGTCTGTAGGTCTGTCTGTAGGTCTGTCTGTAGGACTGTCTGTAGGACTGTCTGTAGGACTGTCTGTAGGACTGTCTGTAGGACTGTCTGTCTGTAGGTCTGTCTGTAGGACTGTTTGTAGGCCTATTGTCTGTAGGACTATTGTTTAAAGACCGGCATATATTACAAAAACTGGCAGTTTACTTTTTTATAACACTTTGACCCACGGGGCATTTTATCATTAAATAAATGCCCTCGGGTTAACCGTAGTAAAGAATATTTGATCTCTAATCCACATGATCCTTATCATTCCCATTATCCCATTATCCCATGTCCAACAATAAAATATTCAAAGCTATCAGTGAACTGTCTTTGATTAATTTTAAACCGACGTCCCAACAATCTAGGCTGCTGAAATGTGTTAAGCAGATTTTACAAGCAGGTCAAGTATACCAAGCAGATTTTACAAGCAGGACAAGTATACCAAGCAGATTTTACAAGCAGGTCAAGTATACCAAGCAGATTTTACAAGCAGGTCAAGTATACCAAGCAGATTTTACAAGCAGGTCAAGTATACCAAGCAGATTTTACAAGCAGGACAAGTATACCAAGCAGATTTTACAAGCAGGTCAAGTATACCAAGCAGATTTTACAAGCAGGACAAGTATACCAATCAGATTTTACAATAACATTTTATCTGTGAAGTTTTTAACGAACTTGACACAGTTTATGTGACACAGTTTATGTGACACGTTGAGTGAACTCTCCTCTAAGCCATTCTCTACATCATATAAGTTGGGTAATTTATGCTAAACTCCGTACCTCTGGCGGTCACACTTGGTTGACTGCAGTCTGACCCCAAACATTCAGGTTATCTCAGATGATAAAAATGACTTCGTTCGATTCCCATCAATATCCGGAGTACATTTTGAAACACATCCGGGCAATCAAAATTTCAAGTAGAGATGTACAAAACGAAAAAAAAAAATCCCGTTAACCATTTGG
Organism: Omphiscola glabra; assembly: GCA_964017045.1. NCBI lineage: Eukaryota > Metazoa > Mollusca > Gastropoda > Lymnaeidae > Omphiscola > Omphiscola glabra. The sequence continues at coordinate 16,983,919 of OZ024807.1, forward strand.
GCCAATTCCGTTGCTATGGACGCTATCAGCTGATTCCCTGACCAATGTTTGTTAATTAATGTATGGAACGTGCTATATTTATGACATGAAAAGTAATGGCGGAGTAGAGCTTTTAGTCTCTGCACGCCAAACCAGCAGTTCTCAGCCTGTGGGTCGCGACCCCTTGGGGAGTTGAACAACCCTTACACAGGGGTCGCCTAAGACCATCGGAAAATATATATTTATGAAGCAGTAACGATAATAAATTTATGGTTTAGGGGTCACAACAACATGAGGAACTGTATTCAAGGGTCGCACAATTAGGAAGATTGAGAGCCACTGCGCTAGACCCTCTACTAGGGGAGATAAACAGCTTTACTCTTAAAGTTAAGGTAAAGGAGCATGACAGTAGGCGCATATTCCTGGATGAAGTTGGGGAGACAAAGAAGGGGAGGGTGCCCACAGTTGGGGTGTGCTTTAGGGTGCCCACAGGTGGGGTGTGCCTTATGGTGCCCACTGGTGGGGTGTGTCTTAGGGTGCCCACTGGTGGGGTGTGCCTTAGGGTGCCCACAGGTGGGGTGTGTCTTAGGGTGCCCACAGGTGGGGTGTGCCTTAGGGTGCCCACAGGTGGGGTGTGCCTTAGGGTGCCCACAGGTGGGGTGTGCCTTAGGGTGCCCACGGGTGGGGTGTGCCTTAGGGTGCCCACGGGTGGGGTGTGCCTTAGGGTGCTCACGGGTGGGGTGTGCCTTAGGGTGCCCACGGGTGGGGTGTGCCTTAGGGTGCCCACAGGTGGGGTGTGCATTAGGGTGCCCACGGGTGGGGTGTGCCTTAGGGTGCCCACAAGTGGGGTGTGCCTTAGGGTGCCCACAGGTGGGGTGTGCCTTAGGGTGCCCACAGGTGGGGTGTGCCTTAGGGTGCCCACAAGTGGGGTGTGCCTTAGGGTGCCCACAAGTGGGGTTTTGTCTTAGGGCTGAGGGTTAAAATGTTCTCCGATATTACGAGAGTGATTGAATACCTGTCAAGATCATGAAGAGACCAAAAGAAGATCTTTACAAACTAAATTCTAGATTGATACAGGTCTGTCTAAATGTTGATACTTCAACATTTATATGTGTCTGTCTTAATATAGATACTCCAAAAGATTGATATAATTATGCCTGTCTTAATATGGATACTTCAACAGATTGATACAGGTCTGTCTAAATATAGTCACACATTTTCAAAGTTGTAAATGTAGCCCAAAAAATGATCGTCTAAAAGTGTATAACACGCGCGATGAGTTATGAAGAATACATGATCGCGAACGCACCGACCCCCCCCCCCCCCCCCCCCCTTTGGAGAACTGTGGCCCCAAAAACTATCCTTTTTTTTGTACTGACAGCAAAAGGAAGACCTAGAAATGTCAGCAGGGCTTTTCTACCAATTTGTGTTCAGCCATTTTCCCGGTATGACGTAATGCAGGTTTGTTTATTTGCAGCGGCCATCTTTGGTGCCAAAATAACAAATTTTGGTTGGCTACCAGATATCCTTCCCTGAGACAGCACTGTCATTGTGCTGGCTACCAGATATCCTTCATTGAGACCGCACTGTCATAGTGCTGGCTACCAGATATCCTTCATTGAGACCGCACTGTCATAGTGCTGGCTACAAGATATCCTTCATTGAGACCGCCCTGTCATTGTGCAATCCGTCTCAAACGATTTAAACGTGTGAAAGACTGTGTCTAGGGTAAGTGACACACGGGGCGTGCAAAAATTTAAGCAGTCCTCTTCTATGAAAACAACAACTCTGTTTTGGCCGAAAATTCCGCTGTCCAATTTATGACGGCAACATCGACAAACACGATTCTGAGAGCAGGAATGTTCTAAGAATGTACTAAGAATGTTCTAATAATGTACTAAGAATGTTCCAAGAATGTTCTAGGAATGTTCCAAGAATTTTCTAAGAATGTTCTAAGAATGTTCTAACCGCCAAATAACCAACACAGAGGGGTTACCTTTTGTTACGTGTGATAATTCAACAAAATATTCATAAAAGAAAAATTGAATTTTCAGGTTTGAAAAGTCACCGTTTATTTTAGTGGAAGTGAGTTGGGGGGGGGGGGGGGGAATGGAAGGACCTGTTACATTAATTATGAGTAACAATAATAATTATGTTCAAAGATAAACAAACCAACACATGTTGTCATTTGTTAATGTGTAGTTGACATATTGACATACACATTTTCAACATGAGCCCGTCCTTATGGTAACCGAAGACTGGGCTTTTTGCTGACTTTGGGTAAGAAAAATGTTTGAGAACCACTGATCAACTCTTCGCCTCCGAGGACAAAAAAGAAGAGGAATATCACGTGACTGTCATTAGCGAGTTGGAGGGAAGGGAGGGTAGGGCTTGAAACAAAATGATCAACTGGTGGCGTCTGTCGGTCTTATAGTTCTGGGAGATGTCGACGGCTGTCAAACAATGGGAGGGACTAAAAGTCGTCGGTGAGACTAGGACATACTGTCTCTCGGGGTAATGGTCAGTCTGGTCACTTCAACTTGATTTACAGTCTGGGGTCGTTAGGCACTCCCGCGACAGTTGTTATTTAGAGATGGATCTCTAGCAAAACTACATTAGTCCAAAGATGGCAGGACCAGGCGGTCACTTGAGCTGGATAGATGGAATCCTGACCAGGAGGGTGAGAGGGGGGGGGCAATAAAGAGATTCAGAAGAGTAGCTGACAGTAGGGTGAGGTTACTGAGGGGGGGTGGGCAATAAAGAGAGTCAGAAGCGTATCTGACAGTAGGGTGAGGTTACTGAGAGGGGGGGGGGCAATAAAGAGAGTCAGAAGAGTATCTGACAGTAGGGTGAGGCTACTGAAAGGGGGGGGGGGCAATAAAGAGAGTCAGAATACTATCTGACTGTAGGATGAGGTTACTAGGGCAGTGCAATAAAGAGAATCGGACAGGAGGAAAAGGCACAATGCTGAAAGTAATGGTAGATTATGACGGCATATCTCAGCTAAAACATGATTTCGTTCTGACAAGGGGTTGTGTGACCCCCAAAACAACTTTCATGGGAGAGGGAGGGGGAGAGGGTGCTAGAGACAGCTGAGACTTGTCCATATAAGCACATTTACTGGTAGTTCATCTACGACCAAATGCACGTGGCCCTATACATATACAATAAAGTCAAATAATGTCATTAAAGCGCTTTATTAGAGAGTCATCAAAGCTCTTTATTGGATAGTCATTAAAGCTCTTTACTGGGGAGTCAATAAAGATCTTTATTTGAGAGTCATTAAAGCTCTCTATTAGAGTCATTAAATATCTTATTAAAGAGGCATTAAAGCTCTTTATTATAGTCAGTAAAGATCTTTATTAGAGAGTTGTTGAAGCTTGTTGGGTAACATAGCATACATTTAATAAACATGGCCCATGGCAGATATTTTTCCGGATTTCATCGCATAACCAATAAGGATCGCAAACAATCGTGGGGTGGCGTGATGTGGCGTGGGCTGGCGTGGGGTGGCGTAGAGTAGACGGAGGAGGGGGGTATCTATGCAGCTGTAGCGGTACATGTTTCCTTCCCCCTCACTTGACTCATGTCGCTTTCAATTACTGTGATGTAAGAATTAACTCTAAATCAAGTTAATTAAACCAAAGGACACAGGCATGTGCACCGTGCTAACATAGTGAGAGATCTTTCCTTATTTCATTTCACTGAAAGGGTGTAGGAAGCTAATGTGGAGGGGCGGCATTTCCGGACAACTCCAGAGTTGTTGTTTTTTTTTGTAAAAGAGGGCGTGCAAAACTCTTTGCACGCCCAAGGCGGCATGTATCGGCAGTGGCGTAGGATAGGGGTGTGTGGAGGGTGCGGCCCGTCCAGGGGAATATTTTATTTCCTTTATATTCTTGCAGCAGCATGTTTTTTTTGTGTGTGTGGCAGGGGGGCGGAACAACGCTTGACTCGCCACTGGCGCCACTAACGCAAATATGCATTGCAACTCTTTTGGATAGGAAGGGAGAGCGCCGCCCCTGCCCGATAAATTAAATGCTTGTGAGGCAGTTCCATAGTTCGTGACGAATCAGCACCCCCTACCACTCCCCCCACCACTCCCCCTCAACACACCCCTCACCCTTTGGATAAAAATCCAACTTCATATGCACAAGCACCTAAAGTTCACCCTAGAGACTTAACCCCACTAACATCACGTCGACATGTTTAACGGAGTTGACACCAGGACCTGGGGCTCCCATAGTACGTGCCCACTTATGCGTACAATCTTCATAGGTCGATCTGACCTTTGACCCTACACCCACAACTTCTGTTGCTTAATTTTTAACAAGCCGAGATTAGCACTAAAAAGCTTCATACGTCACACCAGGAAATTCCATAGAGGTGAAAACGTCTAAAAATAGAATTACATTTTTGTATAAAATATTGAAGAACATAAATAGTTGGTCTAAAAAGGTCCTTATAGTAGCTTTAGTCTATGTCCTTATTGTAACGGTAGACTATGTCCTTATTGTAACGTTAGACTATGTCCTTATTGTAACATTAGACTATGTCCTTATTGTAACATTAGACTATGTCCTTATTGTAACGTTAGACTATGTCCTTATTGTAACGTTAAACTATGTCCTTATTGTAACGTTAGACTATGTCCTTATTGTAACGTTAGACTATGCCTTATTTTAACGTTAGACTATGCCTTATTGTAACGTTAGACTATGTCCTTATTGTAACGTTAGAATATGTCCTTATTGTAACATTAGACTATGTCCTTATTGTAACGTTAGACTATGTCCTTATTGTAACGTTAGACTATGTCCTTATTGTAACGTTAGACTATGTTCTTATTGTAACGTTAGACTATATCCTTATTGTAACATTAGACTATGCCTTATTGTAACGTTAGACTATGCCTTATTGTAACGTTAGACTATGCCTTATTGTAACGTTAGACTATGTCCTTATTGTAACGTTAGACTATGTCCTTATTGTAACATTAGACTATGTCCTTATTGTAACGTTAGACTATGTCCTTATTGTAACGTTAGACTATGTCCTTATTGTAACATTAGACTATGCCTTATTGTAACGTTAGACTATGCCTTATTGTAACGTTAGACTATGCCTTATTGTAACGTTAGACTATGTCCTTATTGTAACGTTAGACTATGTCCTTATTGTAACGTTAGACTATGCCGTCTCATCATACCATAATGATCAATCATGACACGTCTTAAATAAGGACGCTCCCCCCTTCCCCCCCCCCCCCCGCACAATTTTTTCCTTAGTTTATTTTGACGATTGCGTCATACAGAATGTTGCCCTGAGTTGGAGAGATAAGTTATTGTACCGTCAAATCGGACCTCCTTGTCCGTTGTAGCCAGGGGCGGTGAAACATGAAACACTAACAAAAAAAAAAACATTTAAAAAACGAAGTAGCTATTCGCACCCGGGTCACTTTAGACTAAATCCCATTGGGATGTCATTTGTGGTAGTTTATTTTAGTTAAACTGAAGAAGTAAGTTTACAAACATAAAGTCCATTCAATTATCGTTCATTTGCTACCTCATTTTGTCTTACAAACCCAACAATAATATTTTAAATAGTTTTTTAATCCCAACCTCTCACTTCTGGTATCCGGGTGCGAATAGTCGCAGCCTTTAAAAAAAGAAATTATAGAGAAACGCGATGATCAATAAATAAATCTACACCTCTGTATCACGGACGTTTGGTATCTATAAATAATTGCATTTGTCATCGTTGTTAAAAAAAAGTTATTTATTGATTTATTAGTATTCATTCTATCTTTTTGGTGGATGGGTGGGGCGGTGGTAGTGGTGGGGTGGCGGTAGTGGTGGGGCGGTGGTAGTGGTGGGGTGGTGGTAGTGGTGGGGTGGTGGTAGTGGTGGGGCGGTGGTAGTGGTGGGGTGGTGGTAGTGGTGGGTGGTGGTAGTGGTGGTAGTGGTGGGGCGATGGTAGTGGTAGGGCAGTGGTGGGGTAGTGGTGAGGTGGCGGTAGTGGTGGGGTGGCGGTAGTGGTGGGGCGGCGCTAGTGGTGGGGTGGCGGTAGTGGTGAGCGGTGGTAGTTGTGGGGTGGTGGTAGTTGTGGGGTGGTGGGGCGGTGGTAGTGGGGGGGCAATGGTAGTGGTGGTAGTGGTGGGGCGGTGGTAGTGGTGGGATGACGTCGGCACTTGTATTCAAAGTTTCTTTCTATGGCTAGGGTGGGCGGGACTTGTTGGGAGGACGGGGCTAGGGTGGGCGGGGCTAGGGTGGGCGGGGTTAGGGTGGGCGCAGCAAGGATTAGTGCCGCCCGACGATGGACCAAGAATTTTGTACCCCTTACCCCATTTTCCACCTGGGACAAACCTTTCCAGTTGACAGAAAATGCCACCTCTCATTATGTAACGTGCCGTCCCTGGGCGGACCACCTCCGCCACCCCACCCTTCCTACTAAAATTCCCCCTATGTCGAACTTACTTATTTTTTTAAAAGGTTTTTAAAAAAATTATAATCAAGTATTGTGTACCTTTTGGTGGTTTTTTTTTTGGTGTTCTCTTGTAAGTCTTACCGTACTGCATCAACCAGGCCTGCACAACTCAAAATGTAAGGCGGGCCATCATTTATGAAAAGCTTGTTCGGGACGAAACATAATAGGACAGGGGGTTGTGCGGTGGGAGCTATTAAGAAAATAATAATAGAAAAAGAATATTTCGTAACTTTGCGGGTCGCAAAGTGGGTGCTGCCTGGCCGCATGTTGTGCAGGCCTGAACTAATAAATTACATTTCGATGCATCGTCCTTGCTTTGTTTAGAATTATAAACGGTCGTTAGATCAACTTGTTCGGCTGATGTTGAGAGATATCACCGTGACTTCGTTAGGGATACATTTAGGGTTCAGGCTAGGTTCAGGGATAGATTTAGGGTTCAGGTTAGGTTTAGGGATAGATTTAGGGTTCAGGTTAGGTTTAGGGATACATTTAGGACACTTTTTGATTATTTTTTAAACATTTTATTCTTAATTTTACGGTTCACGTCAGTCAAGTTGGCGGCAATGGTAAAAAACGCGGTGATATAATCTCAACATTTACCGCTTGTTCAATTATTTGCACACACACACACACACATACACAGACTTGCACCACTGGCGGTAGGAAGATTTTGCTGTATGTGCCAACTGACGCTATTTTAGAGTCGTTTTCGGTCCCCAGGAAAAATGTATTCTATGCAATTATCGACCCCAGCACTCAAAAATGTAATGTTATCATTTATTTTATTCTAAAAATTAGTATTGCATCAGGGTCAACAAGTTTTAAAATGAAATGAATAGATGTAGTGTGTGTGGTACTTACCGATTACTGGAGTGATTCCTTCTCAAAAATAGAACTAAAATGGTAACAACAAAAAAATAATAATATTCTTGTTTTGTGACTCCTAGGTTGAAGCTAAATAAAATAAGTCACAAGTAGGCTATAACCAGTGCACTAGCTCACTACAGTTCACTGATAGCAACTAAAAATGTTCCCGGAAATAATATATTTCCGCTTGAATTCGTAAAGAAATTGGCCGACACACCGAAGCTAACAGGACACAGCAGAAATGTCAGTACGATGAAATCAGTTCAAGTTCTTACAACGACGTGGAATATTCGACGTGAAACGATCCAATGCTCCGATGAATTTGGACTCTCCCTTTTCGTAGACTTTCCCCCGCTCTCACTTGAAATAGCTCAATTCTGTTCGTCTGGTGGCGCTGTGAGGTGGTGCGTCACACAGCGGTGTGAGATGGTGCGTCACACAGCGGTATGGTGTCAACGTAGGGAAACAGTTGCTGCGCAAAGACGTGCGGTGTTGTGTCGTTCCTTCTAAACACAATGTCTCTCAAGATATTTAGAGTTGGGGGTGAGGAAATTTTGAGCATGTCACTAAAAAAAAACAACAACAACAAAGAAAAAAAAAACCAACACTTTATTTAGAGACGAGGTTCTTAACCTTTGCTGCATAGATCCTTTGTTGTGAAACGGTGTCTAAGGGTTGGCATTTTTTGTGGTAATTTTACCATATCATTATTATTAATATTATTATTATTGGTAGTTTTCTATAGCGTGGTACCCCAGCCTTGGGCTGGGCTCACCACGCTGTACATACAATTTAACCAACATAATCATGATGTCAGTACATCAAAAAATGTGTATGAAGTCCTAATTTATGGGGAGCGACTCTTTATTACTTAAGATAAAATGCCATTTAATTTATATATATGAATTGAATAGTAACGTATTATATTTTTACATATTTAAAAATAAATTATTTTGATTTTTTTTTTTTTTAAATCCACAAGTTTAACTTTTTTTTTTCGTTGTTGAGGTCTTAAAAATACAGAGGGGAACATCATGAACACTAAATAAGAGGAATTAAGTACATTTTTGTTTTAAGTCAAATTATTATTGAATTATTTCGTATTTGCTTTATTTTAAATTCTTAGTGTCAGTGAAGTGGACTAGGGGCAGGGAAGCAGGGGAAAGTGTAGAGGTACCGTAATTATATAGGAATGCCCTTTTTTTTTTTAAAAGACGGAAGATGTCCACTCGGATTAAAGGGAAATAACATTCCATTATATAAACTTAAATTACTTAAATGGTTGTCTCCCCTTAACCAGCAAATTGTTTTGTACCTGCGGTTCTCAACGTGTTCTCTGTACATTAGAAGGGAGGGGTGCTAGGACCATCTCAGGGGCGGTGGTGGATTATTTCAGATTTTTTAAATATCAAAATTTGAAGAAAAAAATTAATCTATAATAATGGGATTATTATCAGCCTGAAACAAGAGTCATGAATAGACATCAGTCAGAGAGAACAAGAGTCATGAATAAACAGTCATAGAGAACAAGAGTCATGAATAGACATCAGTCAGAGAGAACAAGAGTCATGAATAAACAGTCATAGAGAACAAGAGTCATGAATAGACATCAGTCAGAGAGAACAAGAGTCATGAATAAACAGTCATAGAGAACAAGAGTCATGAATAGACATCAGTCAGAGAGAACAAGAGTCATGAATAAACAGTCATAGAGAACAAGAGTCATGAATAGACATCAGTCAGAGAGAACAAGAGTCATGAATAGACATCAGTCAGAGAGAACAAGAGTCATGAATAAACATCAGTCAGAGAGAACAAGTGTCATGAATAGATATCAGTCAGAGAGAACAAGAGTCATGAATAAACATCAGTCAGAGAGAACAAGAGTCATGAATAAACATCAGTCAGAGAGAACAAGAGTCATGAATAGACATCAGTTAAAGAGTTACCGAAATATTCACTTATTAAGACGAAATCAATAAACTGTACAAAAGTACTGAATGCACTTTAAAGAGGAGCCGCAGCCATATTTTGCTACACACACACACACACACACACAGGACGGATGAATAAGAACGTAAATTTACTCTGGCTGATACAGGAAAACATATTATTGATTGTTGTCAATGCCAATATTGATTGTTATCAATGCCAATATTGATTGTTGTCAATGCCACTATTGATTGTTGTCAATGCCAATATTGATTGTTATCAATGCCAATATTGATTGTTATCAATGCCAATATTGATTGTTGTCAATGCCAATATTGATTATTATCAATGCCAATATTGATTGTTATCAATGCCAATATTGATGTTTTCAATGCCACTATTGATTGTTATAAACAATCAGTTTTTCAAGCAAAGTATCTTGCTATTTCTTTTTTTACTGTTTCATGACTGATTCCCCCATCTGACACCGATGCTGCTGACTGTCGTCCATGGCTTGACAAGTAAATAGTTATGGAATGGTTGGGAGCGAATACACATTTGTTTTGTTTTATTTCTTTATGTATATTAAATTTTTTTAGTTCATGATTGTGTTTGTTAAATTGTACGTACAGCGTTGTGAGCCCAGCCCTAGGTTGTGGTACCACGCTATAGAAAACTATCAATAATAATAAAAACTGAAAGCTTATTGCCATTTAAAGTGTGTGAGTCGCTTTTAGAAGCTAGTTGTAGAATTTTGACTAATTCTTCTCTCAAGGCTCACTCCAAATCATCGGACACGACTTAGCTATTGACAGACATATTTGTAGATCTCAAAAAAATCAATTTACATTTGCTGGGAGATAATGCCATGCGTACATATTTGATGACTGAATGAGTACATATTTGATGACTGAATGAGTACATATGTGATGACTGAATGAGTAAATATGTGATGACTGAATTAGTACAATTGTGATGACTGATGATGATGCAGATGTTTCATCAGAAATTAAAAAAGCATTTTTCCCCTCACAGACTGTCCAGATTTTTGACCCAACACAAACACCACATCAAACATGATCTACAAGCATAAAAACAACACAATATCAAGAAATTAATACCAAACAAAATCATATTTATTTTGTATTGTGTACAGATCATTTTAATTGTCAAGGCACAAATTTTATCAAAACAAATTCTCCTGTATTCAGTTTTTTGTAAACAAAAAATAAAAAATAATAATAATATGACAATAAAAACAAGAAGGTGGGGGGGTAAAAGGTGGTTTTTGGGGGGGGGGGGGGAGTTGGAGCTCAAAATGTTTAGATAACCCAAAACACATATCAACCAACATTACTTAAAAAAATGTTTTTGTTTTTTTTAAATAATAATAATAAATTTCGGTGTAATAGCATACATTTACATTTGACAGCTAACCCAGTTTAGGACACTTTTGAGTCATTGAACCATAATTTACTTCTTGGTTATGTCTAGCAATCAAGTCTTTAATTATTACAGAAATCAATTGTCAGGTACTCGTATCAGGGGCTACAAGACCAAGGGATCCTCATCCTTAAATAGGGGATCACAATAGTTTTGCTCAGACCCCAAAATTCTCTGCAGTGAGGACCGCTCCGACAAAAGATTATGAATAGTAATAGTATAAAATAAAACAGCTTCCTTTGTACCTGTACCTCCATTTTATTAAAATGAGATTTGTGTTGCTGTATCAGATCGTTGACAACATGAACACTATGGTGTTGAGATTATGTGCTTTTTGTAAGAATGACATCATTCATTGAGATCAAGAGATTATCTGCCACATACTAGCTTAAGACAGATAGACTCATTTGGCTCTCAAGTCAAGGTGCACTTATAACAAAAACAAAGCAATATTTATGTTATAATGAGGATCACTTCTAATAAAGAGAAAAAAAAAATAATATAAATAATACCACTTCTTGAGAGCAAAAATGAGACATCATAATTATTCCAGTATATTAAAGGTGTCTCGTTTTCACTCTGAAGGAGCTGACATCAAACTATATATGAAAATCAAACTGCTATTATTTAATCAGCTTATGGAACAAACTTGATATAGATATATAAAAGTTATACATGTAGTATTCAATTAAATAATGGAACTAAGCATTCTGTAATAATTCATAGCTCATTACTTGGGTTTTTCAGCTTGAGTAAAACTTACTGAAACACAAGTAAAATTAGGGAACACAAATCTAATAATTTTACTTAATTTAGTAAATTTTATCAAAAATCTAAAAAAAAACAAAAACAACAACCAAAACAAAAAAAACATATTTGCTTGAATTTTTGGCCCTTAGAAAAAAATTTTCAAAATAAAAAAAATAACGAAATAAATTAACAACCTTAACAATAAATAATTATTTTAAAGATATATTTGAGTCAACTTTGATCCATAAAGAGGAAGGCAAATTAAGTTCTATGTATATTCTAATGAAAGCTATCACTGACTTGACAAATTCCCTCCTACAAATAAACACAAATTTAAGAACATCTTGAGTAACTGAATAAGTTTTAAAAGATTATTAAATATTTTTGTTCCTTGCCATTTGTTATGGACGTATGAAGGTTAACAAATGTTGAAAGAAAAAAAAAGGTTTGTACAGAATTATGATACATAAATATATGTTATTTCACAGATTAAAAAAAACATAAATCATTTATTTCTGGCTTAAGGTGGGAAGCAAAGCTACATCGTTTATATCTGGCATGGGCATTACCAAACAAAAATATATAGGTCAATAAAGATATATCAAAACGCAAAGCGTTTTTCTATGGAAATATTGTACACTCCACGAAGACAATGGAGAAGACATGAAAAAATTTGTCAATGCTTATTTTGTTTTTGAAAAGATAACATACAAGTGTAAATGCAACACCAGGTGGCAGTAAACATGGGTTGAATCTGTTTGTAGTGGGTAACGAGATTCTGGACGATATTCACTGGTATAGGAGAATGTGGTCTGTAATAAGAGATTAAAGGTTATCCTTAGGGCTGAGTTGGGTGAAGTTATTTTTACACCCGGTCTGGGTATTTTGAGACATTATCCTATGGGTCCCAGTGTTACAAAAAAAATCTTCTCATTTTCTATAATATGTTTCACCCAATAGGTAGAAATGAAAACTGGGTTGGTGCATATTAGCTTTTATATCATTTGTAGTAAACATGGATTGGATGACGATACCATGAATTGAAAGGTAAGAAATTATTCAATTTAAAAGAATACATTTTTAAAAAAAATTACATTATTGAATATATTTCAATTAAGCTTAATCAACTTACTGGAATCGAGTTTTAAAAAAAACCCACATGATTTTGTAACCAAACCAAATTGAATAAAGTAGGCTGCGTCCAAGGGCAAGCGACTCTGTTTTACAAAAATTAGGAGTGTCCCATACAAGCACTTTTCATTTCTCCCTATCGGGTGGAACAAATGATAGAACATGAGAGGGAAACTCTCTTTCTTCACACCCGAATACTTTGCATTCCCGGGTGTCCAGGTCAGAACACGGCTCAGGCCTGGCTGGCACGCCTTGTAATAAGGCGTTGAAGGCCATTGTTCAGTTTGGGGGAATCTAAGTTTGGGGAATGAAATTATCTAAAAATCATTTAAGAAATTCATGTTTCATAGAGGCAGCATTTACTATTGGAGTTTTACAATGTTATAGGTTTATGCTTTCTTTAAAATGTACACTCAGTGTCTCTGTCTATGAAAAGAAAATGTTCTTGGCAAAATTTAACATAAGGTAAGCTGCAGATGAAATTGTGATCAACTATTTCCATTTACTGCTAATTATTTCCCTTATGATTTGATCAAAGCAGTCTCTGATAATAAACTGTCTAAAAATAAAAAACCACTTTGTTTTAAACAAATCTTTAATCACATGGTGATGGTCCATCCAGGAATTGATTGGAAGAGAAAGCTACAGACAGCTGACTCTGTCTAATAATTATGTCAAAATACAATATTTTACTTTCAAGTTATTTATATAAGGATAATTAATCAAACTGTTAAGCTATGTAATCTCCGTTCTACGTCAATGTCAAGTTGGACTGAGTAAATTAAATAATTTTTAGAGATTTTAAATTTGATTTTAGAAGAGCTGAGTAGACAGAGTGGGGGGGGGGGGGTGGGTGGGGGGGGGACATGGACTTAATATGTTGGCTGCATATATTTATTTACATAATGCAACAAATATATTGTGCTATTAAGTTAAAATAATTTTGATACATGGACAGGCTTCAATACATACATAGATAACTGTTACTTTTGTTTTGTTTGTCTATATACAATCATCACATTCAAAGTATCTGATGGAAAGGTTCAGAGAGTAAGTTAAAAATAAATCAGTTTGGTGGGAGTCCATCACGAACTCTCCTCCCCACTGTGTGTGTGTGTGTGTGTCCCTTTGATTCCCAGGCTATGATCAGCTAATGACACATATAAATCCCCATGGTTTATGCCACATATGGTTCATAAAACATCTCATAACACCATTGATGTACATAAGAAAGAGAAAAAAAACATAATTAAACAAATAAAACCAAGAATACACAGATGAAATTCCACATGTCAAACATTTGTTCATACATTTGTTCATACATTTTTTCATACATTTGTTCATGATAAATCTAGTTATTGAGAAATTAGATTTTAAAAAAACAAGGACATCATCCAAACATCGTCTGCGTCTTGTGGAAGGCATTTCCCAAAAAGAACCAACAACCAAAAAAAGCCCTGGAACAGAGTGACTAAAGTTTGGAGTTTATCAAGTTTTAGCATTGAAGGATGTCTGGTTATATTTGATGGTTTCGGTTTACATGGGGTCCTAAAAGAGCCTGATGGGTGGTTAAAAGGTTAATTAAATACAGCAGTGTTCTGACGTAAAGAAACCAACAATAACATTATTATTTGCTTACCTTTTATTATTTTCAAACACACACACACACAAAAAGAGAAATGATCAGATGCTAGAGATGCTAGAGATGCTAGTTAAATTTAAAGACTTTAATTTTTTTTATATCACCCAAAGCTGTAGGAATATTTGAAAGAAAAGCTCTATGCTTCTCACCATACATAGGCGTCTCTCACATAAATAGCTCTTGCTACTGGAAAACATTATAGAATGAATGTACACACTTGGATGAAATTATTTTTTGAAACAAAAAAAGTTTTAAAGTTTCTGGTTTGATATTTAATGTTATTATAAGATAAACAATTTTTAAATTTTAAAAAAATCAACAATTCTTCTTTTGAACATTTACAAATATTGCAAACTTGATTAATTTTCATTCAAAATTTGATTAAATAGAAATAATGGCCATTTTATACAATGTTTACATTTTTTTTTGTGATAAATTTAAGATTGACCGAAATGTCACAGTGAGTTAACAATTAATTTCTGAAAATTTATTTTGAACAGATCCCAAGCCTCCTAGTGTACTGATAACATTTCCTCACATTTTAAAACTATTGTAATCAACAAAATTACAAAAAAAGTTGTGTGAGCTGTCATGCAAGGACAGAATAACATTTTTAAAAAAAAGAGACAAGTCAAGATGAAATTAATAGTACATTTTTAAAAACAAATCATATTTGTTAAACAAAAAAAAAAAAAAAATTTTTCTTTAAATTTAAACAATCGTTACAAAACATATCAAACTATTTTTGCTTTGTTTAAAAGCTGATATTTACAACAATATACAACAATTGAATACATGAGAAGAAAATATTTCAGGATATAAAACAGTATTGTCAAACTAAAAAAAAAAAATGCAATTGTATGTGGAGTGGAAATGTGAGCAGTCTGATTGTGTTTAAGCCCCAAACTTTTTTTTAATACAAAACTTCTAAACTCAAATAAATGTTGGTCTGGTGCTAGACAGATACGAAATAATTCTTTTGAATTGGAACTAATAGGGTCTATGCTACAAACCAACCCGGATATGAAATAATTCTTTAGAATTGGAACCAATAGGGACTATGCTACAAATCAACCCGGATACAAAATAATTCTTTAGAATTGGAACCAATAGGGACTATGCTACAAACCAACCTGGATACGAAATAATTCTTTTGAATTGGAACCAATAGGGACTATGCTACAAACCAACCCGGATACGAAATAATTCTTTTGAATTGTAACCAATAGGGACTATGCTACAAACCAACCTGGATACGAAATAATTCTTTAGAATTGGAACCAATAGGGACTATGCTACAAACCAACCTGGATACGAAATAATTCTTTTGAATTGGAACCAATAGGGACTATGCTACAAACCAACCCGGATACGAAATAATTCTTTTGAATTGTAACTAATAGGGACTATGCTACAAACCAACCTGGATACGAAATAATTCTTTTGAATTGGAACCAATAGGGACTATGCTACAAACCAACCCAGATACGAAATAATTCTTTTGAATTGTAACTAATAGGGACTATGTTAAAAACGAACCCATCTGGTCAAATTTAATAGATGTAAAGATTAAAGCTGAATTCTAATATCTAAGTTCAGGCAAACTGGGTTTAGGCACTTGAAATAATAACTGGACTCATAATGTCAACAAAGATATAAAACTATATTGAGGGGGAACTATAGTTCTAATTATATAATGAGTGAAAATTATAGTTCTAATAATATAATGAGGGGAAGTTATAGTTCTAATAATATAACGAGGGGAAGTTATTGTTCTAATAATATAACGAGGGGAAGTAATAGTTCTAATAATTTCCTCTGTATTAAAGACATCTCATGGTGCTCCACCGTCATATTTTTAAAATGCATAATTTGACAAAATTCTCAAGATGCCTCATGAAAATTTGATTTCTAGAGTTGAGCATGATGATAGTTGACACAAAATTGTTATTTAAAACTACAAAATAGGTTCCCAAATTTCACGACTGATTGCTCTAAGTATGTAAAAGTTTGTTGAAAATGAAATAAGTTTCAATGGGAAGCTATGTAACACAACTCTATTATAACACAACTATATTATAACACAACTATATTATTATGTGGGTTGATTATTGAATCATAGCGATGGAACCATCTAACCAATAATAACACATTTTTCTAAATAGTTAGTTGTGGTTCAATAATAATTTATTTTATAATGATCAGTGATTATTTATCATCTTAAATGTTGCACATGCTAAAGTGGTCGTAAGGAAAAGCTGAACACAAAGAGCTGTTAAGTTTTGAAAACATTGTTGCAAAATTCGCACCTGATTTTTATATAATTTTTTTTTAATGATATATTTATCACTGAAATTAGAACCTTATGATTGTTAAATTCTACTTAATATTGGACATGTAAACAACACCCAAAAATATATTTAAACGATTAAAATAATTTTAACACTAATGTTGCTAAATATTATTTAAAAATAAGAATAAATGCAATTACAATTCAGGTAAAAAATATCCTGGCAAATATAAAAAATTGGACTAACATTGGACAGGTTTAGTTTGAAAAAATATGAATAAGCCTCTATTTGATCTGAACACATAGGTAGAATGCTTCCTATTTGATCTGAACACAAGGTTGAACACATAAAAGCTGAATGCCTTTTGAATGGAACACATAGGGTATAGCGACTAGTTACATTTACACAGCAGGCACGCCATGGCTAACATACTGCTGTTACGAGGTGGATAAATGTATCAAAGAAGTATCGGTTAATATGGGTCCATGCCATCAAAGGAATCTGACAAATGTTTAATGAATCTCATTTGTCTCTGTGAAAACAAAATTTGGATGAATTCTATTCTTCAAATAAGCTATGGAACAGATTGAGTTGTAAACAAAAATATGTCAGCCAACAAGTGCCTGCAACACCAGCCCCTGTAATATGAGTAAGATCTTAAGAACTGTAATATGTGTAAGATCTTAACACCTGTAATATGTGTAAGATCTTAACACCTGTAATGTGTATAAGAGCTAACATCATCTAAACAATTTGAAAAAGGAAAATGTAAAATATTTGAGTTTTAAAAAATAATTCATTGAACACAATATTATATAAATGCTCTTTTTTTTAAATCTTAGTCACAACAAAATGTTGCAATAGTTAAAAACTGTTCAGACTGTTGTTGGGTAAATGCCACGACGCACGTAATATTTTTCTGTAACAGAAATGATATTACTTTGAACACATTCGAGATTTTAAAAAAATATAAAAAGATTAACAGTATTGGGAAAGGCAGTAAGCCACTCAAAAAGGAGCTGCCCCCCTTTAAATGCAAGCAATGCTAATATTACAGTCTGCAGACCCTTGGTGATCCTACTGCTTAGCAGTACAAAATATAGTAGGGTTAAAAAAAAGTATCTCATTAGCTGAAACTCCTCTTCGGGGGGGGGGGGGGGGGGGGGGGGTTTTCATGTGCAGCAATGGAAAAGAACATTAAAAATAGTTAAATGCAAGCACTAATACATTACAGTGGTGGCTCTAGAAGACAACAACAACAAAAAAGACAACCCACAATAATCTTGTTCATTTATATACAAGAAAAAAACTCACTTTCAAGAACCAACAAAATGAGATCACAAAATTCCAAACTCCTTTGATATTTGTAGTTTGTTATTTAAGCTCCAGTTTGACACATCCCAGTCCGTGGTAATTATGGTCCAGTAATTCAAACTAATGTGCATTGGATGTGAGACAAAACATTTCTTAAGGTAGGCCTTAAGCTGATCCTATGATAAAACCAGATGGTTGTAATTTATCATCCATTTCTAATGGTTGGATTGTTACGATCAAGTCTGATAGTGGTTGGATGGTTCAGCTAATGTCTGCGATGACCTCATTTTAGTAGACAATGGAAAATAATAAAAATGTTGTATTTAAATTTCTGCCTAATTTTAGATACCGTATGACACGGTTGGGTAAACTACGGCACGCGGGCTACATGTGGCCCTCGAAGGCATTTAGAAATTAAAAAAATTACTTTGTTGAATTTTACAGAATTTAATGTACCGTTATGATTTTGTTTTAACATTTTCGATCAAATTTCTAATTTTCTGTTTTTCTTGAATTTTGTCGTGTAATGCTAAAATGCGAATTCACTGATTCTAATATAGAGAAATGTTTATTGACATGTAAAAGTTGGACATAATATACTTGGGGCCCCCCACTAGCTTTACATTTTTTAATGTTGCCCTCCACACAAAAAGTTTGCCCACCCCTGCCGTATGAGATAATTACCTATATGCAAATGACACTACAAGAGTAGCTTAATGAAATAGAGATACATATATTTTTGTATTACTGGTCATAATACATATTAAAGTGATCAATCTGATTTTCTCTTTTATTTGAAAGCCATTGAACTATTTAGGCACTTTATCAATGTCAACATTCTCAAGTCACATTTTTGGGAACCAGTAAAAAAACAAAATCTGAACCCATGTGACCTAATTACACAATGTAAAATAAATTATCATTAATAAAACTAAACAAAAAATTACTTTCCTCAACATAAAATAATGGCAAAGTGTTCTTGTTTTAATTACAAATATATTGAGGCATTGTTCAACCTAAGGCACTATTCCTAACTTAAACATTTTAACGTTTTTTTTTTTAAAGTCCATATAACATTTGATTGTTAAATGTTCAAGAATTATAAACAAAACTTTTTTTAAAATAAAAAACAGAAAAACTGAATCCTCAACCCTGTTATGTCAGGTTTGTCACCAACAAACTAACTTAAATTTTAAATACATAATTACACATGACATAAAATAATTAAGGACAAAATTTTTTTCGATATTTAAATTATCCCCCCCCCCCCCCCCCCCCCAAATGTATAATAAAGAGCCATTGCCTTTTTTTTCTGTTTGTTTTCACTGCTGGTGGCCAGGAACTATTCAACAAGGTAGAACATTTTTTGGTCTTCATTGGCACAAACATCATGAAAAGTGTTGATCAGCTGGAGAAAACTCCACTCTCCCAATGTTGAGACCATCAAGTTGTATCAATCTCTCCAAAGCTGTCATCACATGGGCTCATCAAGTGTTGGTGCAACAGACACATAAAAATCTCATTTCTGCATAGCCAGAAATTATAGTCTCTGAGAATCAACGGGGGGGGGGGGGGGGGGAGAGAGGGGGGGGGCGCGTCGACCATAGGCCCAGGCTGAACACAAAACATCACTGACCACAGGATCAGGCCAAACACAGAACATCACTGGTTTAAACAAGAAGACCGATGTTTTCTCTTCTCCTCTCTTGAGCCCCAACATATCACACGCAAGATCCTACTCGTCATCTTTATCTTTCTGGGGTTTGATATCGCAGGCTTCAAACAGTTCCTCCGGGGTGTAGCCCAGAAGGTTGTGCAAATCACAAACAAATCGGTAGACGTACCTCTTGCCGGCTGTCTTGTGAATTATGTTCTTGTCGTAGTAGTACCTAAGAATAGAACAATAAACCAATCCAACGTTTATGGAACCATTTACTTTAGTGGCCAGTTTTGTCAGGTTATAAAGATAAACTTTATATATAATATAAATAAATCCTTCTTCATTTTTTATGTCTACACCAGTGGTCGGAAAATCGCGGCACGCGCCATTCGGCAACAAAATCGGGTTTGACTCCAAAAAAAAACATGGCTCTAGACAGAGTCTTGAAAAGAAATTCGGTTCTCAAAATTTTTTGAATCGTCCTGCTGCTGATTTTTGGTTCTTTCGGCTAATGAGTTTGCCGTCCACTGGTCAACACAATGCATTGAAAAAAATTTAACTATCAAGTAAAATGCATATATTTTTTTCAATTCAGTATTCTACACTATAGACGTAATAAATTTAATGGTTAGAGTTAAGAAGAACTTTCTCTTGTCTAGCTTTCCAGTTAATGCAAACAGAATCACCAAGGTAAATTCTTGATATCATGTATAGTTCATGTTGCCTGTTATCTTTTGTTGCTTTGAATTTAATTAGACCAAGCACAGCTAAACCAAGAGTAACACAATATCTCTACACTAGAGCACCCTATCTCTACACTAGAGCACCCTATCTCTACACTAGAGCACCCTATCTCTACACTAGAGCACTCTATCTCTACACTAGAGCACCCTATCTCTACACTAGAGCACCCTCGCTCTAACGACTCCAGATTAAGATGACGTTTAAATATTTTATACCCATCTAGTTACCTCAATCCACGACTCAATTTCTCATAATTCATCTTTGGCTTATTCTTGCGGACACCCCAGCGGCGAGCGACCTCATCTGGGTCAGAGAGCTTAAACTCCCATCCATCCCCTGTCCAGCTAATGAAGTGTTGGCAGGTTTTGTCAGTCAGCTGTTCTAGAAGAAACTGCCACAACTGGATGGGTCCACTTCCTAATGGGTGAATAGATTGGTGGATTTCTGTTTAACACAATCACTTAATGACACACTCACTTACTCACTGACACAATCACTTCCTCACTGACACACTCACTTCCTCACTGACACAATCACAATCACTGACACACTCACTTCCTCACTGACACAATCACTTACTGACACAATCACTTCCTCACTGACACAATCACTTTCTCACTGACACAATCACTTACTCACTGACACACTCACTTCCCCATTGACACAATCACTTACTCGTGGGTTAAATTTCATGACAGGTACCCATTAGATTAATGACAATATGTCAATAATCATTGAATTCACTAATTATATTGCTATTAATTACAGTTAATTAAAAATCATTAAATTCACTGACTTCATACTTGTTAACAAACAGTAAATGTTCAAAAAATACTACTACTAACAACAGAATAGTGAAATGATTGTAGCAATATGTTCATTTAAAATCATGTGTTAACTGAAATGGTTTTTTTCTCATTGTGGTCATAAGTAATTTAATTGGCTTAATTAACGATTCAACGAAATTACCAAAATATTACAGGCTACATACAAGTATTCTAATTTTTTAAAGGGAACAGCCCACAAAAAAAAAAACGGTATATTAAACAAAAATTGAGTTGTTTCCCGTTGAAATGGATTGGTTACGTTTTAATGTCCCCCTAACTGTGACCAGCAGGTGAAAGAAATATATCACTTTGTGTCAATATAAAAATCTTGCAATACCATTCTTTTGTCTTAAGTTAAAATCACCATCACAGGCCGGAAAATGCTATCAGTCTAATCTTCTATTTGGACAGTGCAAGTGAAATGACTTCAGTTTCAGGCGCTGATAAAAGCAGAGTCATCTCAACATCCCTCTACAACTCTGTGCGCCTATAGACAACTAACTGCAAAGCATCATGCCATGCTAGATAATAAGAGATATCAAGCGTTGGGGACAGGATAGGCGCGACAGCTGAGCCAGCAAGTGCTTCACGTGCATCCGTTTCGATACTACATCGGCCGTCCATTGAAATTAAAATCAATAAAATTACTTTACGGCGTGAAACCCTTTTAAATAGACAACGTATCGATCTATTGATTCTATTGATACTGAGTTCAGGTAATTTTTCTTATTGTAGGTGAGGGTAATCAACCAAAGTGTAAAGAAACATACTCAAAATAATCAGCTTACTTATTGATGACGTCAAGTGACGATTGTTTCGTTGTGTAGGCCGACATTTTTTTTATTAACTGATTTTACGCTTAAATAAATTTTGCGTGATATAATCCAAAAAAAACAAACTCAAACGGTTACCGGAAATTTGATCGAAAGAAATTTCGTCGACGGAAAATTGATCGACGGAAATTTGATTGAACGGAAATTTGGTCGAATCTTTTTTTTAGTTCACACGTTAAAATTTTCGTCAAATTTCTTCTTGAACGTACTATACTATATTGTAAAACAAAATAATGCGTTCGAGTGAGAGACAAGCATAGAAATAAATACATGGACTCATTGGACAATGCTTCATTAAGTTCAGCTGAAAAGTGTTCATGTCTGTACCCAGCATGCTAGAAGGCGCGTGTGTGTGCTCAGGTCCGGTGCTACAATCATGCAATGATGGGTGAGGGGAGTGTGGGGGGGGGGGGGCACTCACCTAAACCGCGACCATCTGGCCCTCTCAACACTGAAGATTCTGAAATTTACCAATTTAGCGTCGGAAATTAAATTTCAGGAAATGATATTTTCCCAGCCTCATACCTCTTCTATTTACCACGTGAGAACACTTGAAGGCGGAAACAACAACACGACAACCGAAAAATTATGAGGTTTAGAAGAAAGTTCGCCTTTAGCTATTTGGCGAGAAAAATTGGGTTAAAGACTATTGCACACCAAACAAAACTTGCAATACAAGTGCGCCATAGGCGCCCGTAAAAAATATTACAACATAAATTTAAAATAAAATGTATTCTTTAAACAAGAACTGGAGTCGTCTGTTATCGCTACCAAACATATCTCCAATTGTGTCCATGCAGTCTTTTTTGTTGCAGTTCACTTTGTCTCTGTGTACGCTTAACATGCACAACCCAGACAGACGTTCATCTGACATTGTAGATCTAAGCCATGGTTTTACACGACGTAATGTGCTGAACGATCGCTCCACCGTACATGTTGTTGCTTGTAATGTTAGCAAAACTAGTAAGGCATACCTGACAGCCGGATAAAACTTTGTAAAACTAATTAATATAGAAAATATAAAAATAAATACCCAGTAAAACGAGATCAGCATCAGCTGAGTTACTTTCTCTTTATTTTCTCTTTACTTTAATACATTTTTTGTCAGTTTTTGTCTAAAAAATGTTTTTAATCAATCAATCCAGGGGGGGGGGGGCAAGTGCCCCACCTTGCCACTACCTGCGGGCGCCCATGAAGTGCGCGTCAAATTTCAGGTTGTATCAAATCTATTATGTTTTGTAAAAATTATTATTTTTAGTGGTTGCTTTCAATAAGCTAAGGATAAGCTATTCCAATGATAACAAAGGATAAGCTATTCCAATGATAACAAAGGATAAGCTATTCCAATGATAACACTCGTGTGTTGTTAGAGTGTGGAGGTGAGAAGTTTCTTTGGACGCTGAAAGAATAGTTCTTTAAGGTCACATATCTCACGGCACACTAATCATATCATAAAACACGTGATGTAAGGATACAATGATATTGATTAATAAATGTGTGTATGTATATGTGTGTGTGTGTGCGCGCGCGCGTGTGTGTGTGTGTGTGTGTGTGCGCGCGCGCGTGTGTGTGTGTATGTGCGCGTGTGTGTGTGCGTGTGCGCGCGTGTGTGTGTGTGTGTGCCTAGATGCTAATAAAGAAACTCTTTTTTTTTCCTTTCCTTTTTTTTCCCTTGACTAATATGGGAGTACAGGAGCACTCACTTTTAATATGAATAATTTCGGAGCACTTGATGTCACTAACATAGGAGCACAGGAGCGAATGCTCCGCCCATCAGACCTTTTACAAGCCTCCGGTGTTTTAGATTATAAACCTACCTAATGTCGTAACGCTCAGACCCATTCATCGAGTGTCCAAATTCCGCCCCTGATCCCCGGGTAAACGCCTCGTTAGTGTAGCCAAGAAGTTATGCGCCCGTATATTTGCACACCAGCTCACATTAAGTCCAGCGAGACATTATTGCCTCTTCAATAAGACAACCGATAAAACCAATCGACAGCTCGCGCTTTTAGTCCTCAAGGGTCCTCGCCGCCATCTTGCTTTCAAGCCACAAGCCACAGCCATGCTTTATTCCCGGCCGTTTTATGTTCTGGCTAAAAGCTTTCATATCAAATGCGGGGCGCCATCAAATACAATGGATTGTACTGAAATGGCGAGCAATCATTGCGAGCAATCATGTCAGCATTGCTTTTATTATTTAGTTATCTTTTCGCTTTTAGGATAAGTGGAGGTTTTGTTTGTTTTTTTTTAAATGTCGGGCGAGGTCGCCGCGGTATTTTATTGAGTTAAACTGTAAAGTTAATGGCGATAAGGGTGTCAGTTTAAAGTGTTATTATCAGCCTATAATTATCATATGTTACAATGACACTGGAAAAGTGATTGAGATGTTTGTAACAGTAAAAATATTACGATAAAATAAAACTTGAATAGAAGACAGTGCCTTTAAAAAAATTTTTTTTTTAAAGATGGGAATGTGATATGTAATATTGATAGCAATAAAGTATGTGTACGTTTGTATTACTGATTGAAATACATATTTGCACGTATGTAATATTGAATACAAAACTCATCATGATTTACATTTGTAAAACGGGAAACAAAATTGTTCTTTTGAATCTATTTTAGTGTCAATGATATGGTTAGAACTGTGTATAGTTCAAAGACATGCTGAAAACAGCTCGGAGTTCTTTGGGCTGGCTAGAATTGAAATTCAGCCATGACACAGCCATAATAACATTTGAAAAAAGTTAAAGACAAAACCATCTAGATTTGGGGAAATTTCGTGTAGTCCTTCTCTATGTAATACGACGGCAAAAACCCCCTAATATCCGCCTGCAAGATTGGGGTAAAGCCCCATTACGCCGGTGTTTCAGTTACGCTTGTCTTCCGGTAAACTGTAAAATTGAAGTGCTTCGTGGAGACTCGACATGGACGAGGTCGTGTCTGGCTGCAGGCGGCATTTCCATCAACATATCACTTCCCCTAACAACAAGGAGACGGAGTACAACAGCAGACGACCGACACATCACGTGCTTTTTAATTGGGATGTTTCTAAAAAAAAAACATATGCTGACAATGTCACAACGGCTGTCTAGCTGTTTCGATGGGAGCGTAGCAATGCTTAATTAAGACATACAATCAGAGACCGCGGCAACCTATCTCCGAGTCTTGTGCAGCTGTCCAATCTGTGTGTCGCATCAGATTCTATATAAGTCTTGTATTGTATGGCCGACTAGATTGACTCAATCTTATCATAATAGCTGCAGGGCAATAAACAAATCAAATTATTTCTCCACAATAATCTTCACAATAACCCATTCTTTGACTGGGTTAAAGGGGCGGACTTCAGCGATCCATCACTCCTTCTAGGGGGAGAGAACTCGGCGGAAACACACCGATGGCTGGAGCAAGATGAATAACTGAGAGCACTTGTGTCATGTAGCATTTCCTAGCATGTCGTCATGATACCGATATACGCGTGGACTTGTAATAGCGCTTGTCTCAGTGGACACCGTGTCTATTTAACATCTACGCCACGCACGGATAACAAAGCTAACTGTATAAATAATCTAAGCAAGGATAACAAAGCTAACTGTATAAATAATCTAAGCAACGATAACAAAGCTAACTGTATAAATAGAGGAAGTTATGAAAATATGGGCGCAACTGTCTAGTAATTCAATGCTAAAACTCAGCAGAATTGAAAGATTAGATATAATCCCACATTGAACGTTAATAATGTATTTCCACTTATGCTTTTAAAAAGACATTAACATCTCTGCCTTTAATATTATTGTTATTTTAAATACATTGAGGTCCTTAATTAATGGTTCAAATTACCCTATTATTTCATTATTATTTAAAAATACATCTTACGTATTCTATGAGCCGATTCTGCTCCACCCATATTCCTGCCCAATTCCCTCCACCTAAAGTCCCTGGCCCCATTCCCTCCAAACACACCCCATGGCCCAACTCCCTTCCCCCAAAATACCTGGTCCCATTCCCTCCACACAAAATCCCTGGCCCCCCCATTCCCTCCAACCAAAATCCCTGGTCCCATTCCCTTCGCCCAAAAGCCCTGGCCCCCATTCCCTCCACCCAAAAGCCCTGGCCCCCATTCCCTTCGCCCAAAAAGCCCTGGCCCCCATTCCCTTCGCCCAAAATCCCTGGCCCCCCATTCCCTTCGCCCAAAATCCCTGGCACTCATCTCACAGCAGTCAAGCATCCATTAAAAAATAAAATATATTTTCCCCTCCAGGCAGCCCCCATCCATTATATGTTGAAACAATGCAATGTTAAGTGTGACCCAGTGGCCTCGACTCTCCATTCCCAGATGACCCCGGAAACATGTAGCTAGGCAGGTCAAGGTAATCCCATCTACGTCCATCAGATGTTGGTCTAAACAAGAAAACCAACATCATACAACTCAGCAAGTTTTTGTTTTTGTGGGGAATTTATTTATGAGTGCATTTTCTCTAAACATACATTATGTATGGAGGATTTATTCTTACATTCTCTGTATAATTACATTTGCAGTGGGAAATGAGATATGAGAATGCGTGTAGCGTTATCCTGCTGGGGCTGGATAAATGTACCTTAGACCTACTTTTAAGCGCGATTCGCTGTACAAAACATAAACACCGGAATGTTTAGTCACGCGGATATCATCCACGGTTATCACAGTTTAAAGAAGAATGACACTGGCATCAAAACGTGGCTTTAGAATAAGTGTATGCCCTGGATGCCCTGTATGCCCTGCATAAACTCTGACAGTTTAACTTCATGAAAGCAGGGCGTCCTAGAAGATTGCTCAACTTTGATGTCGTCACCATATATTATTACAATATTCAGGATTTCTCTTTTCTTATGTTATTTCAAAAAGTGTTTGTGTGTGGTTTGGGAAAAAAAAAAGGGGGGGGGGGGGGGTTAGCCAAAGTGTAGCCAAACTTTTTCACTGCCCATGGAGAAATTACCTGAAAGGTGTTTCACTGACTTCTGACGTGGCCAGGAATGACCTGAAAGGTGTTTCACTGACTTCTGACGTGGCCAGGAATGGCCTGAAAGGTGTTTCACTGACTTCTGACGTGGCCAGGAATGACCTGAAAGGTGTTTCACAGACTTCTGACGTGGCCAGGAATGACCTGAAAGGTTTTTCACTGACTTCTAACATGGCCAGGAATGACCTAAAAGGTGTTTCACTGACTTCTGACGTGGCCAGGAATGACCTGAAAGGTTTTTCACTGACTTCTAACATGGCCAGGAATGACCTAAAAGGTGTTTCACTGACTTCTGATGTGGCCAGAAATGACCTGAAAGGAGTTTCACTGACTTCTGACGTGGCCAGGTATGACTTGAAAGGTGTTTCACTGACTTCTGACATGGCCAGAAATGACTTGAAAGGTGTTAGTTTCACTGACTTCTGACTTGGCCAGGAATGACTTGAAAGGTGTTAGCTTTATTTCATATTTTTACATAGCTACAATAACATTTAAGGGAGGTAAACAAAGGGCAATGGCTGGACCAAACGGATAATGGGATAATGAGGGTGCACAACCAAAGGAGGGCGCACAACCGGTCAAAGTTAGGAGATGGCGTATTTAAATACTAACAAGGAAATGAATTCCATGGCACGAAGGGGAGGGACTTCAAATGCCAAGATGCATGACATAAATGTTGTATGATGTACTGACCAGAATATCCTGCCAGGACTGCTGCTTGTATCATGGGCTTGCCGGGCTCACTGGACGGAGAATCTTCAGGGGATGTCCTGAAGTTGTGATGGCCGACCCCCATGACTCTGTAGTCTGGGGTCAACAAGGGGTCGCAATGATCATCTGTGAAATGTACAACACATTGTCACTAAGCAGTGTTCAGTTTAAACACCATTAGCTGCAAGTTAACTACTTCAAGGTTAAGTGGACAGTGAGGATACATAATCATAGAGTTGAAAATGGGCAGTGGGTCAGTTTAGTCTTATAGTGGTCAACAGTAGAGTTAAAACATTTTGTATGCCTGGGGAGAAGTCAACCAGCTACTAGAAGATTCAGAACACGTACTGCTGTACTCCCAGGGAGTCTCGGACTTGATGCTGTGGGCCAGGAATGGTTGGCTTTGGTGATGCTGTCCGTTGTCAAAAATGTTCTCTTGAGTAATGTGAGGCCCACCTGATCCAGCATTATCTCTCAGAAAATCACCTGTAAAAACAAAAAGGTACCAACAAAAATTATCCCCTGTGCATTATGACGTCGTTGCTGAAAACAGAGTCTTCCAATGTCTGACAAGATGGAGAACATTTCCACCAATTTAAGGTAGTTAATCTTTGCTGCGGTGAATATTTCCACCAAAGTATCTATGCATACCAGAAATGCCCTAAAAAAACAAACCAAAAATATAATTTTTAACAAACCTTAAACAACAACACGTGAAAGTGACTGTGACAAACGTTCATTTAAACAACAAGCCATGAAAGTGACTGTGATAAATGTTCATATCAATGAAATTTTAACACCTACATAGATAGTCATTATTTACTTCCACAAATCCACTAAATATAATGATTATATCTTTCTCATTACCTCCGTTGTGGGGGTGACATAGAGGCTTCCTCTCTTGTGAGTGGAACCTGAAGAAGTTGTTGTTGTTGCTGCTGCTGATATCTGACAGGCAGTAGCTGTCATTCTTGTCTACAAAGCCAAAGCTGTGGTTGTTGTTGTTGCTGCTGTTGTTGGGTGTGCCCAGGTTCCTGCTGTTGTTGTTGTTGATGCTGCCGTTGTCTGGAACTAGGTCATTATGGTTCTGGACAGGCTCGGACGGAGAAAAGGTACCTAAGGGGCAGACAATCAGGAACTCCACTAACATTCCTTGTTGCTTAATGTTTCATTTTAGATTAAGGTTAACAACAACAACAAATGCAGTTTATCACCGTTATGATGGTCTTTATTTTAAGGAAATACTTTTCCATTTTTCGCGAGTCCTATTTTGGGGAACCCTATCTTGTGGAGTCCAATCTTGGGGGGCCCTATCTTGTGGAGTCCAATCTTGGGGGCCCTATCTTGTGGAGTCCAATCTTGAGGGCGGGGGGGGGGTCTTATATTGAGGAGCCCTAACTCGGGAAGTCCTATTTTAAGAAACCCTGTCTTGTGGAGTTCATCTTGGGGTGCCCCATCTTGTGGAGTCCAATCTTGTAGGGCCCTATCTTGGGGAGCCGTAACTTTGGGATTCCTATTTTAAGAAACACTATTTTGTGGAGCTCAATCTTGGGGGGCCCTATCTTGTGGGGTTCAATCTTGGGAAAGGGGGGGGGCGTCCAATCTCGGGGAACCTTATTGTGGGGAGTTCTATCTTGGAAAGCCCTAGTGTTCTGGTTAAAAACAGGTTGAGTAACCATGCCTTACAACACAAACACGATTATTTCCCTTTCAGGCTTTAAAGTGTTTACGTCAATGTCTGAGTTTAATGTTACGCCGTATATGTATATCAATTTCTGTGTATGGTGCTGTTTTACGATGTTCTCACTGGTCAAGTCTAAGATATTCATCTGTCAACAACTGCTTGTGGCAAGGCTAAACTATTATAAGAAAACAAACACTATTATGCATCGCCGTATATCAGCCAGCATTTTTTCTAAAATTTGTTTTCAAATATCTGCATGAAATTAATTTAGCATTACACGTCATTTCACATGGCTGGTTTCTTATTTTTGGTCTCCTCTGATGGTATTTGGACCATATTGTTATCCTGTGATGAAAGTATCCGGTATTTAGACCACATTATTACCATCTAATGAAAGTACCCAGTAATTGGACCGTGCTGTTATCTGCTCAAAGTACCCGGTAATTGGACCGTACTGTTATCTGCTCAAAGTACCCGGTAATTGGACCGTACTGTTATCTGCTCAAAGTACCCGGTTTTGGTCCTATATTTGTTATCATTTGTTTAAAAGTAAATCCCGAAGATATCAAGATAAAAATTTTAGAATAACATGTTAGCTCCATTATCTGCCTATGTAATCTACTCACTTTCTAAAAATGTCGGACAAGCGCTAGCCACGGAAGCCATACTTTGGTCAGATGCATTAGAAAAACCTGGAATGAAGATGGGAAAGTGGGGGGAAGAGAAGGATGACAGTTAATATTTTTGTAATCAAATTTTGTTGAAGATAAGATTTGCATGAAGATGTGATTTGTGTAAATATGTAATTTCCCTCCACTCATTCCCACTCCCTAACTCAATAGCCATGATTAACCCTCAGTTTGCGACCATCCATGACCCCATCTCAATATGCGACCATCCATGACCCCATCTCAATATGCGACCTTTCTATGACACCACCTCATTATGCGACCATCCATGACACCCCCCTTAAAATGCGACCATCTATGACACCCCCTCAATATGCGACCATTCATGACACCCCCTCAATATGCGACCATTCATGACACCCCCTCAATATGCGACCATTCATGATACCCCCTCAATATGCGACCATTCCTGACACCCCCTTAAAATGCGACCATCTATGACACCCCCTCAATATGCGACCATTCATGACACCCCCTCAATATGCGACCATTCATGACACCCCCTCAATATGCGACCATTCATGATACCCCCTCAATATGCGACCATTCATGACACCCCTCAATATGCGACCATTCATGACACCCCCTCAATATGCGACCATTCATGACGCCCCCTCAATATGCGACCATTCATGACACCCCCTCATTATGCGACCACTCATTTAATAAGGTTCTAGAAAAAAACATTCGTTGTTAAGACATTAGTACATTATAAAGGGGACAACACCATGGGGAAACTCACTTCTCCGATAGTCGTTACAGTCGAGGTCACAACTGGTCTCCGACAAGTTGGAACAGGGTCTCGCTCTCTCTTGACTCATTTCTGAGGATAGGAGAACAAAGAAGACAAATCACGTATTGTCCCGTTAAAATAACGGTTCTTTAAGTTCAGATGATGTCAGATCTTCTGTAACATTTTTTTCAGACTTTATCCCAAATGTAAACCAAAGTTGCATTACCTGTAGGATAACGTAGATCTTGAGTGCCAATTTTTAAGACTATAATACAAAGGCTAATTGAATTAATTAAATTCTTCCGCCTCACATTTTCTTTATTGCGTCATAAAAAAATTAATATTAAAAAATATATATATATAAAAATTAGCAAATTGAGAAAAAAACAAAACTGTAAATTTAACCTGATCTATCGGTAAAGTTAACCTGATCTAACGGTCAAGTTAACCTGATCTAACGGTCAAGTTAGCCTGATCTAACGGTAAAGTTAACCTGATCTAACGGTCAAGTTAACCTGATCTAACAGTCAAGTTAGCCTGATCTAACGGTAAAGTTAACCCTGATCTAAGGATAAAGTTAACCTGATCTAACGGTCAAGTTAACCTGATCTAACGGTCAAGCTAACCTGAACTCGTAGTAACGGTAAAACAAAAGAAAACAAACAGCATTTTAAAAAGGCCACCTTTCTTCATCATGTCCAGGTGCTCCCAGATGATGTCACCGACGTAAGGAGGAAACAGCTCCAAGAACGCCTTCTTCCCCAGGCTGCACAGCTCGGGGCCACCAAGTTTGAACTCGTTCGTCTGGATGCCCTCCAGAGAGAAATCTTTTGAGAACCACTGAAGCCATTGTTTCACATGTGTGACAGTCCACTGTGTGGGGTCTGGTGATATAAAATGGATAATGGAAGTTGAAATTCCTAGCATTATACGCGAGGAGCATTTGTTGCAAGATAGCAAGGTTTGTCTGGCAGAAGAATCCGAGTTTCTCATGCACTGTACAGAAGTCACGATGTTATTACACGGTACAATGTATTCAGTTACAAGGTACAATATACTCAGCTACAAGGTACAATGTAGTCAGTTACAAGGTACAGTGTAGTCAGGTACAAGGTACAATGTAGTCAGTTACAAGGTACAATGTATTCAGCTACAAGGTACAATGTATTCAGCTACAAGGTACAATGTATTCAGCTACAAGGTACAATGTATTCAGCTACAAGGTACAATGTATTCAGTTACAAGGTACAATGTATTCAGCTACAAGGTACAATGTATTCAGCTACAAGGTACAATGTATTCAGCTACAAGGTACAATGTATTCAGTTACAAGGTACAATGTATTCAGTTACAAGGTACAGTGTATTCAGTTACATTGTTAAACGTCAAATTGTCCAGGTAATCAGATGATTTACAACGATACACCAAAGTAATAAGCTCTTAACGCCTTTTGTAGACAAAATTGTAATTATCAGTATGTTGTATTTCTATCCACCATTCATAACCCTCCAAAAACGATATCGAAACCAATGTGACATCAAGTCATACAAATGACATCGAGTCCTATAATGCATATATGACATCAAACCACATAAGACATCAAACAAGATATGACCTCAAAACCCAATTTGACGTCAAATGTCACACGCGTCCACATACACTATTAGCCCTACGTGGTGTTAAATTCTGTTATTCTAATTCACTATCCCCCACACCAAAACAACAACAAACCCTGTTGCATTTCGTATAAATGCATACATTACGTTTTAGGGAAATTAATTGTGTTCTTTGTGCCACGAATCTCTTTACCTTGCGAGTAGGATTTAAAAATTAATTGAAACTTCTATCCGCCCCCCCCCCCCCCCCCACAACGCTTTCCTTTACTCAAGCAAACAATTTTTTTTTTAGTGTTTAAGTTAAAGAGCGGGATGGCCGTATGAAGAGAAGTCGTCGCTATGAAGTAGTCGTAATGAAGTAGTCGTAATGAAGTAGTCGCCACTAGGAGACACAGCCAAAGGAGAGCACAAGATAATAGCACACAGCAGCTTGGAATCACAACGTTAGACAAAACGCGAGAAATTGGTTCTAAACAAGCCGTAGCCAAGAAGTAAGTGTCCGTGGGGGGGGGGGGGGGGGGGGGGGGGGAAGCTTCGTTCACCGTAGCCCCCACCCCCTCCACCTTTGTTACAGCTTACGGTGTAAAACCTTTTTGTAAACGAGAGAAAGGACGAAAAAAAGGGGGTTGAGTGAAAAAGGAAAAAAAAAAGGGGGGGGGGGACATTTCACAAAGTTAGAGAACGTAACTTCGTAACAATTTTAATGTTTAGATCAAGCAGAGATGGGTTCACACGCACACCTCTCCCAATCAAGCCACCACTCCTCCACCCTCGGGACCGCCTCACTCACATCACGACAGTGGGGTCAGCAGGGGAGAGGAGACTTCAAGCGATGCCAGGCTTGGATTCAGGGGGGAGGAGAGTCGACACTTGGGTTAATAAGTCCTGGAGTAAGGAGAGAGAGGTCGCAGAATGACTCCGACGTCATACAAATTAAATTTATAAACTGTTGATGCGGACGGAGGCGTGTGACGCTAGCCTTCATTTATATACAAATCTAAGAAACATAAGAGATGCGTGACGTCCCAAACCGGACCAGGGGTCATAATTTTCTTTCCGACTCCTGAGATCTGATAAGAAGACAGCATAGTTTTAAAAAAAAATTGTTTTAAAAAGCACAGATCACAAAGATCGGCTACTCGTCCCTCCTCTCGCCACCATCTCTCGGCACTTCCTCGTCATATCAATACTCCCCGCCTCCTTCCTCGTATGCACGTCGACACAGACGTAATTTCTCTCGAGCAAACACTAATCAAAAGGCAGGGCTGATAGAAATCTGAGATACAGCAAAGAAATTTTCAACCAATGGCGGCCCACGTCTCGTGACTCCGTCACAAAAAAAAGTGGGGTGGGGGTGAGAAGGTAAATTGAAATATAAAAAAGTAATCAAGGCAAAATATAATAACAATAAGAGTAAAAATGTAAGTTAATTGAGAGAGACAGATGTGAAGGAGATCTGTCACAGTCTGTGGATGTGAAGGTTTGGAAGCGACTAGAATTGACTCAGACTCTTAAATCTAAACTACGGTACGACTGGTGTTCTTAACGGGCCGTTTCACATTTTTGAAAAATGTTATTTATTTGACTTTCTATACTTTTTTCAATACTTTAATACCCTAAATAAAATGGCGCCCTTAGTGTGGGTGCACGGCGCCATGCTTGTTCAGTCAATTCATTTGGTCGAGTAATTCAGTCTTAAGTAATGGTCATTGATTTATGGGTAAATGATCTTTACGCGTGGTATGGACCCAAGGGCGTAGGATAGGTGGGGCGGTTGTACCCGGTGTAGGGGTAAGTATTTTTTTATTATTTAAATCTACAAATGAGGGGCGGCGTTTTTTTTTAACTACACGGTTGTTCTGGGGGGTGAGGGTCGGCATAAATATCGACCAGCCTCGGGCGCTAGCCCTGGCTACGCCCCTGTATGAACACCGGTAGGGAACGAACTGGAGACGACATTCAAGTTTAAATCATCGGGACGTGCTGGCGAATGTGAGCTTCCAGATGGTTACCAGACGGGCGCCAAACAGTCAGGGATGAGAAGGCCGGTGTTTGAGATCGTGCACGTGAAACTTAATGGCGCACATATTTAATTATTCATTCATAACGAGTTGTTGGAAGGGAGTATTTCATCATTATTTTAAACTAGCCGATATACCCGGTGTGGCCCGGGATTGCATTAGGACTCCGATCCCGGTGGCCTACAGATCCCATTAGGATACTGTTCTCTTTGGGATCCCGTTTCATCTAGGGACCCTCCTTTCCAATGTTATCCCATTTCCCGATTTGGTATTGACATAGATTTAGCTTTTTAAAGATATCGAACTTTCTGGAAAATTCTAGATTGGATATTCTTAGTTTTAAATACACCGATATCTAAAAACGGACAGTGCAGTGTATTGCTATCACGTTAGGCCTATATCCATCAATTCACAAAAAAACTAAAGTGTTATCTAAGCCTATTGACCTATAGAACTTTCTGGAACATTCTAGATTAAATGTATTATCCTCCCCGAACTTTGTAAAAACAGTCTTTTATTAGTAATAATTATTCTTCGAATATGAAAAATTATACGACTAATTGAATTTCTATAACTATAGTACATTTAAGTTAAAAGAGGGGCCCCGGGGGCCTATTCCATAATTGTACTGAATTTATTTTTCCTGAGATGGGGCCCTATAATAATCCGTTATTTCCATATGGACTAAGAAGTGTATTGCAACAAAGCTAAGCCTATATCCATCAATTCACATAGAACCTATAATGTTGTCTAAGCCTATTGATATTTATATAGCTTATATAAGGAACAATGAAATGGGGGCCCCGGCCCCAGAGGAATGGATATTATGAGTTCAGTACCCTTTTGTATTTGAGTATGGATAATCAAGTGTATGTGTACTAAGTTTGGTCAAGATCCATCCATTCTTATAGGAGTATTAAGCTTATCGCTATTTATATAGCTCATATAAGGAAAAATGAAATGGGGCCCCCGGCCCCAGGAGAATGGATATTATGAGTTCAGTACCCTTTGGTATTTGAATATGGATAATCAAGTGTACGTGTACTAAGTTTTATCGATATCCATCCATTCACGAGTATTTGTTTGAACATTTTTTATATAGCTCATATAAGGAAAAAACGAATTCGGGGCCCGCGGCCCCACACGAAATGTTATTGAAAGTTCTCAACCCCTTAAGAGTTCCTTCTGGATAATGATGGATATATGTGCCAAGTTTGGTCAAGATCCATCAATCCGTGTAAAAGCCTTTGTGGAACAGACAAACAAACCCACAAACAAATTTTCACTTTTATATATATACTAGCCGATATACCCGGCGTGGCCCGGGTTTGCATTAGGACCCCGATCCCGGTGGCCTACAGATACCGTTAGGATACTGTTCTCTTTGGGATCCCGTTTCATCTAGAGACCCTCCTTTACAATGTTATCCCATTTCCTGATTTGATCGTGACATAGATTTAGTTTTTTAAAGATATCGAAATTTCTGGAAAATTCTAGATTGGATATTCTTAGTTTTAATTACACCGATATCTAAAAACGGACAGTGAAGTGTATTGCTACCACCCTAGGCCTATATCCATCAAATGACATAGAAACTATAGTGTTTTATAACCCTATTGACCTATAGAACTTTCTGGAACATTCTAGATTAAATGTATTATCCTACCCGAACTGTGTAAAAACAGTCTTTTATTAGTAATAATTATTCTTCGAATACGAAAAATTATACGACTAAATGAATTTCTATAACTATAGTACATTTAAGTTAAAAGAGGGGCCCCGGGGGCCCATTCCATAATTTTACCGAATTAGTTTTTCCTGAGATGGGTGCCCTATAATAATCATTCAGGTACGTTATGAAGTTACAATTTTAAATTTGTCCCATTAAAATATATTGAATAATGCCATAAATATAGCGTTTTAAAGTTATCGAACTTTCTGGAAAATTCTAGATTGGATATTATTAGTTTTACATCCACCGTTATTTCCATATGGACTAAGAAGTGTATTGCAACAAAGCTAAGCCTATATCCATCAATTCACATAGAACCTATAGTGTTGTCTAAGCCTATTAATATTTATATAACTTATATAAGGAACAATGAAATGGGGGCCCCCGCCCCAGAGGAATGGATATTATGAGTTCAGTACCCTTTTGTATTTGAGTATGGATAATCAAGTGTATGTGTACTAAGTTTGGTCAAGATCCATCCATTCATATAGGAGTATTAAGCTTATCGCTATTTATATAGCTCATATAATGAAAAACGAAATGGGGCCCCAGGCCCCAGAGGAATGGATATTATGAGTTCAGTGCCCTTCGGTATTTGAATATGGATAATCAAGTGTACGTGTACTAAGTTTGATCGATATCCATCCATTCACGTAGGAGTATTTGTTTGTAATATTTTTATATAGCTCATATAAGAAAAAAACGAATTCGGGGCCCCCGGCCCCAAACGAAATGTTCTTAAAAGTTCTCAACCCCTTAAGAGTTCCTTCTGGATAATGATGGATATATGTGCCAAGTTTGGTCAAGATCCATCAATCCGTTTAAAAGCCTTTGTGGAACAGACCCACAAACAAACAAACAAATTTTCACTTTTATATATATATATATGATATGATATGATATTATATTACATCAAAATAACACATTTAATGTCGGAATATTTTTTTTATTGTATACGCCATTATAAATCAATGGGTTTTTTGCTGTTGCCTAAATTCCTGGGACAAATGTAATGATTGCCTGGGACAAATGTAATGACTGCCTGGGACAAATGTAATGATTGCCTGGGACAAATGTAATGATTGCCTGGGACAAATGTAATGATTGCCTGGGACAAATATAATGATTGCCTGGGACAAATGTAATGATTGCCTGGGACAAATGTAATGATTGCCTGGGACAAATGTAATGATTGTCTGGGACAAATGTAATGATTGCCTGGGAAAAATGTAATGATTGCCTGGGACAAATGTAATGATTGCCTGGGACAAATGTAATGATTGCCTGGGACAAATGTAATGATTGCCTGGGACAAGTGTAATGATTGCCTGGGACAAATGTAATGATTGTCCCAGCACATGGTAAAACAGAATTCATAGCCTTGGTCAACATTAAAGGAGCACATCTTTAACGATATATTCAAATACCTATGGACCACGTGACGCTGGTTTGTATCGTTCCCAACATTATCAGCTACCGAAAAATACTGCAAGAAAAGTCCTTAAATGATATGGTAAAGGTCCCAATCATAAGCACAAATATGGCTGAAAGAGATACAAGCCAATAATATCATTTACACCGGAAATGGGGTCGGCATATAATACAGTAGACTGCGGGCCATTAACTTTGCTTACAATGAGAAACAGTGGCACGTGATCAGATGCTTATGTCTTGTATTGGTTCAAAAAATGTTGTTGCTATTTTTAATTCACAAAGTGTGCGCGCAAAGAACCCATAGTCGAGCATCAGAAATGTAGCCTATGTCTTGCCTTAATAAATCAGGACCATTTGAAAGAACACCCAGCAATCACCTTGGCTATGCCTCTACTTCGGGACCATGACAATTTTAATGAATACTAATCACCTTTCATATGCTTCAGTCTCTTCATATCGTTTTCCTCAAGCAATTTTCCCCGTATCAGCCCCTCCTTACTAGAACACTATTTTCTCCATGGCACCGCACTGACAGTGGCGTACCTTAACGCTTCCATGGCACCGCACTGACAGTGTCGTACCTTAACGCTTCCAGTCTCGTGTTCACATCAGGGGAGCTTTTTTTAAAAAAAGCCATTTCAAGGCGTTCAGTCAGATCCATTCAACACCGCCGATCAGATATGCAGCTTCTGATTGGTTAGCGCATTATTGACTTATTGTAAGGTGCACAGCCAATGGCTAAAGAGTATCCTGGAGATGTGGTGATTTTGGCAGCAGGTAGCGCCCTTATTTGATAGGATATGTGTGTGTGGGTATGTGTGTGTGTCTGTGTGAGAGAGAGAGAGAGAGAGAGAGAGAGAGAGGGGGAGAGAGAGAGAGAGAGAAGAGAGTTCAATTTTTTTCCCTCGTGGAAAAGTCAGGGATCATTAATTCCTCACTGCAATCAACGGAAATAAGACTCGATGGGAAAGTGTGAGAAAAATTGGTTGGGCAAATCTTAAAAAACCTGAGAAAATCAAGAAAAAAATGTTTGGCGTGGGTCGGAAACTATTTGCTAATAGTTTAGTGTCCCATAACCTATAAGGGAAGTCTGCCGTATAAAACGAATTTGTCA
Source organism: Omphiscola glabra (assembly GCA_964017045.1). NCBI lineage: Eukaryota > Metazoa > Mollusca > Gastropoda > Lymnaeidae > Omphiscola > Omphiscola glabra. Next base: position 17,022,549 of record OZ024807.1, read on the forward strand.
AGTAATTTATTACGATCATTTTGCCTGTCTGGGTGTCAAATGAAATCGCTGCGCGTGCCAAACTTTAAAAAAAAAGTTGAGCAACATATTACAACCTTGTTATGTTGACATCTTCATTGGTACACTGATAAGGTCCCAAACCTTTTAAAGTTTAAACCCAGGTCGTGGCCATCTGACAGGATCCCTTTCCCCATGAGCCAGGTGATGGCCCTCTGACTGGCCCCTTATCCCATGTGATGTCCGTTACAGCTTTAAACAGAACACCGTTGTATTTTAAGGTTGTAAGATGTTTTTCCAACACTGCGGGCGTCCGCAATATTCCAAAAGAGCCAAAGATGGCCGAAATGAAATGCAAATCTGGCAAATGCACACTAGGGAAGCAGCAGGGGTGAAAGGACAAAAAGAACCCAGCGGAAGTGAGCTGGCAAGACAGGTTGGATCAAAGGGGGCCCGGTGAAGTTTATATCTCAAATAAGAGAGGTCCCGTAAAACTTAACGTCTGTGCTCTGACGAGAAAGTTGTTGTAATTTCCTGACACTTTGCGATGAGAAGTAAGTGTTCTAGCGATGTCTCAGGGCGTCTGTGGAGACGGATACTAGGGTGTTCTAGAGATGTCTCAGGGCATCTGTGAAGACGGATACTCTAGTGTCTAGTGTACTAGCAATGTCTCAGGGCGTCTGTGGAGACGGATACTCTAGTGTCTAGTGTACAAGCGATGTCTCAGGGCGTCTGTGGAGACGGATACTCTAGTGTCTAGTGTACTAGCGATGTCTCAGGGCGTCTGTGGAGACGGATACTCTAGTGTTCTTGCGATGTGTCAGGGCGTCTGTGGAGACGGATACTTTAGTGTACTAGCGATGTCTCAGGGCGTCTGTGGAGACGGATACTCTAGTGTTCTTGCGATGTCTCAGGGCGTCTGTGGAGACGGATACTCTAGTGTTCTTGCGATGTCTCAGGGCGTCTGTGGAGACGGATACTCTAGTGTCTAGTGTACTAGCGATGTCTCAGGGCCTCTATGGAAATGATGTTGATTGAGTACTTTCATAGCACTTGTGTCCGTGCTATTTTTGCATGCTCACAGCGATCTGATGTCCTTAAAAAGAAGTCTTTAAATGTTTCTTAAACAACTTTTTATCATGTTCAATTTCCCTCAAAGATTGAGGCAAACTGTATAGAATGTTCTAGCGATGTCTCAGTGCGTCCACGGTGGTGGATACTTGGGGTTCTAGCGATTCCTCACTGCGTCTTGGGAGACGGATATTGTGGCTGATATTTTCTCAACATCAGCGAGCGTGTAAAATATATATATATTTAAAAAAAACAAAAACATCATAAACTATACATGCAAAAAATGCTGACTTTAATTATTTCTGACGGGTGAATTAGTTTGTTTAAAGTATGAGTAAGAGAATCACACGCCAATGTAGGGCTAAGCAATGCCGGCCAAGTATAGGAGCAACTGATTCGGTGAACACTCTTCAATGTAAGGCTAAGCAATGCCGGCCAAGTATAGGAGCAACTGATTCGGTGAACACTCTTCAATGTAAGGCTAAGCAATGCCGGCCAAGTATAGGAGCAACTGATTCGGTTAACACTCTTCAAAGACACCATCCGCGGGATTTAACGCAACACAAACATGTTTTTTTTGTGTAAAATTATCTAAAAAATTTATTAAAATATGCTACTATTTAAATGGGCATTTCACAATAGTGCGCACAAATTATTTGATATTTTGTTTAAAACGTTCACTTTAACCACGGCATACAAGAAAGCCAGTACGTGGCGTTAAAACTGTTCACTTTAACCACGGCATACAAGAAAGCCAGTACGTGGCGTTAAAAACGTTCACTTTAACCACGGCATACAAGAAAGCCAGTACGTGGCGTTAAAAACGTTCACTTTAACCACGGCATACAAGAAAGCCATTACGTAGCGTTAAAAACGTTCACTTTAACCACGGCATACAAGAAAGCCAGTACGTGGCGTTAAAAACGTTCACTTTAACCACGGCATACAAGAAAGCCATTACGTAGCGTTAAAAACGTTCACTTTAACCATGGCATACAGTACAGAGAGTACGTGACGTCGTGTAGCACCGAAGCGTGCGCTCTTGGAGACGTGCGGTAACTTACCCAACGCTCAGCCGAGTCGGAAATTGAGAGTCCATATATTTCCAGTTTCCACCCCCCCCCCCCCCGCACCCCCGATGCATCGTTCATTAACAAACATTTTTGGTGCAGTTTTCACCCTTGAAAGAACTCGTTTAAGCGAAGGCTGTGAACCGTGAAGGTGGGAAAATTAATTTACCAGAACTCCGCAGAGTAATTAATATTTTAATTTTGTTGGTCTATATTCTTTATACTTTGAGACATTGTTAAAGTGGGAAAAAGGGAGCGCACACTAAGAGCATTGGGCGCACGCAATGAGAACGTGTGTTCCGCACCGAGAAAAAAATGTAAGGTGAAGACTAAGTACATGGGGTGCGCGCACTAAGAACATGGGGTGCGCGCACTAAGAACATGGGGTGCGCGCACTAAGAACATGGGGTGCGCGCACTAAGAACATGGGGTCTACGAAATAAGAACATGTGATGGTGGGTTGCGCACCGAGAAAAGGATGAGCACTACGAACATGGGTGTGAGCAGTAAGACTTGAGTGTGAGCAGTAACTGTTTGTGAGTAGTATGACTTGGGTTTGAGCAGTAAGACTTTGGTGTGAGCAGTAAGACGTGGGTGCGAGCAGTAAGACTTGGGTGTGAGCAGTAAGACTTTGGTGTGAGCAGTAAGATTTGGGTGTGAGCAGTAAGACTTTGGTATGAGCAGTAAGACGTGGGTCCGAGCAGGAAGACGTGGGTGCGAGCAGTAAGACTTGGGTGTCAGCAGTAAGACTTGGTTGTGAGCAGTAAGACTTGGTAGTGCGCAGCTAGTCCAGAGCTGCACTGACTTAGCCCCTTTCAGAGACACAAAAACCATAGAACTGTTTTTTTATATATATAACAACAACTGGTTGACAAACACCTCTCAGCCCAACACCACCATTGCCCCAACATTACCTATGGTGCCACGGGTCATGTCTTGTGTGTCCGTGGTTGGCGTAGGCACCACGAGTCAATCACCATTCCGCTGATAAGCATCTCTTCTCAACCCGCCAAAACCGGTTTAGCCTCTCCTTGTTCTCAGCTCAAACGACCCAGGCGAGGCCGTCCTCCGTACGTCAGACGCCATATATATCATAATATCTACGTTACGCTATTACCTCCTTACTGCTGCCGTATTTGAATTACCTCTATAAACGAAACTAAGTGATAGCGTCGTAAAATTTATGTAATGGTGAATGAGTGAGAGGCGTAATGCTTCTGCTATGGAAAGAGGAATTTTTTTAACCAAGGAATGACCCCCCCCCCCCCCCTCACCCCTCCAAACATTGGCGGCGGCAATGCGTGAACTTCCCACCTTCTACAGTTCCGTGACGAAACATGCATTCAAGTAATACACTTTATAAGAATACCAATTAGCTCTAACTTTATTTTGCGTTCCTTTTGAACACAGCCTTACAGCCATACCTAGAAAACAGCATTAATTTTACTTGAGCTATATGAGGAAATTTCACATAAAAATAAATCAACGATTTGAAGGAGTGGGCGAGTTAACATTAGAGGACTCCGAACTAAAAATAGCCACGGCTCCGCAGCCTTGGTCACTAAGATGATGACCCCTGGAGATCGCACGTCTCGTGGACAGTCAACGTTGACACTGCGTCATATTGAGCGGGAGTTCTCAGTTCCGGCAGAAATTAGGGGGGAGATAATTGGCGTTGATACACTTTGGTAAAAATGTGGGTCCCGTGGACTTTGGATGGCAAACATTAACAAGGGGAGACAAAATGTCAGAGCGAGTGGCGGGAATTGCTTCAATTATCCTGCATTTTTTTGTCGCTTCAGTTCGTGTCGGTGCGTGTTTGGTGAGGGGAATGTGAGGGGAATAGGTGGTGGGGGAATGTTAGGGGAATGGGCGGTGAGGGGAATGTGAGGGGAAAGGGCGGTGAGGGGAATAGGTGGTGAGTGAAATAGGTGGAGAGGGGAATGTGGGGGGGGGAATGTGGGGGGGATTATGCGGTGAGGGGAATGTTAAGGGAATAGGCGGTGAGGGAAATTTGAGGGGAATATGTGGTGAGGGGAATATGCGGAGAGGGCAGGTTAGGGGAATGTGGGGGGAATAGGCGGTGAGGGGAATAGGTGGTGAGGGGAATAGGCGGAGGGGGGGTGAGAGGAATAGGCGATGAGGTAACACGGTGGAATTAGAGGGAATGGGGAAGGTGGGTTTTAGGGGAAATGTGAAGCAAAGATGAAGAGGTACCGTGGAAGGAACAAGGCGGGTTGTAGGATCCCATCTATTTGGCCGTGCTACTGAGACTGCAAACCCAGCAAGTCAGCGGTGGAAACAAAGTGCTCAACACACCAAGAAAGAGGAGAGACTGATCATAGCCCCACCGTGCCTCCCAGCCACGCATGCTGCACTAGCGGACTCAACAACATTGAAATTACCGCCTGTATTTTCAACAACAAAAAAAAAGGAAGGGAGGAAACAAAAATACAAATCTGAAAAACAACGTCAAAGGACACACACATATGACGTAATAATTGCTTCATGTTGCAAGACTCGTCTATGGCAGTGGTCGGCGATATGCGGCTCTTTTGGGGAATGTCTGCGGCTCTTTTGGGGAATGTCTGCGGCTCCTTTGGGGAATGTCTGCGGCTCTTTTGGGAAATCTCTGCGGCTCTTTTGGGGAATGTCTGCCGCTCTTTTGGGGAATGTCTGCGGCTCTTTTGGGGAATGTCTGCGTATCTTTTGGGGAATGTCTGCGTCTCTTTTGGGGAATGTCTGCGTCTCTTTTTCTTCTTTTTTTTTTTTAAATGACATGTCGATCCCAAAATATTTTCTTATAAAAAATGAATAATGCTATTTTACAAATGGCTCCTCACTCAAATATAATATATATATATTATTTAAATTTTATATATAGAAAAAATATTATAGGATTAAGTCAACATGTAATGATCTAAAAATCAAGTGACGTGAAAGAGATTGACTGTGTCAACTATATCCGTCATCTCAACTACCCAGTGCCCACTAGGCCCGTCATATCAACTGCCCAGTGTCAACTAGATCCGTCATCTCAACTGCCCAGTGTCCACTAGGTCCATCATCCCAACTGCCCAGTGTCAACTAGGTCCGTCATCTCAACTGCCCAGTGTCAACTAGATCCGTCATCTCAACTGCCCAGTGTCAACTAGATCCGTCATCTCAACTGCCCAGTGGCAACTAGATCCGTCATCTCAACTGCCCAGTGTCCACTAGGTCCGTCATCTCAACTGCCCAGTGTCAACTGGATCCGTCATCTCAACTGCCCAGTGTCAACTAGATCCGTCATCCCAACTAGCCAGTGTCCACCTACCTTTGGGAATGTTATACTGTTCTCGCTGCCTCTCGAAAGCTCGGAATCCATCTACGATGAACTGTGACATTTGCTGGGTTGTGCCTGGTGTTAGGGGCGGGACCCCATTTCCAGTGGGGAAATCTGTGGATAAATGACATAGGATAAGTTGATTGCTAGCGGTTGGGATAGTTGTCAAGATAAGTTAATGGTGAGTGGTTGGGATAGTTGTAAAGATGCATTAAAATTTGTTTTTGGCATAATCGAAAAGTTAGGTTGCTGCTTGGATAGTGTTAAGGATACATTGTTGGGATAATCGTATTCTATATGTATAGGTATGCTTTATGAAAGGTATGTTTTATACAGGTAAAAATCGTTTGTTTTTTTAAAGTAGAAGAAAACCAATAAAAATCGTATGTGGGTATATGATCATACATACGGCACATCGAAACGAATCTCTTTGTGACGTTCCTGTCATTGACAAAAAAATTTAACGATCACCGGAACCTCAGCTCACCCCCCCCCCCCCCAAACCCCCAATAATCTTGGGACGCAATTATATGTTCGTGTTTCTAATGTCATGATTAGCAGGCTGAGATGTTAGGGCAGTGACATGCGGTGCCGTGGACGGTAGAAACGTCCAGATGAACTGGATGCGAACACAGGCGGTCAGTAAGTCGTGGTGGCGGGAGACCCTCCAACAATAAGTCCAATTGGATGCGGTAACGGTGGGCAGTATTGTACCCTCAATTTGTTCACGCGGGAAGTGCGTTTCTTCCAGGTCGTGGCAGCTTTTGTATAGACTAATGTCCGTCATGGGACCAGCGTGGGAAAAATAAAAGTAGACCCACATACCTTAACATTACGATGACCACAGAAATCAACTGTACCCACTATAAATGATTTGATTGACACTGATGGGTGTCGGTGTTATACCGCAATGTATAACAGTGCTTCCCCAAAGTACAGTCGGTTCCCCGAAATAGGCCTGGCCTTCTTTGACTTGTATCTCGTTTTGTGACAAACGGACACACATGGCATGTACCGACCATGTGCCTCCATTACAAAATCACCAACATGGTGATGACAATAATAACGGTACGAAATCGCATTGTTACAAAAAGGTACCTTTGTAACTATTGCTTGAATTAATCAAGTTTCATACCAGTCCAGAGCTCAGTTAGGAATCCATTCTTTTCATTATTGCAAATTTTGCCACTTAAAGTTTGTAGTGAAATTTTGCCACTTAAAATTTGTAGTGAAATTTTGCCACTTAAAGTTTGTAGTGAAATTTTGCCACTTAAAGTTTGTAGTGAAATTTTGCCACTTAAAGTTTGTAGTGAAATTTTGCCACTTAAAGTTTGTAGTGAAATTTTGCCACTTAAAGTTTGTAGTGAAATTTTGCCACTTAAAGTTTGTAGTGATATTTTGCCACTTAAAGTTTGTAGTGATAGTGTGTTTGTTGTTTTTGTTGTTTTTGTTCATTTACTTACAAGGAATATTTTTCTACAATTAGCAAATATTGAGAAAATAATAATGATTTTAAAAAATAATAATAAATGAATACACGTTGAAGTAAAGAAAGATTTCGTTGCTGATTTTAATTAGAAAGAGAGAGAGAGAGAGAGAGAGAGAGAGAGGAGACAGGCGGACAGAGACAACATGTCGGTCATCTTTCCTTATCGTCTGCCAGGGACTGACAGGGCGCTTAAAAGAAAACATGGACAATCTTATACGCAATGGTGTTTCAGTGCTCTAGGAATGTCGCCGAAACGTGTCCACGGACATTAACACTGTCCATGTATGACGGGACATACTCACTCAAACAGAACATTCATTTTATGTAATTTAATGAAAGTTAGTATTCACATGTGGGAGGGAAGCAGCGGGTCGGGATTTGTGTGTTGTGTGTGTGGGGGGAGGGGGGGTGTCAAGCTCTGAACAAACGACTCTCCTTTAAGCAGCAGCCGTAGGGGGTTGGGGGTGGAGTTGATGAGAGTGACATATGTGCCGGGATAAATGAAACAGATGATAATCTCGCGTGTCAGACAGTAAGCTGCTATTTTTTGCCTGGCCGACGCATAATTAGGAAACAATGGGCTAAAATTAGACAGCCTAGCTCTAAGACATGTACACACAGATTAAGGCGTCCGGATTTGAAATAAAGAAAGATGAACAAGAAAGCTACAAGTAGAATGGCAAATAAAAAAAAAATAACAAGGACATTGCTATTTTTAAAAAAAATGAAAAAAAAAAGTTTAAAAAAAAAAAAAAAAAAAAAATGTCGCTGAAGTACAACTTTAAATACTTTATAAATTATTAATCGGTAGTGAAATTATTTTCTAGTTCACCTGCACTGTCGTTAAACGGAAGTGGCGTCGCCATCTTCTTTTCTCTACCGACTCCGAATCAAGTATCAATAATTGGACGGATCAGATGTCTCCTCTAGTATCATCAATGTAAAGTCTACTCTAGTATCGTCAGTGTAAAGTCTGCTCTAGTATCATCAGTATAAAGTCTCCTATAGTATCATCAATGTAAAGTCTCCTCTAGTATCATCAATGTAAAGTCTCCTCTAGTATCATAAGTGTAAAGTCTCCTCTAGTATCATCAATGTAAAGTCTCCTCTAGTATCATCAATGTAAAGTCTCCTCTAGTATCATCAATGTAAAGTTTCCTCTAGTATCATCAATGTAAAGTCTCCTCTAGTATCATCAATGTAAAGTCTCCTCTAGTATCTATCATCAATGTAAAGTCTCCTCTAGTATCTATCAACAATGTAAAGTCTCCTCTAGTATCTATCATCAATGTAAAGTCTCCTCTAGTATCTATCATCAATGTAAAGTCTCCTCTAGTATCTATCATCAATGTAAAGTCTCCTCTAGTATCTATCATCAATGTAAAGTCTCCTCTAGTATCATCAATGTAAAGTCTCCTCTAGTATCATCAATGTAAAGTCTCCTCTAGTATCATCAATGTAAAGTCTCCTCTAGTATCATCAATGTAAAGTCTCCTCTAGTATCTATCATCAATGTAAAGTCTCCTCTAGTATCATCAATGTAAAGTCTCCTCTAGTATCATCAATGTAAAGTCTCCTCTAGTATCATCAATGTAAAGTCTCCTCTAGTATCTATCATCAATGTAAAGTCTCCTCTAGTATCATCAATGTAAAGTCTCCTCTAGTATCATCAATGTAAAGTCTCCTCTAGTATCTATCATCAATGTAAAGTCTCCTCTAGTATCTATCATCAATGTAAAGTCTCCTCTAGTATCTATCAGCAATGTAAAGTCTCCTCTAGTATCTATCATCAATGTAAAGTCTCCTGTAGTATCATCAATGTAAAGTCTCCTCTAGTATCTATCATCAATGTAAAGTCTCCTCTAGTATTTACTATCAATGTAAATTTTCCTTCAATCATTTGATGCAATTCGTGTATGAAGCCTTGTCACAACTTTCAAATTACTATTTGATCAAATTCCTCAAAAAAGAAACCACGCACAAAATAGTGCGTTCATACAACAATATGACGCGAAATTTGATCGTGTGAACTGACGCTTATCTTATATTATTTATAACCATTTGATTATAAGTCTCAAAACAAACTTCAAGTGTTTCATAAACTTCACGGTATTTTAATGACTCTTACGATTTGTCGCATGGTTGAAAGATTGCTACCAAGGTTGTGAGAGCTAAGATTTGGAAATATCGAAGGTCACGCATACAGGGCTACAGAAAAAAAGGACGTCCAACGCCGGCAGTCAAGGTCATCTTAGTTACGAGTATAACCCATCACCAGAGAGGTCAAGGTTAAGATAATCAAACTTTAACACGTGGCATTATCCTGGGAGGCTCATTTCAACTCAAACAATATCAACATGTTAAGGGGTGGGGGGAAGTACCTGTCAGGCGGGGGCTAGGGGGCTGTAAGGGTCAGTTTGATACATTGATCTCTACTAAAGTTTACGGGTCTGGGGGAACAAATGGACACCAGTTACACGACACCTGAAATATTACCAGACATCTCCAGAGACGTGGTACTGTAGCCGCAGCTTTGTGAATATGACATGAGATGTAAGAATTGTGGATTGTATCCACATCAAAGACTAATAGAATGTTGTGGATTGTATCCCCCTCAAAGACTAATAGAATTTTTTGGATTGTATCCACCTCAGAGACTAATAGAATGTTTTGGATTGTATCCACATCAAAGACTAATAGAATGTTTTGGATTGTATCCACATCAAAGACTGATAGAATGTTGTGGATTGTATCCCCCTCAGAGACTGATAGAATGTTGTGGATTGTATCCAAATCAGAGACTGATAGAATGTTGTGGATTGTATCCACATCAAAGACTGATAGAATGTTGTGGATTTTATCCACATCAAAGACTAATAGAATGTTGTGGATTGTATCCACATCAAAGACTGATAGAATTTTGTGGATTGTATCCACATCAGGCAACAATAGAATGTTGAAGTGTTGCAGTAAGCAAGTTAACGAAACATATTTTTGGTATAAAAGTTACATCTGTTGGGCAGGGGAGGAGGGTAGGCCTACGCCTACGTTGTTACCAATAAGATTCTTTTACTTTTTAATTCTTCCCATTGTTTTGCTATAAATAGCATCCCCTTCTAGTCAGTGTATCACACTATCACCTCACCACTCGAACACCCCCTTCTAGTCAGTGTATCACACTATCACCTCACCACTCGAACACCCCCTTCTAGTCAGTGTATCACACTATCACCTCACCACTCGAACACCCCCTTCTAGTCAGTGTATCACACTATCACCTCACCACTCGAACACCCCTTTCTCTCTCCTAGAAATCACTCAGACTGGTAAGTACCAACTTGAGGGGGGACCACCCCCCCTCCACCAACCCCTCCCTCTCAGTTCCATTGATACGCCCCTTGACATGCCTACACTGGTCCAAACACCGAGCCTTATCCCACCCTCGCGTCGCTAGCGGGCTGGATGTTGTCGAGTCAACCCAGCCAATTAGAAGTGCTACGAGCCAGCAATGGATGGTCCGAGGGGGAGAACGTTGTATACATGAGCTGGCTGCAAGGGTGGTCGCCACATGCGAGGGTTTTGACATAAGAGGGAAATTGAAGTGTGTTTTTTTATTGACACGTTCAAGTGGAAAGTGTGTTGTTTTTGTCAAAGAACTCACCAGCGGCGAGTCTAGAGTCTAAGGCGGCCCATTGGAAGGGAGGGAGGGGGGGGGCGTGAGTTCAGGAAATAAATGTATTTTTATATCAAGGCTGCACCACTTTTTCTTGAAAAGTTTCTGCACAGGCAAATGCACCACACAATTATTTTAATATTAAACACTACTAAAAATTAAGATTAACAACAACAACAACAAAAAATCAATTTTCAGCGTCGAGCTATTACAGCCGCTTACAGCGGGCTCTGGCGAGGGCAAGAAATGAGTTAGCGGCAAGATAGCAGGCACCCATGTAACCAGCCACAACTGGTGAGCCATTGTCTGGCTACTTAGCGAGTGGTCAACCCCATGAGATGTCGTGTTTGGAGTGGGCGTTAGTGTCACACGCGACTCCCGTCTTCGTCGAGGCAAAAGAGAGGGAGGCTAATCCGCTGAGCTCCATCACGATGGTCCAACAAGGTTACGTTTTTTGTGTGACTTTTATAATGAGATTCCAGGATGGGGGGGGGGGGGGGGGGGGAAGCACAGAGTTGAAATCTTATTTGCATGGTTGAAGGATGGCGGAACAGAAAAATGAATGTCATACAACTCCCGCCCTGTGAGAAAACTGTAGTCACCTTATTATATTTCATTTTCCTCCGGACATGATTTTCATGGTTTACTCTAAATTGGTTTCCTCATACTCGCTCACAGTCTCTTCTCTTCTCATCTCCTCCATCAATGGATTAACCAGATTTTACATGCTAATTATCCCTCATACTCGCTCATAGTCTCTTCTCTTCATTTCCTCCATCAAGACTCTTCTATCTTTCACGATATCCTTTTAAAATGTCCCCCTTTTTACCACATGCTACACATTTTTAGAATATCTACAACAACCAAAAATCCCATAATAACAATGTCTATCTATAAAATGGCTGACATGCCAATTTGGAAAGCCAGATCGATGTAGCGACTTGTCACGTGACTTCTAGTCCAGTACTGCAACACTAACACTACAGGGGTCAGGGGACACTGTCACACTAACACTACAAGGATCAGGGGTCACTGCCACACTCACACTACAGGCGTCACTGCCACACTAACACTACAAGGATCAGGGGTCACTGGCACACTAACACGACAGAGGTTAAGGGTCACTGTCACACGAACACGACAGAGGTTAGGGGGCACATTTCTATTGGCATATCAGGAAGTTCACAATCATTTGGACTTCACTGTGGTCCAGTAAGCTGACTGCCATGTATCTGGTGGTCCAGTAAGCTGCCATGTATCTGGTGGTCCAGTAAGCTGCCATGTATCTGGTGGTCCAGTAAGCTGCCATGTATCTGGTGGTCCAGTAAGCTGACTGCCATGTATCTGGTGGTCCAGTAAGCTGCCATGTATCTGGTGGTCCAGTAAGCTGCCATGTATCTGGTGGTCCAGTAAGCTGCCATGTAACTGGTGGCCCAGTAAGCTGCCATGTATCTGGTGGTCCAGTAAGCTGCCATGTATCTGGTGGTCCAGTAAGCTGACTGCCATGTATCTGGTGGTCCAGTAAGCTGACTGCCATGTATCTGGTGGTCCTGTAAGCTGCCATGTATCTGGTGGTCCAGTAAGCTGACTGCCATGTATCTGGTGGTCCAGTAAGCTGCCATGTATCTGGTGGTCCAGTAAGCTGACTGCCATGTATCTGGTGGTCCAGTAAGCTGCCATGTATCTGGTGGTCCAGTAAGCTGACTGCCATGTATCTGGTGGTCCAGTAAGCTGCCATGTATCTGGTGGTCCAGTAAGCTCCCATGTATCTGGTGGTCCAGTAAGCTGCCATGTATCTGGTGGTCCAGTAAGCTGACTGCCATGTATCTGGTGGTCCAGTAAGCTGCCATGTATCTGGTGGTCCAGTAAGCTGCCATGTATCTGGTGGTCCAGTAAGCTCCCATGTAACTGGTAACGGGTTTGGCCGTTTGGTGAATGGTTAATTGTTTTAACGGGTTAACAAAATATTTAACGACGACATACAGAAAAAAGACAATTATAAATAAAGTCTCTTTGTAAACTTCAAACGAGCGACGAATAAAACTGCTATTAAAATGTTTAAACAAATCCTTGCCATCTACTAAATTAACTAATTACTCCCTAGAATGTCCTTACTTAAATATTCCTTCCCCTTCACCCTAACAGTCCCTGTATTATTATAGGACAGCCCCTCTTCTTGGTCTCCTTGGCATTTTGCAACTCTCATTAGCATTAAACAATATCTTCACTCGCCAAGTGTCTTGCAGTCTTCCTTAGCTCTATCAAACTCGCCAAGTGTCTTGCAGTCTTCCTTAGCTCTATCCAACTCGCCAAGTGTCTTGCAGTCTTCCTTAGCTCTATCCAACTCACCAAGTGTCTTGCAGTCTTCCTTAGCTCTATCAAACTCGCCAAGTGTCTTGCAGTCTTCCTTAGCTCTATCATTATCAAACTCGCCAAGTGTCTTGCAGTCTTCCTTAGCTCTATCAAACTCGCCAAGTGTCTTGCAGTCTTCCTTAGCTCTATCCAACTCGCCAACTCTTCACAACCTTTTAAAAGAAACATTGCCTGCCTCTACCCATATTCCTAGCATTAATACCCCCCCCCCCCCCCATTCCCTTTCCTAGCCATTTCCCCTCGGAGGAAAAAACCCCTCTGAAATCCCAGGAATCGCCTCTCACCTGACAAGTGCCAACATTACCCAAGCGCCTCCTCCCCCCACCCCCCTCACCCAAAGCCCGGCCATAGCATCGGCCTAATCAAACAGATCAACCGTTTCCCCCCGGGTGGTCAAGTGTTGGTCAACGGACAACTAACCGCGGCGGGCCGGGTAAGAAAGTATCCCCAGGTCAGTTCACACGGCGCTCGATAAACTTTCACACGCTCGCACAATGGACGGACTCGATCCTTGTCGTGACGCAAGACACCTTCAACAACGCTGCTGGACCCACACGGATTGCACAGCGGCTCTCAGTCAGGCGAGACGACCCCTGCAATAGGTACGCAGTGATCAGCCCTTGTGTATACACACCATTAGGCCGGCAATCGTGGTCAATAACCCGGTGACGGCCAATGGTCAACCAAACAATGGAACAGTTGAAGTTTTGAAGAGCCCGATTGTGAATACAACACCAGGCAGGGGGTTGGAAGAAAAAAAAAAAGGGGGGGGGGGAGAGGTCGGGCGACGGGGATCAATTGGTTTGGTTTTCAAACACAAGAGCATACCGCAGATATACACCATTAGAAAAATCTACTTCCGGTCATGCGTGTTAAAGTCACGCCTTAGTTAAAAGTATGTTAACGATATTTTTTTATTTTTTTTGTGCGGTGCAAAGTTAGTGCAAACCAATTAAAAGTACTGAATCCTAACTGATGATATTATCTGGTATTGTTAAGCTTGAGATCAGCCAGCCGCTTGTAAAAAGGGACGCTTGTAAAAAGGGGGGCTTGTAAAAAGGGGCGCCAAGTCACAGGATAGTTACCTACTTACTACTTGTGGGTGTTTCTGTTTTAAATGTTTCTCAAAAAAAAAAAAGAAAAAAAAAAGTTGGTCTGTGTTCTTATATGTGGTTTAATTTGTATGGTATTCTTATATGTGGTTTAATTTGTATGGTATTCTTATATGTGGTTTAATTTGTATGGTATTCTTATATGTGTTTTAATTTGTATGGTATTCTTATATGTGGTTTAAGTTGATGGTTAGATAAATCTCATCGTACAAAAGTCCCCATCGAAAATCATGTCGCTAGAATATTCAATTGAAACCGTACATCTTAAGAAACAAGACACATGAACGTAGAGACTTTATCTATACTCAGTAGTAGAGATCTGAACAAGTGATATTTGAACGAAAGTCTGAACCTGCAGAGAATGGATTAAAAACTTGTGTAAACCAAAACATTTCACAGCCTCATAATCTTTATGTTATTTCGTTCGTCTTTTTCTCTGAAAACACAAATACTGTTGAAATATATTTCCCGTGTCGGCAGGGTCGGGTTTACTACCCTCGTTGACGACACGGAAACCGATCCACGAGATGGTACAATGATTATATCATGACACGTGCTGACGGAGAGGCGAGGGTTATTGGTTTAACGCACTCTGGTAATCTGTACCGCGAAATATTCCTGTTGAGAAGAATTTTTTGTCTCCCGGAATTTAAAAAAAAAATTATTTCCTAATACTTAACACTGGAAGGAAAAATGAAAAACACAGAGGAAAATATATTAAACAAATTTTTTTTTTAAAAAGAAAGGTGGTGGGTGGGTGGGGGAGAGGAATTAAAAAAAACACATATAAAAGCACGACAAAAGCATTTTGTAATGTTAGCAAGCAAAATGTTCGTTTTAAAAGTGATTGGTGCTTTTTACAAAAATAAAATTGTTTGTTATAATTTCGTGGTGATTAGCAGCGGTTTTAATAATAAGAATCGGGTTTTACCGAAAGTCCAACTCATTTGTCAGAGACAATTTTAACGGAAAATGGTGTCATTGTAACACAATGTAGCACATAATTATTATATATAAAGACCTATATCCCTTATAGGCATGAAGTCATATTGGTTGTGAAACCCGATCATCCGCTTCGATTTACTCGGCCAAAAAAAAATTAAATGGTTAATTTCATCGATACATAAAGCTATTTTAAAGACGCAGTTAGTATGAGTTAGCTTGCCCACCCCCCATGGGATGTTTAAACATGCGTAGTTTGAAGGCCCATAGAATGCTTAAAACGTTCTCTTTATCCCTAATACCAGTAAACATATACACACACACATGCTAAAATCTAGGTCAACGTTTTTTTGGGGCGGGGGGGGGGGGGGGTTGTTTTAAAAACATTTCACCCTGTGTCTATTTCGTGATAATAACGTAGCATGTAAAATCTAAGTAAAGTAGCACATAGGAACCACGCTTTGAAGGGGCCCACGCTTTGTTGGGGCCCACGCTTTGAAGGGGCCCACGCTTTGAAGGGGCCCACGCTTTGTTGGGGCCCACGCTTTGAAGGGCCCACGCTTAGAAGGATCCACTCTTTAAAGAGCCCGCGCTAATAAGGGTC
Source organism: Omphiscola glabra (assembly GCA_964017045.1). Taxonomy (NCBI): domain Eukaryota; kingdom Metazoa; phylum Mollusca; class Gastropoda; family Lymnaeidae; genus Omphiscola; species Omphiscola glabra. The sequence goes on from OZ024807.1 coordinate 17,038,205, forward strand.
CACACCTCGAAGGGCCTACTCTTCGAAAGGTTCATGCTTTGAAGGGTTCATGCTTTGAAGGGTCCACGCTAAGGATCAACGCCTCGAAAAGTTCATGCTTTGAAGGGTTCATGCTTTGCAGAGCCCACGCTTTTGGAGAATCCTGGGTAGGGGGACGGTGTCAATAAAAACTAAATGGGAAAAGAATGTATTTTTTCCCAAAGTTCAACCATTTTAAGTGTACAAGCATTAACTCGATAATTCTACACGGGGATGAATATATTTACATGTCATTAGCACCCCCCCCCCTTTTCCACACACGCGTAACATGGGGCTTCTAGCTCTGGTTTAAGGCTTAAGGCAGTATGATTGTTCTTCAAATCTGATTTCATAAAAAAAATACTTTTGATTGTTTTAAAAAGGTATGGGGACCAAAAAAAGTCGTTACGTCACGATTAAATATGTTTTATCCTCAAATTTTTGTTTTTTAATAACCTACCCAGTAGACTGTAGAGCCAGTGTAGCGTTTAAAATGTACCACCATCGTTTCCCACACATAACTTGTAAATCATTCCTGCTCACAATAGATGAAAAGCAATTCTTTATAAACGGAGTTTCCCACCAAAATAGTATTCTCAAAGCCGCCGAAAACCCCCCCCCCCCCCCCCTGAGGGGAGACGAACCGGCGCTGCCTTGTTCCGCCCACATCTGAAGCTAAGCTGGAAGCGCAGACGTTAATGCCTTGTCCAGATGTGACAGACCGCGGAGCCGATAGCCCGTGTCTGTTCAAATGTTTGCAAACAATTCCGGGAAACCGAAGCCATCGCTTAACAATGTGTGAAGAGAACGGACCGTAAAATGGAGCTGAGAAGTAGGGAAGAAATGAGAAGTCAGAAGGCTCCGAGGCTTTTTCGTGTTCTTTTTTCGTTTTGCTTTTTTGTTTGTTTGTTTAGTGTTTTGTTATTTAAAAGAGATTGAACTAAAAGTATATAGGGCTGGTGTCATCGCGTTCTGTCATGACGATTTGTTGAGACTTTCAAAGTACGAATAACAATCACGACACATAACTTTCAATCACGACACACAAGACATAACTTTCAATCACGACACACAAGACATTACTTACAATCACGACACACAAGACAATACTTACAATCACGACACACAAGACATTACTTACAATCACGACACACAAGACAATACTTACAATCACGACACACAAGACAATACTTACAATCACGACGCACAAGACATTACTTACAGCTACGACACACAATACATTACTTTCAATTACGACACACACAAAAATTACTTTCAATTACGACATACAAAACATAATTTAAAAACAACGACACACAAAACATTACATACAATTACGACACACAATACATTATTTACAATTAGGACACACAAGACAGTTAGTACCTGACAACTACGACACATGTGACATAATTTTGTTAAAATACTGGTATTTAGAAGCAGGACGTCGACAGTATCCATGTTTAAGTTTAACTCCAGGCGCAGTCAGCAGACTTGTCTAAACCCCTCGAGGACGCTTACTTCAGATGGAATCTGCACATACAGACAGAGTTGATTGTAGACTCAGTCTGAGAACTTAACTAACAAGGGTCTAGAGATGACCGTGATAAACCTGGTGAGTCTAAGACCGGGGTCATCACGGTCACCTAGATTCCAGATGTTAGTCCAGTTATCAGCGCAATAGTTTACAGTGGGTTTCTGGGGGTAATGGTTGGTTGGAGAGTGATTACAACCCAATATCCATCAATCGATTAGGGCGCCTCGTCTCGCCTCACCACTCAGAGATCTGATGCCTTTTTTTCCCTTCTTTCAATGTCCGGATTCCCAGCCACTGTAGGTCTTTTCCACTTCAGCCATCCAACTAAGTCTGGGTCTGGCTTTGAACCGTTTTCCTCTGTGGTTTTGGTGAAGCACCCACTTCACACAAATTAATTTGATTCCCAGTTTTATTCGGCAGCTGAGTGTACGCTAACAATGTATTCAATAACCAAAAACTTAGGATGGACCATTTGACTAAGCAATTTAAGCTACTTTTACTTGCAGACCTTCGGTGACAATTTCAATTTTTTCTTATAAACTAACAATGCCTGTAATTATGACTTATTGCGAGAATGAACTTATTGGAGATAAATTAATAACTGTTGTGTTCATGACCCATTGTTAATCTAATCTAGCTATTCCCGACAATTTAAATCATAAGCCCCATTTCGTTGGTTTGCTTATAACATATCCTTCACCCCCCCCCCCCCTCTTCTGTCATAATTACATTTCAGAACATGATATACTCGGAACTTTGGCTTCAACCCCCCCCCCCCCACACACACACACACAACCGCTATTCCTTTGAATAAAACGTCCACTTGCAAATAGGTTCAGATATGCAGTACGTGTCGACGAAATCGTGACCCATGATTGCGATGCAGTGGAATCTTCCACATTTATTGAATTTGCCCACACTGTTTGGTTTCTAATGTAAACAAGCAATATGCGCGTAAAGTGAGACACGTCAGGGGCGGATGTTACGAAAACAATGGATTCAACATCAATGATGAACAAGACCTCCAAAACGCCGACTGCCATGATACAACTTGTTTCGGACGTTTGTCTAAAGAAAACTTCCCAAGCCACTCGTTGTAACGGTTTCACTTTGAGTTACGCATTAACACTTCTGTGAGCTCGAAAGCGAAGGTGATTTCCAGAAAAATACCATCTTTTAGTTTGACCCATGTGCTGTCCCGCGCGCTCCGTGAGCCAGGCCAACGTGCTAATGACCGATAGCTCTGACCGACTCCCAGCGAAACGTCCTCAGATGTGATTAACAAAAGATAGCTTTTTTTCTCCCCCGCTTCCCAACCCAGGGCATATATCCTCCGAAACAAATTGCTTACATCCAAAAAAAAAGGTGTCAATGACATTTTGAAAACTCGCAGCCCCGCGGCCCGCAACACAGGTTCAAAGAGACAACTTTTACGTCTTGTGGGCCCACCTTCTCCATACCTCGACCACTCCATAATTACCATCTGGGTAAAGTGGGAGATAAATCTCATTCAATGGCGGGGTAACAAGGAGTATTGGACAAAGAACAATAGCGATGGTAGCTCGGTGGAGATTAAAAGTATTTATTAAAAGGAGCGAATTAAAGGCGGAGATTACTCGCGATGTATCTGTGTCTGAAGTCAAAGAATTGATGCTCGGAACATTACATAAAGGGGTAGATAAATGAAAAGGGAGACGATTCAAGGGGTCATCAGCTGAAGAATAGCAATAACTGTTCCGTTTTACTGCAAGTTAACTTTTATTTATTTTTTATTACCACGGCGTAGCCTCGGGTAATTGGCTAGTGCTGACTATCTATGTTAACTTAACTATATAATTTATAGAATATAGGTTAACTAAAGTTTACTACCAATTTAAAAAAACAATATTATGAAAATTAGAAAAAACTGATTGGCGGAGTTGTAAGATTTACAAGTTGGAGATAAGATGTATAAGTTGAAGATAAGATGCACAAGTCGCATACAAGATTTCAAGTTATATATAGGAGGAACGCGTTATAGGGTAGCTGCACCTATTGTAATATGATAATTGTACACGTTATTCAATTTATTGAATACTCAGTAGCCTCAGTAGCTGTACATGTTTTACAGATTAATGTAAGCAGTGGGTGATTGGCTATGTGTGTACCATAGCCTCAGACCTGTTCTGTCAGAAAAGGTGTCACCGAAATTGGAAGTTTAAAATTATAGGTAAAAAAATATAAAATCAGTTTTGACTCCTATCAACAACGTGAACAGGACGAAACGCAACGGAGAACAGGACGAAACGCAACGGAGAACAGGACGAAACGCAACGGAGATCAGGACGAAACGCAACGGAGAACAGGACGAAACGCAACGGAGAGCAGGACGAAACGCAACGGAGAACAGGACGAAACGCAACGGAGAGCAGGACGAAACGCAACGGAGAACCGGACGAAACACAACGGAGAGCAGGAGACCAGGTGTTCAGCACGGGGAAATGGGGAAAAAAAAAGGTTGCACAATCAAAGTGGTCGCTAAGTAAGAATGGTGTTCGTGTGTAAGTCTGACTTAGAGAATTTCTACAAACGTGCGTTCAAAGCCCGGGCATCAGGGACCAGGGGGCATTACCGCGGGAGCTTCAGGCGTGAGCACTGTAATGAGTTTCTAATGGTGACTGTCTGAGACGGTCTTTGAAAACACTGGAGTGAGATCTGATCTACAACGTTAGAGGCGGGGGGCTGGAGGGGTGCGGTGGGGGTGTGAGTGGGGGTGTGAGTGGGTGGGAGAGTGGTGAGGGGGTGTGAATGCTAAGTAGTCGTCTAGAAACGTCCTCCATGATGTCAGGCGCTTTAGGCGCAACTCGCTTAAAACACACCTGGTGAGTTCGGGGGGAAACAAAACAAAAAAAAAAAAAGAGAGGGGGGGGGGGGGTGTTAAGTCTGATTTATGCGCGGCACTTGATCGTTTTATTTACTCAAATGTGTGGGTGTTATTTTCAAATGGGTTAGCTTTCTAGTGGATGAGAACCACTTGAGAATATCGACAACATGAACTGCTCCGATTCAATGGTGAGAAACGTTAAAACATTTATATTTAGTTATTCCTTTGACATAGAGAACCAAAATTCTATTTTTTGGACCAAATTCAGTATAAGTTCTGGCTATGGCACTACGGGGCTTCGAGGTCAGGGGTGTGTCCACCCCAGTCTATTTACTCCAGTCAGTTACGCGACTGACTACTCCAGATTTACTTACAGGATTATCGAGATATAGGGACCACCTTAAAAAACAAACAACACAATAACCAACAACTACTGAATGACTTGATTATAAAGCATGCGGTATCATGGCGTGATATGGGGCTATGCTGGGAAAACTCGCTACTTGTGCGAGTTAGATGGCACTCACAGATATACGACACTCGCTAATGAGCTCGGACAGTGTGTTCACAGATAAGCTCCGATTTCAAACAGAAAATAGAAATAGGATTGTGGGGGATTGCATAGAGAAAGATATAAAAAAAACGAGGAAAACCCAGGTTAATGCTTGCTTTGATTAAGGTACGAAGTTTTGCGTATCTTTTAGAAAAGAAAACTTTAGACAGTGGGACTATCTATAAAATGATATAATCATTTTACCTTTATATCAACTGTATCATAAGTTAAACCTGTTACGTTATTTGTTCGATCAGAAGTATCGCTCTATCAGAATAGTACAGGCCTTATACCTGTAGTTATGTACCGTACTATCTGCAGTATTGTACCGTCTTATCTATAGTATTGTACAGTCCTATCTATAGTATTGTACCGTCCTATCTGTAGTATTGTACTCTCCTATCAATAGTATTATACCGTCCTATCTGTAGTATTGTATCGTCCTACAGCCTACATGTAGCATTGTACCATGCTAACTGTAGTATTGTACCGTGCTACCTGTACTATAGTACTTACCATTGCGTAAGCCAGGTAAAAGAGAAAGACTGTTTCTATTAGAAATGTTCGAACTACCGATGGCGTCATTGGGATGATGATTGGGCTGGTGTGGCGGCTGATGATGGTGATGGTGTTCCGGCTGATGCTGGTCGTGGTGCTGTTGTTGTTGTTGCTGATGATGATGATGCGGATGCAACTGCCGCGACTGATGATGATGGTGACGCGGGAGTTGCGGGACGGTAAGGTGCTGACCATAGTTCAACTGCGTGTGCTGGTGGTGCAGATGCAGCTCGGTGTGGTGCGGATGATGGTGTCTCTGCGGGTAACCGTGCATCGCGCCGCCCATGCTCACACCGCAGCTCCCTCCCGTGTGACCACATCCGTAATCAGTGGACAAGAAGTCCGGCCACTGCTGAGTGCTCCCGGGAATGGTCATGCTTCGCCTCTCAGTGTCCAGTAGAGGCGGGTTGCTCCCAACTAACATTATACTTCTCAAACCGGAACCTGGAGTGGGGCGAGGGTTTTAACCCCGAAACTGACAAGTTTCACTGTTCAGAACATACGCCTTTGAAATGACCTACTTCTCCGCCACTTTAGAAGTGGGGAAAAAAAGACCTACTCCCTGAAGGTGCTCGAAACACAATCCTCAAAGGTGGGAATTTTTCCATTTTCTCTAGAAGATCATCATGGCGCTGGTTGTTCTATATATATTACACAAACAACGCACCTACAGGTTGTTACAAGTTGCACTAAACAGCTGGGTTCACATGGTAGATATGTATTGGTAGTGTCTGACACTGAGATGGTGTTACAGGTGCCGGTTAGGGCTGATACAATTCCACGTACACAGACCAAGTCAGTCCACGAATAGTGCTATAACGAAGCTATAGTTTGATGCCGAGATCTTATACATTTTTTACGACCTTTCAGGAAGAAATTTTTTACATAAGTTTACCGTGAGACACTGCCAACACGGGCCGACGTGACACACTGCCAACACGGGCCGACGTGACTCACTGCCAACACGGGCCGACGTGACACAGCCAACACGTGTCGACGTAACACACTGCCAACACGGGTCGACGTGACACACTGCCAACACGGGCCGACGTGACACACAGTCAACACGGGCCGACGTGACACACTGCATACACGGGGTCGACGTGACACACTGCCAACACGGGTCAACGTGACACACTGCGGGATACCAAATCACTAAAACACGGTCGAACATGTAAACATGATGAGCTGACAAAAAAACGGTCCAAAGTGTAGCAGAGATTAAACAGCTTGTCATAGGGACGGGCTCTGACACAACAAGTACTTCTAAACACTGAATCCTTTTTTCTGAAGCGAACTAAACGATGAGATGTTACTGAAAGAATTTGATCCAAATTTATAGCTTGTTTGCTGTATCGTCCTGTCCCCACGACCAGCACCCCCACCCCCAACATTCACCCTGTCACCACTCGTCACCCCCGCCCCCCTTTTTACAAATACATGACCTCTACACCATTTCAAGGACAGTAATTGTACTTTAAAATGTTCCATTATGCAATGTTTAAAATTAAGGGCAGAAGTCGGATTAAATAGGAGTGAGTGGACTCACCAGTTGGTGCAGACAATATTATTACACACAAAAAATGATAGAAGTAATTGCTGATAAGGAAACTGAACAGCCAGGACAAATAGCTATTACATAATATATTGTATTGTCTAGCGCTAGCCCCAACTAATATCTATTCTATATAATGCAAATTACTTTTTACCCAGGAGTAGGATACTAGAATACAAAACATAATGGCTAAAAAATTTGACAAGAAAGGGCGCCCCCCCCCTCTTTCCCCCCCCCCCCCCAAGTTCTCTCACTAGAGGTTGTGTTTTACAAGTGCCCAAAGGTTGAGTCAAACTTATTGCTCTACGCCCTGGCGTCGCCACTCATCATTACTAGGAGAACGTGCGGGCTGGTGGCTTGAGGTGTGTGGTGTTGTTGGGGACGACTCTGAACATGCAGGCACTGGCTTTAATTAATATGTGTGGAGACTGCAGAAGATGTTGACACGGGACACGTCATAATAGCACGCTCATCGGGAGAAGGAATAATACGCGTGTCCCTAGTGGCCATAATGGGTTAAATGAAAAAATAATTTTGTGACTAGAGGCCATAATGGGCTATAAAAACAAATAATTTTTGTGACTAGTGACCATAATGGCTATGAAAAAATAATGTTTGTGACTAGTACCCATAATGGGCTATATGAAAAAATAATGTTTGTGACTAGTGGTATTTGAGCTAGGACAAAAAATGTTTGTGAGTCGTGGCCATTATGGGCTAGGAAAAATTATGTGTGCAACTAGAGGCCTTTTGGTCCTAAAGATATTCCATGAAAACGTATCGATGTCTTGTATATATTTTTGATATTTCCCTACGTCACTTATTGGTTCAGTGAATATGTGAAGCCTTTTGATGTCCTCATCTATGGCAATAATTGATAAGAAACGTGACACGTATCCCAATAATTATCCCAATGGTCATGTGCCTATTAAGTTCCCCACCTTCACTGTCAGTAAACAAATTTTAAAATATCTCTCAAACTCAATGGGTGAACATTTGAAACTGTCCTTAAGTTAAGAGCAAGACGGATGTCACCTGTTGACATGGACATTCATAACGTTTTTAACCTAGGTCATGGCCACTGTAGGACACAAGGTTGAACTACGTAAAAGGTGCGCTAATTAATTCTCCAATTCTGGAATGCTAGTTACGGAGCATGGCACCTGGACAACAACACATTGAAAGGTAAAAACTGCATTAAAACAGAACGCGCTGTTTGTGGTAGATGTCCACTGCTAATCGAACTAATTCCTAACACCTTTGCTAAGTTTAAAAAAAAAAATTAAATTAAAATACACTTTAAAATTCAGAAATCTAGATCAAAAGATTTGTACAGACAGAAACACTATAAGAAACAAGTAGGAAATCCATGACACATATACGGCTCGTTCACCTAGCAGGTAAGATATCCATTCAAAGAAGGCAGTGATACTATACTATACGCAATAAGCGAGCGTTCAATGATATGTATACACACGGTCAACATTTAAAAAAATAGACATAATTTAAATAAAAAAATAAGCACCACTTGTTGAGATATTGCAGATGGTCAGTGAAATATCCGTTCGACATATATCTCCTACACCAGCTCACAAGAGCATCTCTCCATCAATTTTGGACACTAGGTAAAGAGCGAAGCCAAACAAACACCTCTCAATCCCCCCATAGTCCGACACTGCGCCTCCTCGTCATTGAGATAAATAACTCACGCGAGCTGCTGCTTCTCGCGGGCTTGGACCACTTCCCTCTCCTCTCGCTCCGTTAGAAGACCCAACTTATGAATGACAAGGTTTCGTTGAATAGAAGCGGACCGGCTCACCGTTGTTTTCCTCCCTGTGTGGGGGTGGTGTTGCTCTCGCCACGCTTTTTCTCTTCTTCGTTCAGTGCCATTTCCTCCCCCATCCTAAACAGTTAGCTTTCACTTACTTCACTACTTCTTCTTCTCTTGTGTGTGAGTGGAAGTTTTTTTGTTTTTTTTTTAAACCTCCCCCTCCCCCCCCCTCTTCTTGACAATTCTATATTTAAAAAAAATTATATCTTAAAAAGCTCAAACAAAAAGTTTTTACGTAGAACAAAATCACCCCCCCCCCCCCCAACCAAAAAAAAAAAAAAGCGCGCTGTGTGCTGGTCACGTGGCGGGCATGAACAGACTTCAGCCAATCACGGGCGCGGGTTCGGCTATTATTAATGGTTCGGGGCCCCGCCCACTTCCGCTCTCTCGAGGTGAGTGGAGTTTATGAATGAAAAAATGAACGTAACACGGCGCGCCAATGGCTAACTGCTTTATAAAAGAAAAAGGGGGGGGGGCGGAATGAAAGTCAAAACCCTTTAAGAAAACAATGTAGTGTTGCAAGGTATTGGGGGCGGGAGGGTGTGGAAAAAGGGTAAGGGGGGGGGGGGTAAATATTTATATTTAAAAAAAGTGTTGTGATAAAGTCACTCCAGGGGAACTGCGGCTAAAAGGACACATTATCTACCCTGCCCCCCCCCCCAACCCTTTTCCACAAAACGCTAACTATAACCAATTAATAACGATAATAAAATAGCATGTTGCATTGCGTGGGCAACGATTCAGTTTTCATAACGGATACATTAGCTTAATGTAAGCCATGGTTTAACTCGGATATGTGCCCATGAGGCTCTGTAGTGCACAATGACAACTCGGATATAAACCCATCAGGCTCAGGCTCTGTAGTACACAATGACAACTCGGATATAAACCCATCAGGCTCAGGCTCTGTAGTACACAATGACAACTCGAATATATGCCCATGAGGCTCTGTAGTCTAGTGTAGTACACAATGGTAACTCAGATATGTGGCACTGTAGTACACAATAACAACTCAGATATGTGCCCATCAGGCTCTGTAGTACACAATGAGAACTCGGATATGTGGCCCATTAGGCTCTGTAGTACACAATGAGAACTCGGATATGTGGCCCATTAGGCTCTGTATTACACAATGACAACTCGGATATGTGGCCCATTAGGCTCTGTAGTACACAATGACAACTCGGATATGTGGCCCATTAGGCTCTGTAGTACACAATGACAACTCGGATATGTGGCCCATTAGGCTCTGTAGTACACAATGACAACTCGGATATGTGGCCCATTAGGCTCTGTAGTACACAATAACAACTCGGATATGTGGCCCATTAGGCTCTGTAGTACACAATGACAACTCGGATATGTGGCCCATTAGGCTCTGTAGTACACAATGACAACTCGGATATGTGGCCTATTAGGCTCTGTAGTACACAATGACAACTCGGATATGTGGCCCATTAGGCTCTGTAGTACACAATAACAACTCGGATATGTGGCCCATTAGGCTCTGTAGTACACAATGACAACTCGGATATGTGGCCCATTAGGCTCTGTAGTACACAATGATAACTCGGATATGTGGCCCATTAGGCTCTGTAGTACACAATGACAACTCGGATATGTGGCCCATTAGGCTCTGTAGTACACAATAACAACTCGGATATGTGGCCCATTAGGCTCTGTAGTACACAATAACAACTCGGATATGTGGCCCATTAGGCTCTGTAGTACACAATGACAACTCGGATATGTGGCCCATTAGGCTCTGTAGTACACAATGACAACTCGGATATGTGGCCCATTAGGCTCTGTAGTACACAATGACAACTCGGATATGTGGCCCATTAGGCTCTGTAGTACACAATGACAACTCGGATATGTGGCCCATTAGGCTCTGTAGTACACAATGACAACTCGGATATGTGGCCCATTAGGCTCTGTAGTACACAATGACAACTCGGATATGTGGCCCATTAGGCTCTGTAGTACACAATGACAACTCGGATATGTGGCCCATTAGGCTCTGTAGTACACAATGACAACTCGGATATGTGGCCCATTAGGCTCTGTAGTACACAATAACAACTCGGATATGTGGCCCATTAGGCTCTGTAGTACACAATGACAACTCGGATATGTGGCCCATTAGGCTCTGTAGTACACAATAACAACTCGGATATGTGGCCCATTAGGCTCTGTAGTACACAATGACAACTCGGATATGTGGCCCATTAGGCTCTGTAGTACACAATGACAACTCGGATATGTGGCCCATTAGGCTCTGTAGTACACAATGACAACTCGGATATGTGGCCCATTAGGCTCTGTAGTACACTATAACAACTAGGATATGTGGCCCATTAGGCTCTGTAGTACACAATAACAACTCGGATATGTGGCCCATTAGGCTCTGTAGTACACAATGACAACTCGGATATGTGGCCCATTAGGCTCTGTAGTACACAATAACAACTCGGATATGTGGCCCATTAGGCTCTGTAGTACACAATAACAACTCGGATATGTGGCCCATTAGGCTCTGTAGTACACAATGACAACTCGGATATGTGGCCCATTAGGCTCTGTAGTACACAATGATAACTCGGATATGTGGCCCATTAGGCTCTGTAGTACACAATGACAACTCGGATATGTGGCCCATTAGGCTCTGTAGTACACAATGACAACTCGGATATGTGGCCCATTAGGCTCTGTAGTACACAATGACAACTCGGATATGTGGCCCATTAGGCTCTGTAGTACACAATGACAACTCGGATATGTGGCCCATTAGGCTCTGTAGTACACAATGACAACTCGGATATGTGGCCCATTAGGCTCTGTAGTACACAATAACAACTCGGATATGTGGCCCATTAGGCTCTGTAGTACACAATGACAACTCGGATATGTGGCCCATTAGGCTCTGTAGTACACAATGATAACTCGGATATGTGGCCCATTAGGCTCTGTAGTACACAATGACAACTCGGATATGTGGCCCATTAGGCTCTGTAGTACACAATAACAACTCGGATATGTGGCCCATTAGGCTCTGTAGTACACAATGACAACTCGGATATGTGGCCCATTAGGCTCTGTAGTACACAATAACAACTCGGATATGTGGCCCATTAGGCTCTGTAGTACACAATAACAACTCGGATATGTGGCCCATTAGGCTCTGTAGTACACAATAACAACTCGGATATGTGGCCCATTAGGCTCTGTAGTACACAATAACAACTCGGATATGTGGCCCATTAGGCTCTGTAGTACACAATGACAACTCGGATATGTGGCCCATTAGGCTCTGTAGTACACAATAACAACTCGGATATGTGGCCCATTAGGCTCTGTAGTACACAATGACAACTCGGATATGTGGCCCATTAGGCTCTGTAGTACACAATGACAACTCGGATATGTGGCCCATTAGGCTCTGTAGTACACAATGACAACTCGGATATGTGGCCCATTAGGCTCTGTAGTACACAATAACAACTCGGATATGTGGCCCATTAGGCTCTGTAGTACACAATAACAACTCGGATATGTGGCCCATTAGGCTCTGTAGTACACAATAACAACTCGGATATGTGGCCCATTAGGCTCTGTAGTACACAATTACAACTCGGATATGTGGCCCATTAGGCTCTGTAGTACACAATGACAACTCGGATATGTGGCCCATTAGGCTCTGTAGTACACAATAACAACTCGGATATGTGGCCCATTAGGCTCTGTAGTACACAATAACAACTCGGATATGTGGCCCATTAGGCTCTGTAGTACACAATAACAACTCGGATATGTGGCCCATTAGGCCATTTCACCAAGAAGAGTTACGCCCCTGAACTGTTCGACTGGTTTTAAACGTTACATTACTGCACACTGTTGAATTAATACTAACCGAGGCTTAACGGGTGCTGGTTAAAGTTAAAGCGAAAGTGAGAAACAATATATGTGTGCGCATTACATGCGACATGTCACTGGTGATGCATGGTGTGCACTTTAAGAATGTAAAAAAAAAAAATTTTTGTTTAAAAAAAAATAATGAATAATTGATCTTTTAATATTTAAAATTGTAGATGAGAATTTGCCAGAAAAAACAAAAATTAAAACATATATTTTGTTCATCTTTAATATTTTTTTCACTTTTAATATTTTGTTCACTTTTAATATTTTGTTCACTTTTAATATTTTGTTCACTTTTAATATTTTGTTCACTTTTAATATTTTGTTCATCTTTAATATTTTGTTCGCCTTTAATATTTTGTTCGCCTTTAATGTTTGGCATAAAATTTAGATTAATAAAATCATGCAAAACAAAAACACAAAAACAAAAAACAACAACCGAAAACAACACATTGGCGGCACCAGTTCATTCAGGCTGTGTAGCTGGTCATCAAATTCTCTATTCTGCTTAACCTTTATGCACAGGGGTTCCCAAACTATTAAAACTTTCTACACGAATCTCTAATATCCCCATGTGACACTTGAAGACACCACTTGAGTCGCGCGCCGTCTTTGGGAGAGGGGGGGGGGGGTCCATACCTTTAAGGTCGAGAGCCGCTGGGCTGTAAGGGTAACGTGGATAAGTTCAATACAAACTGCACTAAACGTGTCATCCATTACAAATAATGCAGATGACTAAACGTGTCATCCACAACAAATAATGGGCACAAAAATGTGACCGTGCGGTATTTAAAACAATGTTCAGTAAATGTTTCGCCATTGGCATTCTCTACCTCAACCCCCCCCCCCCCCCCCCTTGATATCAGGCTTCTAATCTTACAGAACGCGCCCCCCAGGTATAAATCATTTCAATATATTTAGTTTCCCACAGAAGTTTGTTATTGGTGGATTAAATCACCTGATGAAAAAAAAAAAGGGGGGGGGGGTTAGTTGTGTTTAAACAATAGTTTTACGTAACATTTGTTTTATTTAATGTAAACCAATTTATTTTTAATATATCAGCTTCAAACAATTTAATGTTGGCCGTAGTGTTTACTTACAAGGAATACTTGGGATGTTCTCTATGGTTATAATGTTGTTTTGTTTGAACGATGAATCCATCCATCTCCGTGGCCTGCCTCACCACATCCTTCCACTCAGACCTTCCATTCATCCCCGTGGCGTCACAGCCAAGTGAAGGGCTTTGGCCTGCCTCACCACATCCTTCCACTCAGACCTTCCATCCATCCCCGTGGTGTCACAGCCCCGTGAAGGGCTTTGGCCTGCCTCACCACATCCTTCCACTCAGACCTTCCATCCATCCCCGTGGCGTTACAGCCCGTGTATGGCTTTGGCCTGCCTCACCACATCCTTCCACTCAGACCTTCCATCCATCCCCGTGGCGTTACAGCCCGTGTATGGCTTTGGCCTGCCTCACCACTTCCTTCCACTCAGACCTAACTGATGCTTTTCTTTTCCATGCTTGGATTCCCAGCTGCTGTAGATCACTCTCCATATCACCCACCAATCTGAGCCTATGTGTAGAATGAAGAATGGCTTAGAGAGTATTCTAAGGTTAAACAGTTCAGCATTCGGTTAGCCTACATTTTAACCAGTTCACTTCATCTCGAGGTAATATAAGCCGGTAAATACAACGTCCCATAGGACAGGGCTTCTCAAGCCTTTGTCAGCGTGACGGATCGGCAAACATTCATATTGCTAAAGGATCATTTGTTATTTTCCAATCTCCTTAATATTTGTCTCAGCTTGCGTAACGGCGACTGCCATGAGAAACAGTTGTAGCTCAATCTCGCTCCACCATCTGCCTCCCACACCCATCTCGCTTTCCACCCATCTCCCTCTCACACCCATCTCCCCCCACACCCATCTCTCCCCCCCCCCCCCACCTCGCACAACCCCAGAACTGACCGTCTGCTGAGGGTTACGTTAAAGACCTCTAGAGGCCGACCTTCAAGGAGATGCCTTTAATCAACGATGATGCCAAACCTCAGAGACCAATATCAAGACTATCGACTTTCACGGCATGTCTTTATTTGCGTATACCTCATTTCCTGGGAGGTGGTCCGCGCGGGGTGGGGGGGGGTGGGGTGTTGGGAGGGATTGAGTGGTGATTACGATTATTTTTATTTTAAAATACCATTTTGCACAAGGGTTTGTAGTCAAAACGTTCTGAGTTGGTAAGGTTTTTTTTTTTTTTTCCTTCCTGATCAGGCCGCCACTCACGTTGACTCGCGTGAATGAAAAAGCCGAGGCCAGGTTCGAGAACCCGCAGCATTGTTGCCGAGTCTCACGTGGGTTATTGGGATTCGTTAGATGCAGAACATATGCTGGCTTCTAATGAATGGGGGTGGACGGGTGGTTGCCAATGTGGGTGGCTTGTGCACGTGGGACGGATGGGATCAGACGCTCCCGAAACACTGGCACAGCCGAGGTAGTGTAGTGGGTAAGCGAAACACTGGCACAGCCGAGGTAGTGTAGTGGGTAAGCGAAACACTGGCACAACCGAGGTAGTGCAGTGGGTAAGCGAAACACTGGCACAAGCGAGGTAGTGTAGTGGGTAAGCGAAACACTGGCACAGCCGAGGTAATGTAGTGGGTAAGCGAAACACTGGCACAACCGAGGTAGTGCAATGGGTAAGCGAAACACTGGCACAGCCGAGGTAGTGCAATGGGTAAGCGAAACACTGCACAAGCGAGGCAGTGGGTAAGCGAAACACTGGCACAGCCGAGGTATAGTGTAGTGGGTAAGCTCTCACAGGTGCGAAACCATCGTTTATGTCATGAGTCGCAAAGACGCTGGGAAGTGGCTAAGCATAATATAAGTCACATTATAGATGTCACACACGTGACGGGTATATACAATGTAGGTCTCAATGATAATTAGTAGGTTAAATATAACAAGGTCGTGTAGTTTAGTACACTTTCAAATTCTTCGAAGCCCTCGTTTTCGACTAAATACTTCAATTCCCCCCACCTTACTCCTATATTCCAGTTGCTCACTGCTCATTTTCACACACTAAGCTGCATGCTGGTGAGGGGCCAGTGAAGGAGGGAAGATGTGGGGGTTAGTGAAGGAGTGAAGAGGTGTGAGCCAAGATTATCAGGTGTTCCTTGCACACAGGTGTCTCTATCTCTGACGATATTTCATCCTTGGCTCTGCCGCCTTGTCTCTGACACATAAATAAACGACCCGAACACAACTCGATGGCGTGCGGACATAGCCGCCCCCCAAAAGCGGAAATACACCACCCATGGGACCCCGGACAAAAACTATACACCAATGAGGGGACATAACTTATATACCAACCGGGGGACAGAACTTATATACCAGCCAGGGGACATAACTTATATACCAGATAGGAGCCATAACGTATATACCAACAGGGGGACAGAACTTATGTACCAGCCAGGGACAGAACTTATATACCAGCCAGGTGACAGAACTTATGTACAAGCCAGGGGACATAACTTATATACCAGCCAGGGGACAGAACTTATGTACAAGCCAGGGGACAGAACTTATATACCAGCCAGGGAACACAACTTACGTACAAGCCAGGGGACAGAACATTTTTCTCAGAAAGGTAATTACTAACTTTCCATAACAAATTTGAGATACCAAAAACCAATTCGAGGGGAAGGGGGGAATCGCAGGTTTGAGAATACTTTTTTCTCACTGCAATATAGCAGAGAATTGCAATGCAACAATGGTTGTCGAAGACGCTGCATTCACCAATGTAGATAACAGGTCGGAGAATTGACAATACGTTTGCAGTTAGTTTGCGATCAATTTGTAGGTGTCTAAGACAGGTTTTAAGATGTCATAGTTTTTATAATCAAGATTTCATTTTGCCATTGGTCCAATGTCTTTACTGATATTGATTTGTTTAATAAGTTATTGTAAGGTCGAGGGTAGGTCGTACACGACTCCCCCCCCCCTTTTTTTTTTCGGCCCTTTTTTCCCCTGAGCCATTCAATCAAATGTATACAATGTTTAGATGAACTGATGTATACCGTGTATGTCAGAACACGTGTAGACCTTGTTTAAATGAACTGATGTATACCGTCTATGTCAGAACACGTGTAGACCTTGTTTAAATGCGCCGAGCGCTGTATCCAATGTAAAATACAAGACAGAGTGACAGGCCCAAGCAGACAGACTATTCTTATGATTTACCTTTTCAGCATCCATCATTTCTTTGACAGCTTGTATCTTGTTCCAGATAAGACATTTCTTAGCAAGAATTTTTATGGTTACCATTAGCGAATGCTCAACACAATTTTCTAAGGGTCCTGTGTTGATGTTTTTGTTTTGAATTACAGTGAAACCTGGAAATAGCGAACCTTGAAATAGCGTTGTCCCTGGCATATGCGCTTACTCATAATGCTGGCTGAACCTGCCACTAACACTTTCCCTGCACATAGCACCGCTATTGTTTCTTTCCAAAGGGTTTGCGTTAATTTACAGGTGTCACTGAAATAATTTTTATATTTACCAGCGTCATAGGGATGTGCAGCACTCCAGGGTTATTGACCGTAAGTCACTTTCTGTGACTCGCGACAGTGCCCCTCTCCCCTCTTCGCTTTTACAAGCGGTCGGGGGGAGCGGCATCTAAATGCCATGTGGCGCTTGCAGAGCTTTAGATGGATGGCCTTTTACAGACCAGACAGCCCTCGGCCAATAGCTCAGTTAACATCGGGATACGCGAGTTAGACTGTGATGCCTTTGTCGGTGGTTATATGAAGAAAAGCGGTTCTCATATGTTGGGTGGTTTGTTTGTTTGTTTTTTTTTTGGAAAAAGGGTTTGGGGGTGGGGTAATTTCATAATTCTTAAAACCATTCCATTGTTTAGGGGTATTCATCGTTATAACATTAACTGTCATCTTTCTAACATTAACTGACATCTTTCTAACATTAACTATCATCTTTCTAACATTAGCTATCATCTTTCTAACATTAACTGTCATCTTTCTAACATTAACTGTCATCTTTCTAACATTAACTGTCATCTTTCTAACATTAACTGTCATCTTTCTAACATTAAATGTTATCTTTCTAACATTAACTATCATCTTTCTAACATTAGCTATCATCTTTCTAACATTAACTATCATCTTACCTTAATATTCCCACTGAGTCTCTCATTTACTTTTATTCCCAATTCCTAAAATGCAGTAGCGCCCCACCAACTGCCCCCACACACGCACACAAAAGACCTTTTCACGCACACATACAAGACTTATTAAAAGTTTCATTCATACTTCTCAAAAGTTTCATTCATACTTCTCAAAAGTGTCATCCATACTTCTCAAAAGTTTCATCCATACTTCTCAAAAGTGTCATCCATACTTCTCAAAAGTTTCATCCATACTTCACAATGTTTTTAACAGACACAACTCGGAGGCTTCCCCGACCAGCTTCTCAATAACATACAGACAGACGCGCCAACCAACAGATAAACACGGGCATCAATAGTTTGCAGGTGGGGGTCCTTGGCAGGTGAGGATGAGTTGTGTTGTCAATGAATGGAAGAGAGAAGGGGCGTGAACAAACAACAAGTGAGTGAGTGAGGAAGGGAGGAAGGGAGTGAGTGAGTGAGTGAGTGAGATACAGACGTACAGAGAAAATGAGAAATACACACACTCAGAGAGAGAGGGAAATAGAGACAGTGAGAGTCAGAGAGAGAGGGAAATAGAGACAGTGAGAGTCAGAGAGAGAGAGGGAAATAGAGACAGTGAGAGTCAGAGAGAGAGAGAGAAATAGAGACAGTGAGAGTCAGAGAGAGAGGGAAATAGAGACAGTGAGAGTCAGAGAGAGAGGGAAATAGAGACAGTGAGAGTCAGAGAGAGAGGGAAATAGAGACAGTGAGAGTCAGAGAGAGAGGGAAATAGAGACAGTGAGAGTCAGAGAGAGGGAAATAGAGACAGTGAGAGTCAGAGAGAGAGAGAGAGAGAGACAGTGAGAGTCAGAGAGAGAGAGAGAGAGAGACAGTGAGAGTCAGAGAGAGAGAGAGAAATAGAGACAGTGAGAGTCAGAGAGAGAGAGAGAGAGAGAGAGAGAGAGTCAGAAAGAGAGAGAGGGAGACAGTGAGAGTCAGAGAGAGAGAGAAATAGAGACAGTGAGAGTCAGAGAGAGGGAAATAGAGACAGTGAGAGTCAGAGAGAGGGAAATAGAGACAGTGAGAGTCAGAGAGAGAGAGAAATAGAGACAGTGAGAGTCAGAGAGAGGGAAATAGAGACAGTGAGAGTCAGAGAGAGGGAAATAGAGACAGTGAGAGTCAGAGAGAGGGAAATAGAGACAGTGAGAGTCAGAGAGAGGGAAATAGAGACAGTGAGAGTCAGAGAGAGAGAGAGAGAGAGACAGTGAGAGTCAGAGAGAGAGAGGGAAATAGAGACAGTGAGAGTCAGAGAGAGAGGGAAATAGAGACAGTGAGAGTCAGAGAGAGAGAGGGAAATAGAGACAGTGAGAGTCAGAGAGAGAGAGAGAAATAGAGACAGTGAGAGTCAGAGAGAGAGGGAAATAGAGACAGTGAGAGTCAGAGAGAGAGGGAAATAGAGACAGTGAGAGTCAGAGAGAGAGGGAAATAGAGACAGTGAGAGTCAGAGAGAGAGGGAAATAGAGACAGTGAGAGTCAGAGAGAGGGAAATAGAGACAGTGAGAGTCAGAGAGAGAGAGAGAGAGAGACAGTGAGAGTCAGAGAGAGAGAGAGAGAGAGACAGTGAGAGTCAGAGAGAGAGAGAGAAATAGAGACAGTGAGAGTCAGAGAGAGAGAGAGAGAGAGAGAGAGAGAGTCAGAAAGAGAGAGAGGGAGACAGTGAGAGTCAGAGAGAGAGAGAAATAGAGACAGTGAGAGTCAGAGAGAGGGAAATAGAGACAGTGAGAGTCAGAGAGAGGGAAATAGAGACAGTGAGAGTCAGAGAGAGAGAGAAATAGAGACAGTGAGAGTCAGAGAGAGGGAAATAGAGACAGTGAGAGTCAGAGAGAGGGAAATAGAGACAGTGAGAGTCAGAGAGAGGGAAATAGAGACAGTGAGAGTCAGAGAGAGGGAAATAGAGACAGTGAGAGTCAGAGAGGGAAATAGAGACAGTGAGAGTCAGAGAGGGAAATAGAGACAGTGAGAGTCAGAGAGGGAAATAGAGACAGTGAGAGTCAGAGAGAGGGAAATAGAGACAGTGAGAGTCAGAGAGGGAAATAGAGACAGTGAGAGTCAGAGAGGGAAATAGAGACAGTGAGAGTCAGAGAGAGAAATAGAGACAGTGAGAGTCAGAGAGAGGGAAATAGAGACAGTGAGAGTCAGAGAGAGAGGGAAATAGAGACAGTGAGAGTCAGAGAGGGAAATAGAGACAGTGAGAGTCAGAGAGGGAAATAGAGACAGTGAGAGTCAGAGAGGGAAATAGAGACAGTGAGAGTCAGAGAGAGATAGAGACAGTGAGAGTCAGAGAGGGAAATAGAGACAGTGAGAGTCAGAGAGAGAGAGAGACAGTGAGAGTCAGAGAGAGAGAGAGACAGTGAGAGTCAGAGAGAGATAGAGACAGTGAGAGTCAGAGAGGGAAATAGAGACAGTGAGAGTCAGAGAGAGAGAGAGAGAGACAGTGAGAGTCAGAGAGAGAGAGAGACAGTGAGAGTCAGAGAGAGAGAGAGACAGTGAGAGTCAGAGAGAGAGAGACAGTGAGAGTCAGAGAGAGAGACAGTGAGAGTCAGAGAGAGAGAGACAGTGAGAGTCAGAGAGTCAGAGAGAGTCAGAAAGAGTCAGAGAGAGAAATGCAGCGATGAAGGCAAAAGTTTTTTCTTATTGAGATAAAAGAATGGTTAAGAGAAAAAATGTTTGCGTACTTTGTTTCCATTTAATTGGTAGTTTCGGGACCACTGAAACGAGATGGGACACCCATTTGTCCAGAAGTGGAGGGGAGATTCAACTAACTGTTGCATTCATTCAGAAAAGGAGGGGAGATTCAACTAACTGTTGCATTCATTCAGAAAAGGAGGGGAGATTCAACTAACTGTTGCATTCATTCAGAAGTGGAGGGGAGATTCAACTAACTGTTGCATTCATTCAGAAGTGGAGGGGAGATTCAACTAACTGTTGCATTCATTCAGAGAAGGAGGGGAGATTCAACTAACTATTGCATTCATTCAGAAAATGAGGGGAGATTCAACTTACTGTTGCATTCATTCAGAAAAGGAGGGGAGATTCAACTAACTGTTGCATTCATTCAGACGGGGAATGGTGATTCACCCACTAACTGGTCCTTTCATCCAAAAGCTCATATTAAATAGCATATATCACCAATCTGACAGACGGTATGCACTATTTTATCTACGTCTGCAGCCTCCAGTTAAAATGTTCAACAACCATGCCGACATCTCCCACTTACGCCACATGTCCCGCAGAGTATCCGCTTACTCGCCACGTCATCCGCCCACGCGAGCCATTCAGAATAAACATCAAACAAAAATATATAGTATGGATTTAAAAATAAATCACGCGATAAGGTTTTTAATACAGGCAACAGCGTCATCATCCAAGGCAGATAACCCCAACGTTACATAAGCCCGCCAGCTCTTCCGTGAAATCGGTGGACGAGATAAGATGGCCGCTTATCAATGGCGCCAGGTAGTTCTGCCACCCCCACAAGCAAGACCTTTTCTTTCTTTCTTTTTGAGACAGGCAGCGAAGAAAAAATTCGAAGAAAAAAATTATTTTTAACTGAAATAAAGCCAACTGGTTCTGGTAGTGGATCCTTCAGTTCAAATATCCAATTATTAAAACTGGTGGTATAATGTCTCTCAATGGTTACTAGAAGAACCTTGTTGTCAGGCCTGTACAGACGAATATACATTGACTGACGTGACTTTATCGTGTCACTGAAAATTTGCGTTTTTTCTTTAAAATTAAACAATAGAAATGTTACAAACTAAATGGTTGTGAAAAGGTTGTGAGTTTGAAATGTTACAAACTAAATGGTTGTGAAAAGGTTGTGAGTTAGAAATGTTAGAAACTAAATGGTTGTGAAAAGGTTGTGTGTTGATAATGTAACGTCAACTAAGACACAACTGCGCCTCTTTCACTCCGCCTCTCTTCTTTGATACATTCCTCAATAATTTCTATTTATCCATCCTTCTTCCCACCCATCAACGCATCATTTCGGTTCATTATTCATTCATCTATTCATATATTCATCTATTCATCTTTTCATCTATTCATCTTTGGTGTTGACAATGCTGTATAAAAGTCGATTTTTTTTCCAAATGTAGATTTTTTCCGTAAAATAACAAACTGGTCACGATCCATTAAAAATTAACTAAAAACATTATACCAACCACCAAGGTTTGAGTGTATATATCTTATGCGTCATGAGAAGAGTTCCAATAATTTTTAATACGGTTTAGTTAACGATTTCTTTAATAAATTTAAGAGATTTCCTCTTTTTAAAAAAAAAAAAAAATCACACACAAAATTAACAATATTTCCTTTATTAAGCTGAAAGTATTTCCTTTATTAAACTAACAATCTTTCCTTGATAAAACTAACAATCTTTCCTTGATAAAACTAACAATCTTTCCTTAATAAACAATCTTTCCTTGATAAAACTAACAATCTTTCCTTTATAAAATTATCAATCGTTTCGTTTATTAAACGTGCAGTCTAACGCACATTTAATTTATCGAAAATTTACTTGAATTTACAAACGAGATCAAAATCTCAGGCCGTCCACGGGGGTCCCCACTCCTATCATTTACGGAGTGCCCCACGGGGCTCTAGCCAAATGTTTATATTAAGGAGCAGATAAAGGCTATAATGGAAATGCGTCGTCATATTTTTATGTTCATATATTTATAAATAATGTATTTGATTTCCAGGTTCGTAAGTATTTGTACATGGCCTTTGTGTACGAGTTTTGGATGCTTCCTGTTGACAAGCGAGCTGTCCACTTTCCGTGTTAAACGTTGCCCTGGACAGAAGCGCAATGATAAGTCAGTCCCCCCACCCCCCTGGTCCCCGTTTACCTTCTATAATTATCGGACATGTTACACATGAGACATATTTCTTTTCCCATTCCAACGCGGTATTAACATACGTGTCAATCATAGATACAATCAAACCAATAACAGGCTTGCCTCTTTGTGTAAGAAGTGTATGTCGTCCATAAACTAACCATGTGTACATAAACTAGCCATGCGTACATAAACTAGCCATGCGTACATAAACTAGCCATGCGTACACAAACTAGCCATGCGTACATAAACTAGCCATGCGTACATAAACTAGCCACGCGTTCTCTTGTTCAGAATGATTTCACCGTAGTCTCGGATAGTGATACATGTGGCATCCACACATTTGATGGGGACATGTGGATTAACGCACGCACTAGCAAACACGCTTTTGAAGGGGGAACTAATACTGATAAACGTGTCTGAACGGATTTTTTTTTCTCAAAACGAATTAATGGGGAAAATATTATTGACTAAAAAGTTGCCATTTTCCCCCAGTTCTCACTCTCCCTTAACATAATTTTTTTTAAACTTAATAGTAAATCTCCGTTTAAAAAATTTAATTTCGGACAATCTTCCGTTTGAAAAAAATATCCGTTGAAATATTTTCCTTCATATTTCTTGCGTAAAAAATTTCGGATACGCACATTTGAAAGGCACACATGGATGAACTCAACATCCCCACATTGGACGCGGATACATATGGATAAACGCACTAGCATCCACAAATTTGACAGGGGTGGTGGGGGGACATAAGGATAAACGCAGCATCCACAAATTTGACAGGGGTGGTGGGGGGGACATAAAGATAAACGCAGCATCCACAAATTTGACAGGGGTGGTGGGGGGGGGGACATAAGGATAAACGCAGCATCCACAAATTTGACAGGGGTGGTGGGAGGACATAAGGATAAACGCAGCATCCACAAATTTGACAGGGGGTGTGGGGGGACATAAGGATAAACGCAGCATCCACAAATTTGACAGGGGTGGTGGGGGGACATAAAGATAAACGCAGCATCCACAAATTTGACAGGGGTGGTGGGGGGACATAAGGATAAACGCAGCATCCACACAATTAGGAAAATAAACACACCGCCCCCATTAATTTATAGTGTTAGTAAACACGAGGTCCGCAATAGATCTACAAGCAATCTACACCAAGATGAAAGATAGCCCACTTGATGTTCTCACGCCATCGCGCAACTTCCGCACGTGCAATCTAGTGCTGAGATGGGAACAAATTGGCTGGGAGACTCTCGGGGCCCGCCGTTGATCCAGTTCTGTTGCTCTACAATAATTAGCAGATGGAAAGAAAAGAATGGTGGGGAGGCGAAGGTGGGGCGGGTTTGAGCCCACAACATGGAATTAAAGGCGAGGGGGTAGGTGGTCGGTAAGGGATGCTACCACTTTGAATTAAAAGAACGAGAGATTCGGGTCAATCCAGATAAGGCGACTGCTGCAGAACGAGGCCAGGTCGTCTGCTGCTGTCACCTCAGGGAACAGGCCGTTTGTCTTCGTGTTAAGTCGAGCTATGCGTGCAGGGGAGCTAACTTCTAGTGCGCAACTCCTAAATTCAAGCAATTGGCGTCACACAGCAATACTATAGCCATTGGCGTCACACAGCAATACTATGGCCAATGGCGTCACACAGTCATACTATAGCCAATGGCGTCACACAGCAATACTATAGCCAATGGCGTCACACAGCCATACTGTAGCCATTGGCGCCACACAACAATACTATAGCCATTGACGTCACGCAGCCATACTATAGCCATACTATAGCCATAATTTATTGCTATGTCCATTACAATCAAATGAGGTTTAAAAGAAGCTTCATTTCAATAAAAAAAATTTAATCTTTGAACGAAAGCCCGTGTAAGAAATGTGTAGGACACAGATGAAATGGTAGGACTAAGTTGTTTAGTCGTAAGAAACTTGTAGGACACCGATGAAATGATAGGACATAAGTTGTTTACAGTCGTAAGAAATGTGTAGGACACTGATGAAATGGTAGGACTAAGTTGTTTACAGTTGTAAGAAATGTGTAGGACACCGATGAAATGGTAGGACTAAGTTGTTTACAGTTGTAAGAAATGTGTAGGACATCGATGAAATGGTAGGACTAAGTTGTTTACAGTTGTAAGAAATGTGTAGGACACCGATGAAATGGTAGGACTAAGTTGTTTACAGTCGTAAGAAATGTGTAGGACATCGATGAAATGGTAGGACTAAGTTGTTTACAGTCAAGGTTAAAGTGGAAGTCAATATTTAAATTTAAAAAGTAATTAATTGGTTAGTAATTAGATCAACAGTTGGATACAAAAGTTAAATACTTGATCATATAATTATCCCAAACCCTCTCAGCGGCGGAAGCCGACACACAATTAGGGCAGCTCATACACTCAAGACACACAATTAGGGCAGCTCATACACTCGTTTAAAAAAAAATATTCAAGAGAAAAAAACATACCCACTGAAACAATTATATACTATACACCCCCCCCCCCAAATTCTCCCCATTACTTTCTTCCCTTTTCGAGATTTTACGCTGCAGGTTAAAAGAAACAATCCAGGATAAGGTGTTTATAAGATTTGGGGCGGCTTAATAATTAAACAGTTTTAAAACCTCCCCGAAAAGAGCCGTTTGTTATAAACATACTGTCATGGACTAACTCTCTTTAGGGGATCTCGACGATTCCGTCAAAATTTTGAGGACCTCGAATTTTTGTTTTTGCATTTTCATCAAGATTCCCAGCAGAAAGACGCGCATCTCAGCAATCGTACTTTGTTTCTATATACTAAGTCTTCTTAAGAGTACGAGGAACAACACTTTGTTTCTATATACTAAGTCTTCTTAAGAGTACGAGGAACAACACTTTGTTTCTATTTACTAAGTCTTCTTAAGAGTACGAGGAACAACACTTTGTTTCTATATACTAAGTCTTCTTAAGAGTACGAGCAACAACACCCCCACTTTCTTCAGAAAGGTAACGGGACCCAAGAAACTTGACATGGCTTCATGACATGTTCCGTGTCAGAAACGGAGCCAAGGGGGATTTTGGGGGTGGAAGCATGACGTAAGGACATGAAAGAACTAGCACGGGAAAGGATACGGTTTGAGGGGGTGGGGGAGGAGTTGACACATAAGAGAAGCGGGAACGTGCGTTTCTTCATGAGTTCACCCAGTCTGTTAGTCTGTCCGTTTGTTTGGACACTCGCCTGCTTACACCCGCCCTCGACACAGTGCTCGTGTTTTGAGCGTTCCCAAACTTCTACAGAATGTATAGCTCCAGTTGCCCCGAGTTGTTCTCGTGCACCCAACCAACCTCTGCTATCAGTGCACGTATCAACAGCTTCCTTTTGTCTCCTTGCGTAACCCACTCATTGAGTCACAGGGCCTTCTTTTTAACAAGGGGAGCTGAGTCAGGGTAGTTTTCCCATGGAGGCGACTCCTCGTGGTTGGAGGCGACTCCTCGTGGTTGGAGGCGACTCCTCGTGGTTGGAGGCGACTCCTCATGGTTGGAGGCGACTCCTCATGGTTGGAGGCGACTCCTCATGGTTGGAGGCGATTCCTCATGGTTGGAGGCGACTCCTTCCTCGAGGTTGGAGGTGACTACTCGTGGTTGGAGGCGACTCCTCGAGGTTGGAGGCGACTCCTCATGGTTGGCGGAGACTCCTCGTGGTTGCAGGCGACTCCTCGTGGTTGGAGCACATGGCAAATATTTAACACCCTCTTTTCAATATCGAAAACATGTCCGAAAAAAATATTTATTGCGGCTTTGTTTCCTTTCAAGTCCTTACAGAGCAGCGGTTCTCAATCTTCCTAATGACGCAACCCTTAAATACAGTTCCTCATGCTGTGGTCACCCCCAACCCTAAAATTATTTTCGTTTCTACTTTTTAAATATGTGTATACCGGTGGTCTTAGGCGACCCTTGTGTAAGGGTAGTTCGACCCCTCAAAGGGGTCGTGACCAACAGGTTAAGAACCGATGTTACAGAGTTACCCACAATCCCTCGAAATGATTCCGACGCAATTCTAAAAATGATTATATTTTGTACTGAAGCAATGGTAGCAATATTTATATTTGTACTAATGCAATTTATCAATTCTTATATCTTGTAGTGAACCAAGTCTAACCAGCATTATATCTTGTAGTGAACCAAGTTTAACCAGCATTATAAATAATATTTTGAAGTGAACCAAGTTTAACCAGCATTATAAATTATATCGTGTAGTGAACCAAGTCTAACCAACATTATATCTTGTAGTGAACCAAGTCTAACCAGCATTATATCTTGTAGTGAACCAAGTCTGACCAGCATTAAATCTTTTCTGAATTAAGCGTTAACGAAAACGTCCCTCGCTGTTCAGTAAACCTGCTGACCCATGACGTCACTGTTTCAGTCAACCTTAGGTTTTTCCGGTTCATAATTAAACATTAGAAACATTTTCTCCATTTTTCTTGACCGCTCTAACACTAACACCTTTCCTTTTTTTTATTCCATAATGGTCAGCTGCGAGTGTGTGCTGGGTGATGCGCTTGACCACAACTCCACTCTCTGAGTACGGGGTAATGTTCACGCACCTGTCGTGTCAGTGATTGTTGTCAACCTTTTGTTAATACTGCTCCGAAGAAATGTTCATAGCGCATCCAGCGGGACAACGACTTACACGTCAGCCTTATGAGACACGACGCATTATTAAAGACATGGAATTGATGATTTTTAAAATATTTTTTGGTCTTCCGCGAGCCAATGAGAATCGCTCTGTGTCCAGCCCAACATCCCATGTACGGCACACTAGAACCCCATGTACGGCACACCAGAACCCCATGTACGGCACACCAGAACCCCATGTACGGCACACCAGAACCCCATGTACGGCACACCAGAACCCCATGTAAGGCACACCAGAACCCCATGTACGGCACACCAGAACCCCATGTACGGCACACTAGAACCCATCCTACAAAAACCAACAGCCCCCCTCAGTGCCTCATTGCAGAAACACAAGGCACCCTACAGTCCCGCCTAGGCGCCCTACAGTCCCGCCTAAGGCACCCAACAGCACCGCCTACAGCACCAAGCAACCCTGACAACTATGTGTGCACCTATTAACACCCCTTGTATGCCGACCCCTGACAGCGGAAATTTACAGAACACCGAGCAGATCCCATTGGACGACACCCGGGCCTACAGGCCATCTGATAAATAAAGCTAGCTCTACAACGCAGTACATCGCAGTGCCACACTAGCGCCCTCTTCGCGTCTGAAATTTTAGTCATACATCAGTATCCCGTGATAAACTATACCCATCTCGTCACGGCCGAGTCGACTATTCATTAGAATTGACTACGCATCTATTACCAATCCGAGCCACACACGAGGGAATTTAGAGGCATACTTATTCTAATACTAAAAACAGCCAGGTTTTCGGAAACAACGGTAGTAAGTACCGATATTAATAATTATAATTGATTCTCAATTTAAACAATTTCATCGCCAAATTTTTATTCTATTTTTAGAACATCTTTTTTTAATGCATACGTTTTTCGTTAATTAAATATCCACATTTCTGTGCACAAAAATAATATAACTTCTGTTTCAAACTATCGTCTGCTATCAAATATTCCTGTTTGCGACGTTAGAGCATCTCACAACCGCTGGTAACCCCCCCCCCCCCCCCGCCGCCCCTAGAGTTCCACTTCCCGTGAAAGCTAGCCCCGATGTTTACCAATGCGACGCCCCCCAGATCAACGTTGTCATATTTTGCTGTCTGATGGCATCGCCTCGCGATCCACTCGACGTTTACGTTGAACAATAACCGAGCCCTCGGTCTGCGAGTAACCCTATATAAAAATATCCGCTTCCCCAGCGGGGGCCCAAGTTTACGGTATTCAATGGCAATCGTTATGTTTGTGTTTACGGTATTCAATGGCAATTGTTATGTTTGTGTTTGTAAATTGATGTTGCCTCAGACGATAGCTTGACGAGTGGGCACAATTTCAAGAACCGCGAGGCGGGAGGGGTAGGCGAGGGCCATAATAACGGGAGACCTATTTTTTAAATGGAGCTTAACAGATCAGGTTGACCTAGTTAGCGTGGTCTAATTATAGAATTATATTCCGTTTGACTCTTTTGTTTCCTTTTAGTTATAGAGATGGAAAAAATGGGGAGGGTGGGGGTGTTCTATCTTATGACGTAGACGCAGAGCAAAATGATGGGGAAATAATGTTGCTCTTTAAAAATAATAATTATATCATTATTGACCTAAATAATTTGCCGATTTGACAGTTCTCAGTGATGCCATCAGCCCCACCCCTCAAATACAACTGTTATGAACTGGTTTGTGAGCGTGGTGGGGTTGTGCATGGAATAGATGTTGAAAATAAGCCGGTGAAAAGTTTTGTGAAGGCCAGTTGTGATTGGTCGGGTTGTGTGAGGGGCTAGTTGTGATTGGTCGGGTTGTGTGAGGGGCTAGTTGTGATTGGTCGGGTTGTGTGAGGGGCTAGTTGTGATTGGTCGGGTTGTGTGAGGGGCTAGTTGTGATTGGTCGGGTTGTGTGAGGGCTAGTTGTGATTGGTCGGGTTGTGTGAGGGGCTCGTTGTGATTGGTCGGGTTGTGTGAGGGGCTAGTTGTGATTGGTCGGGTTCTGTGAGGGGCCAGTTGTGATTGGTCGGGTTGTGTGAGGGGCTAGTTGTGATTGGTCGGGTTGTGTGAGGGGCTAGTTGTGATTGGTCGGGTTGTGTGAGGGGCTAGTTGTGATTGGTCGGGTTGTGTGAGGGGCTAGTTGTGATTCGTCGGGTTGTGTGAGGGGCTAGTTGTGATTGGTCGGGTTGTGTGAGGGGCTAGTTGTGATTGGTCGGGTTGTGTGAGGGGCTAGTTGTGATTGGTCGGGTTGTGTGAGGGCCAGTTGTGATTGGTCGGGTTGTGTGAGGGGCTAGTTGTGATTGGTCGGGTTGTGTGAGGGCCAGTTGTGATTGGTCGGGTTGTGTGAGGGCCAGTTGTGATTGGTCGGGTTGTGTGAGGGGCTAGTTGTGATTGGTCGGGTTGTGTGAGGGGCTAGTTGTGATTGGTCGGGTTGTGTGAGGGCCAGTTGTGATTGGTCGGGTTGTGTGAGGGGCTAGTTGTGATTGGTCGGGTTGTGGGTGGGGCTAGTTGTGATTGGTCGGGTTGTGTGAGGGGTTAGTTGTGATTGGTCGGGTTGTGTGAGGGCCAGTTGTGATTGGTCGGGGTGTGTGAGGGGCTAGTTGTGATTGGTCGGGTTGTGTGAGGGGCTAGTTGTGATTGGTCGGGTTGTGTGAGGGGCTAGTTGTGATTGGTCGGGTTGTGTGAGGGGTTAGTTGTGATTGGTCGGGTTGGGTGAGGTCGATAAACAAAGTGATTTGTTTAACTTCTGTGTGAAAACGGTAGCCGGTTAAATGTTGTTAGGAGTGAAATTATCATGTTTAGTTTATGTTATGAGTTCAGAAGTTCCCGTTGTAGAGCGAGCATTGCCGGCCCTGGTTCGTCGGCTCTAACTAACGGGTCTGCTCTTAAATTAGAAGGGACTTATTTTGTACAGATACCTTGTAATCGATGGCAACACTTATTTTGTACAGACACCTTGTAATCGATGGCAACACTTATTTTGTACAGACACCTTGTAATCGATGGCAATACTTATTTTGTACAGATACCTTGTAATCGATGGCAAAAATGTATTTAAGAAAAAATAACAGCGCTCAGATGGGGCGGAAAAAAGGGTGTGGAGGAGGAGTACTTTTATGTACATTTTTATTATAAAAAATCTTGTAATTTTAAAGATTTCTATTCCTTTCTACCAAAACTCCATAATTTATATTAAACGCACAATTTCGCTCGGTTTCATCTACATTAGTATTAATTTTAAATTTACATAGTTATTGCAACATATTTATTATTTTTATCATTTCTCATGGTATTAAATTAAAAAACTTAAACAAAAACTTTATTACCATACTTATGTCCAATTATGCAAACTAATTCTCCATTATGTTAATTATTTCTCCATTATGCAAAATATTTCTCCATTCTGTTAATTATTTTCCATTATGCAAAATATTTCTCCATTCTGTTAATTATTTCTCCATTATGCAAAATATTTCTCCATTATGTTAATTATTTCTCCATTATGCAAACTATTTCTCCATTCTGTTAATTCTTTCTCCGCAAAACAAATTCTTCATTATTATTCACTAATAGATTTTTAACCAATTAGGAAATGTATTTCTTCACCATATTTTTTTAAAAATCTCTCGTTTATTTTCTCTAAAACTCGACTGTAAAACCCTCCCCCCCCCCCCCCAATTTTTTTTCCTTCTTCTCTCCCCCCCCCCACCCCCCGCGACGTTATAACTCACACCTTTCAGGGACCAATATGAAGCAATCTCCTGAAAATCTCCCACGGCCTTGAGGTGAGAGAAACCAGGGGAGGCGACGACGAGAGAAAAGGGGGTGGGGGGGACAAAGAATAGAAGAAAAAAATTCCCGTACAGTAAGCATTTTAAAGCTCGACTCGTGCTGGCTCTTTCCAAACGCATCGCGATATATATATATATATACTTTTTTAACATTTTTATATTTTTAAATTTTTTTAAGATTATTTTTAAGACAAATATTAAAGATAATTTTTTAAATTTTTTTTTTCTTTTTTGAAAGATATTTTGCATATGGATGTTTAGATAGATTATATCGATATTTTGCATATGGATGTTTAGATAGATTATATCGATATTTTGCATATGGATGTTTAGATAGATTATATCGATATTTTGCATATGGATGTTTAGATAGATTATATCGATATTTTGCATATGGATGTTTAGATAGATTATATCGATATTTTGCATATGGATGTTTAGATAGATTATATCGATATTTTGAATAGATGTTCTTTTATTAACAACTGATAATTTTGTCCATGTTCAATTCAAGGTTAAGTATAAGTATGAAACTGTTGCTCTCTTTTCCTTTCAAACCTAGATCCAGGAAGTTGGGGGGGGGGGGGGGGGGGGGGGAGAGGGGCCAAACTAAATATAAAAAATTAATTTTTTAAAAATAAATGTGAAGCAATTGGCAGATGTAATTTAATCTGCTAAGTTAAGCATACAGCCTCGTAGACTTGCATGGGGTCGGAGCTGTCAGTACACACGTGCCGTATGTTGTGCCCGTCTTTATCATACCGTGTTAAAAGGCCGAACTCGTGCCGGACACAATTGTTAGCAAGCAGCTACAGCGACAGAAATACAAGAAGACGGCTACAAGAAAATATGGCAAATTTTCTTTTTATCCTTTTTTTCCCCCTCTTAATGAAATTCTCTCTCCCTCCATTCCCCCCTCCCTCCCCAGCTCCCCCACCCGGCTCTCACCCTCTCTCACTTTGATGACAGAGGAGAGAGTTTAAGAAATGGGGAGAAATGTAAGAAGTTGAATCACCCCATAATTGTAATAGGTTGTGTTGTGTGTGTGTGGGGGGGGGGGGGTTAAAAAAGGTAGGCGCGAGCAAGTTTTTTCGGGGGTGGGGACCGTAGCGGGGGACGGTGGAAAAGAAATGAGCAGTTGCATGAAGAGAACGAGTCTCAAACTATGGTACATGCACCCTCTATTAATACATTGCAACGTTAAGGCGATATTGCAAAATACAAAATAAACCTACTACATGACGTGTCCAGTGAGAAGTACAACATATTAACACGTTGGAAGATGCATTTTTATTGATTATTAAAACGGCACACCAATCATAAATAGTTTGAGAACACCCCCGTCTCCCACTAACATGAATGAAACCTCCACGGGGAAAGGAACAGGGGAAGGTGGTGGGAGGGGGTTGCGTTGGGGATAAGCGGTCGTCACGTGATATTAACCAAAGTGAAAGGTCAGTGATTTTTTTTTTGTTGAAACGTCACCACTTCACTAATATTTCACTTCCAGTAGTACGAGATGACCTACATTGTGGGTCTGTTGTGGTCAGTTCATATGTAATGAATACGTGTTCACGTCACTGCACTCTTTTTACATCGCTATAAAATGCGCCCCCCGCCCCTCGAATGTGTGCGTGCGATGCGTAAAAATGGCTATGGACGCCCCACATTTCCAACACAAATTATTAAGTCTAGTTAATCGTTGTAAAACTGCACCCCAGGGCGTCAACAAAATAATACCCCCATTTTTTTAATTGCCAATGCAATCTTATCTCATATTCACCTCTTTATACCGCTCATTTCTTATATAACTCTTTAGTGCTGTGGTGCCACTGATGATGATGGAGTAATGTATTTATGTTGTTGCACCCATTTCGTCGGTTGATTTCAGCTAATTGTTAAACAAGTGATGGCAGGTCCCTGGAAATAGCAGCCTGCAGGTCCATATAACTATTGATATAAATGACCTTAAAACTAGCAATATGTAGGTTTCTACAAATAGCATTATCTGGGTCTCTGGAACAATTTATAACAGTCTGTAGATCCCACGCAAGCAACATTTGTTAAGTCCCTTATCCACTTTTCTATGATAATTTTTTTTTTCCTGTGGGTTAAGTAAAAAGCCTCGGTAATATCTACCGTTGTGTACTCTCATGTGTAGGACACACACACACGCGCACAATCACACACACACACAGACACACTCACACACAAAGACATACACAGACACACACTCACACACACACAGACACACACACACAGACACACACACAGACACACATACACAGACAAACTCACACACACACACATAGGCACACTGAGAATTTCAGGGTGTTTTATTATTCCCATGTCAGCAGCATTAATCTGGGCGCCATGTTGTTCTGTACACGCATTTGTTTTCCCCCGTAGGCTGCGTCCACCAGGTACCCCACCATGTACCCATGCCATGAATGAAACACTTGAAACCAACGGTTCTCAACATTCACGGGTATGAATACCCATGCCATGAATGAAACACTTGTTTAAATATACATTTTCAGTCAACTGCATTCGTTTTTTGAGGGGTTGAAAAGGGGGGGGGGGAGGTGGGGCAGGCGGCTAAAATCTTTGACCACGTTTCTATTTTATTACTTTTGCATTACTATTTTATTCCTAACTGCATTTCTGTTTCATTTAAGGATGCGAAGGGAAGGCGCATGCGCGCGGGTAGATGAACGGTGCGAGTTCAACAGTATCACAAGGTGGACAGCTTGCTTCACTTCCGGAAGTTGCGTGCATCATTCAGCCATCTTGAGGGGGTGGTGTCTACTGTTTGCCGTGTTTTCAACAATAAACGAACTCTTTTCTTTTTTTTCTTTACTTTGTACTGCGCGTGTTGTGTTTTTTTTATATTTTTGCCAGACAGGAGCGCGGAAGTTGCTGTTTAATGGAGGTGGCTTGACCCGGAAGTCAAACACAAAAGCATTGACAAGATGTTGCCTCATTGTTCATACCTCTCAGAGGGCCGATGCTCACACGGACGAGCGCCTACACCGTCTGAGGGGCCCCCGCAAAAATAATGGGGGGGGGGTGGGGCTCCTAAATGATTGGGGGTTGGGGGCCGGCCCAGATGAGCTAAACTGCTACAGGCTAGCATAATTCGGTTGAGCGTGCGAGTCACGTGGGCGTGTCGAGTGGTTCGCGTGGGTGATGGCGAGGTTGATCGCAGGGCACACGTTCCAACTGATCAGTTGTATCGCCATCTCAGGTGAAATGCTTTAATTATATGAGTTCATGGGGGGGGGGGCAATTAAAGCTAATTCGTTGTTTTTTCCCACTGCATTACCCTCCAATACCCATTCCCAACATGTTCACTCTTAAAAATATGTCATCATACTCCATATATTTATCTCGATGAATACGCCGCTGGGTGCGGGGGAGGAGACTCGTGGAAAGATCGAGGTGACCTTTGTTTCCCAGCCAGGTTGAGCTCAACTAGAGCAAAGGTTGTTTTGTTTTTTCCTTACTCTTTTTTTTATACTGAGCAGAAAGAGAGAGGGAAAAAAACCACGAAGCACTGCCGCGGATGTGGGTGTGTGTGTGTGTAAGGGGGGGGCCGATTGTGGGAGTGTGTGTGGGGGTGATGGTGGAGGTGTTGCTGTGTGGGTTAAAGAGGGATAAGAAAATGTGGTGGTTGATGTAGTATTATGTGAGCACCCTTACAAAACCTGTTAACATGGGCGGATAAGGTGTGTGGAGTAGGGAGGGTGCCCGGGCTCCTTGCCTGCCATTGACTCTCACGGAGCAGCTGAGTCTTGGAATGATTTTCTATACAAAGTGCTTTGTCCATTTCTAAAGAAACATGTGCTAAACAGACTGTCATTGTATTCCCGTTCCCAACCTACCTGTCCTTGTGCTCAACCTACCTGTCCATGTGCTCAACCTACCTGTCCATGTGCTCAACCTACCTGTCCATGTGCTCAACCTACCTGTCCATGTGCTCAACCTACCTGTCCATGTGCTCAACCTACCTGTCCATGTGCTCAACCTACCTGTCCATGTGCTCAACCTACCTGTCCATGGGCTCAACCTACCTGTCCATGTGCTCAACCTACCTGTCCTTGTGCTCAACCTATCCGTCCTTGTGCTCAACCTACCTGTCCATGTGCTCAACCTACCTGTCCATGTGCTCAACATACCTGTCCTTGTGCTCAACCTATCCGTCCTTGTGCTCAACCTACCTGTCCATGTGCTCAACCTACCTGTCCATGTGCTCAACATACCTGTCCTTGTGCTCAACCTATCCGTCCTTGTGCTCAACCTACCTGTCCATGTGCTCAACATACCTGTCCTTGTGCTCAACCTATCCGTCCTTGTGCTCAACCTACCTGTCCTTGTGCTCAACTTACCTGTACTTGGGCTCAACCTACCTGTCCTTGTGCTCAACCTACCTGTACTTGGGCTCAACCTACCTGTCCTTGTGCTCAACCTACCTGTCCTTGTGCTCAACCTACCTGTCCTTGTGCTCAACCTACCTGTCCATGTGCTCAACATACCTGTCCTTGTGTACCTGTGCTCAACCTTCCTATCAAAACCCTACTACCATGAAGGATCCGACACCATCAGTTGGTGCCGAGTTCATGAGTAATGCGTGGCTAGCATAAACAAAGGAACCAGATAGCAAATTTAAGGAAATTGCTTTTCTACTTTTTTGTTATTCTCTGTATGCTTTGTGTGTGTGTGGGGGGGGGGGAGGAGTAATCTGGGTGGACATCCAGGAAGGAAGTGCAGCTTCTATCCGGTATTAGTCCGTACTAGTCATTTGATGACCGCTTGCATCTGGTAAACCCATTTCTAACAAGCGAGAATGTGTGTCAAATGTGTCCTGTCAAGTGTGTCGGTCAAATGTGTCCGGTCAAGGGTGTCGGTCAAATGTGTCCGGTCAAGGGTGTCGGTCACATGTGTCCTGTCAAGCGTGTCGGTCAAATGTGTCCTGTCAAGTGTGTCGGTCAAATGTGTCCTGTCAAGTGTGTCGGTCAAATGTGTCCTGTCAAGTGTGTCGGTCAAATGTGGCCTGTCAAGTGTCGGTCAAATGTGTTCGGTCAAGGGTGTCGGTCAAATGTGTCCGGTCAAGGGTGTCGGTCAAATGTGTCCGGTCAAGGGTGTTGGTCAAATGTGTCCTGTCAAGTGTGTCGGTCAAATGTGTCCTGTCAAGTGTGTCGGTCGAATGTGGCCTGTCAAGTGTGTCGGTCAAATGTGTCCGGTCAAGGGTGTCGGTCAAATTTGTCCGGTCAAGATTGTGGGTTACATGTGTCCGGTCAAGAATATGTTCTTATCACCCCAATGATGTAAATTCCAGGCTTCAACCCCCCCCCCCCCCACTACCCTAGGCCATTAAAAAAAGGGCTTAAAAAAATCATCACAATTGCTCAGATAAAATTGTACTTGACCATATAATATAAACAGATATTCCATTTAATACAACATGGAAAATTATTTATTTATTTGAAAAAAATCATCACAAGTGCTCAGATAAAATTGTACTTGACCATATAATATAAACAGATATTCCATTTAATACAAATAACATGGAAAATTATTTAAGACCACACAAATAAAACAGACACCTTTGAAGACCACACAAATAAAACAGACACCTTTGAAGACCACACACAAAAACAGAAACCTTTGCATATCATAAAGCAATTTGATTTTGACGTGGGGGTGGGGGGGGGGGGGCAAGAGTTTATTTATAACTCTTGTCATACGCCGTGACGATTTTTTTAAATGAAAAAAATTATTTTGTCCTCAATCTCTGCACTTAAAAAATAAATCTCAATGTTCCGATTATCCTATAACAGCTGCTCCAGAGTTGACAATTTTGGTTCTACTTAATGCAATTTACTTGCAAAACATATCGGAATTTCTACTTCTATACACAGGTAAGTTGTCGATATAGTCATAAACCCGGGAGACCGATGCTGAGGGCTGTCTGATGTCCCTGCATGTTTTATTAGATGCCATTACTGCGGTCACAGAACAGCTCTCTCGTTTTTTTTTATGGTTCACTGATCCAAACATTGTGGAAACAAAGACAAAGATAGTGTCCACTGTCTTCCCCCCCCCCCCCCCCCGTCCCCCAAACAGCAAAACCAAGAAAATGTACCATGCTGCATGTTAGATTTCATCCCGAGTAGTTCACCTCCAACATTTTGTTTGGGGAGATGGGAGAAATGGGGAGGACATGAGAGAGAGAGAGAGAGAGAGAGAGAGAGAGAGAGAGAGAGAGAGAGAGAGAGAGAGAGAGAGAGAGGTACCATCACTGTCAAAACTGTCACATATATTCTTTGGTGTGTTTGGAATTGCAGACGGGGAGTGGGGGGTGGGGGTGGAGACATACTGGATGAATGAAATAAAAGGGATAGGGCGACAGATGGGTTGTGTGAGTGGGGTGGCTAGTGTTGGAGCAGGCCAGGGCCCTACATAGTCTGTACCACCACTGATGATGTTGGCTAGTGTTGGAGCAGGCCAGGGCCCTACATAGTCTGTGCCGCCACCGATGATGTTGGCTAATGTTGGAGCAGGCCAGGGCCCTACATAGTCTGTACCGCCACTGATGATATTGGCTAGTGTTGGAGCAGGCCAGGGCCCTACATAGTCTGTACCACCACTGATGATATTGGCTAGTGTTGGAGCAGGCCAGGGCCCTACATAGTCTGTACCGCCACTGATGATGTTGGCTAGTGTTGGAGCAGGCCAGGGCCCTACATAGTCTGTACCGCCACTGATGATGTTGGCTAGTGTTGGAGCAGGCCAGGGCCCTACATAGTCTGTACCGCCACTGATGATGGTGGCTTGTGTTGGAGCAGGTCAGGGCCCTACATAGTCTGTACCGACACTGATGATGTTGGCTAGTGTTGGAGCAGGCCATGTCCCTACAAAGTCTGTACCGCCACTGATGATCTGATGATGGTGGCTAATGTTGGAGCAGGCCAGGGCCCTACATAGTCTGTACCGCCACTGATGATGGTGGCTTGTGTTGGAGCAGGCCAGGGCCCTACATAGTCTGTACCGCCACTGATGATGATGATGGTGGCTAGTGTTGGGGGTGACTATAGGTGGAGTAGATGAAGGAGGGTTCGGCTGCAGGTGGTGGTGAGGTGGTTAGGGGGGGGGGGGTGCTGGGTTGCCGAATGGTCTAAACTTAGTCCATGCAAGCTAGTGGACTGGAGACCAATCCTCCAAAAAACAAACAGACGTAGAACGCCTAAGAGCACAGGGAAACACACAAGACAAACTGCTGGTCATCTACTGAATCCTGGCATATTTCCAGTCGTCTTGACTAAGTCTTGCCATTGGATCAAATAGGCAAGGACGAGAGAGTGAGGCTGACGAATTGAGAAACTCTCCCTCACTTTTAAACTAAATACAGCTCAAGCCAAGGCTATTACTGAAGCTGAAAATAGGTGGGATAGCTAGAGATGGGGGTAGCTAGAGCTGGGATAGCTAGAGATGGGGGTAGCTAGAGCTGGGATAGCTAGAGATGGGGGTAGCTAGAGCTGGGATAGCTAGAGGTGGATTGCTAGAGGTGGGATTGTTAGAGGTGGGATAGCTAGTGGTGGGATTGCTAGAGCTGGGATATAGCTAGAGGTGGGGGTTAGAGGTGGGGTGGCTAGAATTGAGGGTGCCTAGAGACGGGGATGGATAGTGTTTGATGCGGTCACAAGTGTGGTAGTGTGGGGTGGGTTGCAAGGGGTTGGTTATGGTGGGATATTTAGACGTGGGATGGCTACAGGTGAGTTAGTGTGGCTACAGGTGGGTTAGTGTGGCTACAGGTGGGTTAGTGTGGCTACAGGTGGGTTAGTGTGGCTACAGGTGGGTTAGTGTGGCTACAGGTGGGATAGTGTGGCTACAGGTGGGATAGTGTGGCTACAGGTGGGATAGTGTGGCTACAGATGGGATATTGTGGCTTCAGGTGGTATAGTGGCGAACGTTGCGATGCGAGAAGCCTATTACAAGAAAATATTTTTAGTGATCTCGACCGCGAGATTTCGCGATGGTGGTATTCTTATGGTGACCAGAATATTGCTCACATGACAAACGCGCACAGAAAACTCCGCAATACGTTACTGCACACATCAAAATCGCGCACAGAAAATCGCTCCCTCAGAAAAATGCGCACACTTGTTTAGAGTTAAAACGGTTTAGTTGGTTATATATGATACTATCAGTGTATAATAGGTCAGTTTCCAGTGTCATCATAACGCATGTGTTTCCTGGGCATGTCAAATGTCATTCAATACAAACATAACTTTATGTCCATTCATAAATTATCTAGCATGTCAAATTAAATTTGTAAAAATTCGGTGAACTTCACACAGAGCCAACACCACACACAGCCAACTATATTTTCGCCCTTGTTAGAGTCTCGTATCCCGTTGATTCCACCCCTCCCCACCCCAACACTCTCTGGCCGGCGCGTCCTCGGGTGACCTCTATGTAATGGGTTCTAATGACGATGGGATTATCATTACCCTCACAGCTGTCTGCATAGCCCTGACTGACAGGTTAACAACAATTGACCTTTATATGCCTGGGGGATGGGGGTGACGGAAAGTATGATGCTGATTGGTGGAAGGATACGGGGGTCAGCGGGATAGATATTAGGAGAGAACATTTTCAGTAAAGGTGAGTTATCAGGTTCAGTAGGATAGAGAGAAGGAGAGGGAAGTAAGGTGGGGGAGGGGGCACTGTCGGTCGGATAGACAGAAAGTGGAAATATTAAGTGAAATGAAGGTATGGGTTGAGTAAGATGATTGTCAAACACGGGAGTGAGAGACTGGCTGCGAGAAATGGAGTGAGTTACAGTTGTAGAAAGGGAGGGATAGATAGGGAGGGAGGGATAGAGAAGGAGGGAGGGATAACAGAAATACAGGGCAATAACAGAGGGACAGGGCAGTAACAGAGAGACAGGGCGATAACAGAGAGACAGGGCGATAACAGAGAGACCGGGCAATAACAGAGAGACAGGGCAATAACAGAGAGACAGGGCAATAAGAGAGAGACAGGGCAATAAGAGAGAGACGGCAATAGACAGGGCAATAACAGAGAGACAGGGCAATAACAGAGAGACAAGGCAATAACAGAGAGACAGGGTAATAACAGAGAGACAGGGTAATAACAGAGAGACATGGCAATGACAGAGAGTCGGGGCAATAACAGAGAGACGGGGTAATAACAGAGAGACATGGCAATGACAGAGAGACATGGCAATGACAGAGAGAGACAGGGCAAAATGACAGAGAGACATGGCAATGACAGAGAGACATGGCAATGACAGAGAGACATGGCAATGACAGAGAGACGTGGCAATGACAGAGAGACATGGCAATGACAGAGAGACATGGCAATGACAGAGAGACATGGCAATGACAGAGAGAGACATGGCAATGACAGAGACATGGCAATGACAGAGAGACATGGCAATGACAGAGAGACATGGCAATGACAGAGAGACATGGCAATGACAGAGACATGCCAATGACAGAGAGACATGGCAATGACAGAGAGACATGGCAATGACAGAGAGACATGGCAATGACAGAGAGACATGGCAATGACAGAGAGAGACATGGCAATGACAGAGAGACATGGCAATGACAGAGAGACGTGGCAATGACAGAGAGACATGGCAATGACAGAGAGACGTGGCAATGACAGAGAGACGTGGCAATGACAGAGAGACGTGGCAATGACAGAGAGAGACATGGCAATGACAGAGAGACGTGGCAATGACAGAGAGAGACATGCCAATGACAGAGAGACGTGGCAATGACAGAGAGACGTGGCAATGACAGAGAGACGTGGCAATGACAGAGAGAGACGTGGCAATGACAGAGAGAGACAGGGCAAAATGACAGAGAGATATGGCAATGACAGAGAGACATGGCAATGACAGAGAGACATGGCAATGACAGAGAGACATGGCAATGACAGAGAGAGACATGGCAATGACAGAGAGACATGGCAATGACAGAGAGACATGGCAATGACAGAGAGACATGGCAATGACAGAGAAAGACATGGCAATGACAGAGAGAGACATGGCAATGACAGAGAGAGACATGGCAATGACAGAGAGACATGATAATGACAGAGATACGTGGCAATGACAGAGAGAGACATGGCAATGACAGAGAGACGTGGCAATGACAGAGAGAGACATGGCAATGACAGAGAGACATGGCAATGACAGAGAGACGTGGCAATGACAGAGAGACGTGGCAATGACAGAGAGACGTGGCAATGACAGAGAGACGTGGCAATGACAGAGAGACGTGGCAATGACAGAGAGAGACGTGGCAATGACAGAGAGACGTGGCAATGACAGAGAGAGACATGCCAATGACAGAGAGACGTGGCAATGACAGAGAGACGTGGCAATGACAGAGAGACATGGCAATGACAGAGAGACGTGGCAATGACAGAGAGACATGGCAATGACAGAGAGACATGGCAATGACAGAGAGACGTGGCAATGACAGAGAGACGTGGCAATGACAGAGAGACATGGCAATGACAGAGAGACATGGCAATGACAGAGAGAGACAGGGCAAAATGACAGAGAGAGACGTGGCAATGACAGAGAGACATGGCAATGACAGAGAGACATGGCAATGACAGAGAGAGACAGGGCAAAATGACAGAGAGACATGGCAATGACAGAGAGACATGGCAATGACAGAGAGACATGGCAATGACAGAGAGACATGGCAATGACAGAGAGAGACATGGCAATGACAGAGAGACATGGCAATGACAGAGAGACATGGCAATGACAGAGAGAGACATGGCAATGACAGAGACATGGCAATGACAGAGAGACATGGCAATGACAGAGAGACATGGCAATGACAGAGAGACGTGGCAATGACAGAGAGACATGGCAATGACAGAGAGACATGGCAATGACAGAGAGAGACAGGGCAAAATGACAGAGAGACATGGCAATGACAGAGAGACATGGCAATGACAGAGAGACATGGCAATGACAGAGAGACATGGCAATGACAGAGAGAGACATGGCAATGACAGAGAGAGACAGGGCAAAATGACAACGTATATGCTATAAAAGAAAAAAGAATAAAACAATTTATTGCATTCATTTGTATGGGATGAAAGGAAAGGGGGGAGGAGACAACAAATTGTCCCTGGTTAGGTCAGGACTCCCGGCAGCATTGTCTAGAGAGACAAACGAGTGTGAATGTCAAGGTAGATTTGTTGGAGGGGGTCGCTGGTTGGGGGGGGGGCGGTTAGTAGAGGGGGGTTGTTTAAGGCGGTTGATAGGGGTCGCGGGACAATGCAGATTGGGCTTTGTAAAATCATGAGTTTAAAGTTCATTGAATACTGTGCGGGTCGATGAAAACCACTGGTCATTATTAGTGTGTTCGAGTATCATGAAAACCACTGGTCATTATTAGTGTGTTCGAGTATCATGAAAACCACTGGTCATTATTAGTGTGTTCGAGTATCATGAAAACCACTGGTCATTATTAGTGTGTTTGAGTATCATGAAAACCACTGGTCATTATAAGTGTGTTCTAGTATCATGTTCGAGTATCATGTTGACACGAGAGAATGTAATTGTGCTTATACGCAGGTGTGTATGTATCTATGTGTCTGTATATATTGGTGTGTTTGTACGCATTTATGTAAACTGTATGTTTGTATGCATACGTATGTAATTGTAAAATGTATATCCACGTGTTGATGTATATGTCTATGATTTGTATGTGTGTGTAAGCGTGGATGTGTGAATGTAAGTATATCAAATGTAGGAAAACCCTCCCATGGTAGCAACAATTTTTTTAAAAAGTAAGACTGCGATGGACATGACACCTTGAGAGGATGCAAAAGTGATCTAAGGGAAGAAACCTATGGGGCAGACGTCTCACCGGTCGAACAAGTCTGAGATGGATGGACTATTTAGAGCAGTGGTTCTCAGCCTTCCTAAATCCGCAACCCTTTAATACAGTTCGTCATGTTGTGGCGACCCCTAGCCACAAAGTTATTTTTGTTTCTACTTAAATGTGTTTTCAGATGGTCTCTCTGTCTCTGTCTCTCTCTCTCTCTCTCTCTCTCTCTCACTCACAGGACCTCGCTTCAAATCTGTTGTCAGCCGAGCGGATCTCTAACGAGGAGCTGACGAGGGCTGCTACACTTGTTGAATCCTAATGCTACTAACAATGACCACCATAAAGGACCACTCGACTCTGACTCCCGGTCAAGTGGGAAAAGATTCTATTTTTATCGCGCCTTTCCATCTGGGACTTAATAAACGGCGCATCGGACCATGAGAGAATCGGACGGTGATAATAACGGTTGGACGATTGACATGGAACTGCACACGTACACACATAATGGAACTACACACGTACACACCTAATGTAACTACACACCTAATGTAACTACACACCTAATGGAACTACACACCTAATGGAACTACACACCTAATGGAACTACACACGGACAAACCTAATGGAACTACACACACGCATAATGGAACTACACACGCACACACATAATGGAACTACACACGTACACACCTAATGGAACTACACACGTACACACCTAATGGAACTACACACGTACACACCTAATGGAACTACACACGTACACACCTAATGGAACTACACGTACACACCTAATGGAACTACCCACGTACACACCTAATAGAACTACACATGTACACACATAATGGAACTACACACGTACACACCTACTGGAACTACACACTTACACGCATAATTACAGTTAATGCTAGGG
The DNA here is from genome assembly GCA_964017045.1 of Omphiscola glabra. Classification (NCBI taxonomy): domain Eukaryota; kingdom Metazoa; phylum Mollusca; class Gastropoda; family Lymnaeidae; genus Omphiscola; species Omphiscola glabra. Next base: position 17,082,344 of record OZ024807.1, read on the forward strand.
GAATGACAATAAGGTTACGACAGAGAATGTCCTCAGTTGTAATAGACAGTTTTAAAAGAGGGTGTCAGCATTAAAAACAAGCTATCCATCAGAGATATAAACTGTCTATCAAAGATATAAACTGTCTATCAAAGATATAAACTGTCTATCAAAGATATAAACTGTCTATCAAAGATATAAACTGTCTATCAAAGATATAAACTGTCTATCAAAGATATAAACTATCTATCAAAGATATAAACTGTCTAACAGAGAAACAAACTACCTAAAAATGATATAAACTATCTAAAAATGATATAAACTATCTAAAAATGATATAAACTATCTAAAAATGATATAAACTATCTAAAAATGATATAACGATCTAAAAAGATATAAAATAGAAAAAATAAAACAAAGGTTCCCAGTTCAATAAAATACAATATTAGGAAATAGGGTTGGGGGGGGGGAATGTAAAAAAAAAAAAAAAAAGGAAGAAAAGACAACCAATGGATGCATCATATGTTTGCTTTTCGCCAGCGGTGTTGTATGTTCAACATTTGACAACCAAAGTCCCCCCCCCCCCCGGTCAGTAAACCAGCTCACCCGCATGCCAGGCAGAAACAAATAATCTTTCAATGTTTTCTCGCCGCCGCCTCGTGTTTTGCTCGCCCAAGAAGCTCGTGTGAGCCCAGGCGGAAAGACAGGACCATATCGCAGACTTTCCTACAATCACTCAATAATAGACGTGCCTAACAATAACAAACAAGATGTCTGTCAGTCGGGCTATGATGGTAACCAGGTTTTTCTTACACCCGGCCCCCCCCAACCCACCCAGCCCTCATAAGCTCCTCCCCCCCTCCCCCACTACACCCACACACTAAATCGGTGGTAGTATTAAAAAAAAAAGGGACAACCCTTCTAGCATGTTTAACTCTATCTTATATGAAAACGTATTAGTATTGAACATATTCCAAATAGCTTTAATGTATCCTTGTTGGCTTGAGTAAAGTGCAGCACACCGCACAAGAACTTCTTTTTTAAAAAAAATATATATTTTTTAACTAACCAACCCATGTCCCACATTTAACAAGGTTTTTACAAAAATTAAAATAAACGAAACATTTTTTTTCTTGTAGAGCATCAGAGAGAGTCAACAATAAGATCTCCTGACTACGAAAATACGCAGCACCAGCTTCAAGTCCTATTACCACGATTTTTTTTACCCTCCCCTTTACCCGTTACCCATTCTAAGACCGACTCCCAACCTTTCCTACAGTGATTATTACTTTTTTTAAATCTATAAATCTATTTGAGGTGGTGGGGGTGTGGGAGAGGAGAGGGACTGTTTAAAGCAGCGGTTCTCAACATGTGGGTCGCGATCCCTTGGGCGGTCGAACGACCCTTACACAGGGGTCACCTAAGACCATCGGAAAACACGTTTTATGAAGTAACAGCGAAAAATGATTTTATGGTTGGGGGGGGGGGGGGGGGGGTCACCACAACATGGGTGAGGAACTGTGGTAAAGGGTCGCGGCATTAGGAAGGTTGGGAACCACTTGTTTAAAAAGTCATGATTATTCTATGACGGATCCCGCACTCCCATGGGTTAATTTTTTTAATATTTAATCTTGGGATCACGCCTAATAAGAAGACACCAGACCCGCTTGAACAAGTCGCTTTAGTTAAGAATAAAGGGGGCTTAACTACTTTTCAGTGCACACCTTGCTTGGCACTGTACACCAGTCGTTGAGTTACGTCACTTGGGAATGAGCGGGGAAAAAATGATGGAGGGGAGGGGTGGGCAGTGAGTAATAATTTGTTTCCTTCATGTAATTGATGTCACAACATATTTTTTTCTTTCAATTTTCAATCTTCTCTGATCGCATCACATACTGAACACACGAAAGCGAGGCAACGTATGTTGAGAAAGAAGGGGGGGGGGGCGGACAGTTTTGTGGTCCAAGTGATGAAAGTTAAAGGAGAGAGAGGGAGGGTGGGGAGAGAGTCACGAGGTAGAGAAGTTCCAATTTTAAGTGAGTCCAGAGAGTGAGAGAGTGAGAGAGTGAGAGAAAGTGGATAGAAGCAGTCAGTGACATCAAGTGGGCAGTGCTAATTATACGCCAGGGGAGATACACATCTCTGGTGAAGTCCTCGATGGAGAGTGGTCGGACCTTTGTAGTTTCTAGAAATTAGCAGCCTCGTCCTTGAGGCGACCAGTCGTCATGGAAACTATCTGTAGTTTATTTATTTAGTTACTTGTTATCTGTTCTTATCCAAAGGTTTTGGGGGCGGGGTGGAATGAGAATAGTGTTACTTTTACAGGACTTCTAATTATTCATATACATTTTTTTGTCCCATTTATGCAACATTATACTGACCCAAGTCATCAGAAATTTCTGATTTATGATATCTTCTTGAAGACACAGGACACGGTTGATAAAGATACGTTATAGATACGTTTTAAAGTGCCTAAAATACGGCGTAAACATAGCATGAAATGTAAACGAAAGCCGAGGATTACCTCTTTAAACAGACTTTTTCCCCAATGTATTCGTTGTATCTTCTCGCAAAGGGGGGGGGGGGGGAGGGGGATTTCATTTGGCAAATCAGATCCAAGTAAGGATGAGGGGTGGGGGGTTAGTTTGAGGGGGGGGGGGTTAGTTGGGGGCGGGCTTATTAATAAGCTCAATGGGTTACTTCCTCTGACTCCCCGACGATCCATAATTTTCTCTTGCTCTCTATCTCTCTCTCTCTCTCTCTATATATATATATATTGTTTGTGTGTGTGTGTGTTGTCACCCTTACCAGGGCCGCATCAGAAGTAAAGTCAATGATAATGTGAAGGAACAAAGGGAGAGGGGGGTGGGGTAATGTTGCCAACAAGACAATATTTTGTACTTAACTGTTCAGTATTTAAGAAACAATTTGGCCATGTTTCTACCCTTCATATTTTTCCCCTTCATATTTCTCCCCCTCATATTTCTCCCCTTCATATTTCTCCCCTTCATATTTCTCCCCTTCATATTTCTCCCCTTCATATTTCTCCCCTTCATATTTCTCCCCTTCATATTTCTCCCCTTCAATTTTAAATCTTTTAAAAAATCTTGAAATTTGGTATTATTATTTGATAACCATCAATGGTAGAATTGGCCATCAATGGTAGAATTGGCCATCAATGGTAGAATTGGCCATCAATGGTAGAATTGGCCAGCAATGGTAGAATTGGCCATCAATGGTAGAATTGGCCATCAATGGTAGCATTGGCCATCAATGGTAGAATTGGCCATCAATGGTAGCATTGGCCATCAATGGCAGAATTGGCCATCCAGGGTAGATGTAACCATCAATTGTAGAAGTGACCATCAATGGCTGAATTGGCAATACATGTTAGAATTGGCCATCAATGGCAGAATTGACCATCAATTCCAGAATTGACCATCAATTGCAGATTTGACCATCAATGGCAGATTTGACCATCAATGGAAGAAGTTAGTGATTTAAAAAAATATATATATTAAATCAATAAGGTCTAATCATATATTTTTACAACCAGTTGCCACTGTTGTTGTCAAACTTACACATGCAATATTTTGTGCACTTGTGTGTCATCGGTTTCTTTCTAGAAAATTTATAAAACAATGGAAAAAAAATACTCTTACTGAATTATTTCATATTCTATTTAATTTAATAAAACACTTTTCAAATTTATTTTGGGGTCCCGGGGTGGGGGGCGGGCAGCAGCGAGTAAGAGAGGGAAATGTTTAAACTTCGAAAGAGGATGGGGGGGATTTAAAAAAAAATAATTATAGAACCCTTGTTATAATTGGACTAATTAAGGTAAAATTATTCCGCTGGATTGTTTCGTAATGAATATGCCAATTAAACGTGTGATTTTCCTTTTCCATAGTCTGGTATATTTTAATTGGTGTAAGAGGAAATGTAGGGGAGCTCATAACAAAAATTAATTGATAAAACATGAGGGGAGATTATCATGAAATAATTTATAGATATGCTTAATAAATAAGTGATAAAGTAAAACTGTTTGCGTGTGTTAAACATCTCTTCGTCTTGATTGTCACATTTTATTTAATACTTAAAATTCCCCCCCCCCCCAAAAAAAAAAACAACAACCATATTTCCCCCTCTTTTAAACACATTTGTGCGTGCTGTGTGAAAAAGATGCTATCACCCGTCTCAAATGATAAAAGACATTTAAATGCCAAAGCCAATTTTAATCCGGGGTCATAATCCTGTAAATTAAAAACGTTCTATTTATCATTTCTCCGATTACCTCCCTTTGAGCACAGCCCCTTGTTCTATAGCCGTATGATTTAAAACAACCCTGGATAATATCTTTTATTTTATAAAGAACAGATAAACATATTTGGAAAGTCTAAAGTTTATCCACTTCTCTTATAGATGTCTCAAATGATTCAAAAAGCTTTTGAGAAATAACCGTACACCTTTAGTGGGGCGGGGTCAGGATAGGAGTTTGCAGGGAAAGTGCAGTAATTTATTTTTTTTTCTTTCTATTTTTAACAGCTGTTGCGAGTTTACGTCTTTTAAAGGAAAAAAAAAAAAAAAAGAAAAAAAAAGAAAGAAAGAAGAAAAAAAAACCGTCAGCAGTGGCAAGACTTCAACCGTGTTTCTGGTCCAACAACGAAACGCCGCCCCTCACCGCAAGGTCACGTGACCTCCCATTCATGCCTTCAGTGGCAAGTTTTATGAATGAACCGCCAGCAAGGTCAAGGTGCACACACTAGGGGCTGTGTTTTGCTGCTGTGTGTTTTCTCACCTCCTTCCCCACTTCCCCTCCTTTTTTTTTTCCCCTACCTTGTCGCCTCCTCGCACCCACCTCATTTTTTTTTTTACCCCATGCCAACATACGTAGAAAAAGTGCTGTTATCTACAGGCTTAGGTAAGACAGCTTTCAGTTGGCACGGCGGTGCGCTCGACTGTTTGTACTTATACCAGAGGGACAATTTTCTGTTTACAACCACGGCCAAGGGCGGAACTGACTTGCATCCACGCGGCGTAACAGAGTACATTCGGAGGCGTCACTAACGTGTCCTGAGACAAGTATTCACGGATAAAGTGACAGACATCCAGAGGCGTATTTAGGCGTAAATGGACAGCATTCAGAAGCGTGCTAAAAGTGTCCGCCCCTTGGAGCAGGTATATGAAATTTTGCATGTGACGCCTTTGATATAATATGTCGCCTCAAACCCAGCAGTTCTAAAACCTGAACAATTTTTATTGGCGGAAATATTTTACATAATTCATGCAAATAAATATTTCTGTACTTTGGGTAAAATGTTAATAGGGCTGAATTTATCGTCAAGACAAGTCACTTGTCAAATGTATGTCAACTCTCTCCTGCACTGCAAAACTCCATATACAAAATATTCCCCTTCTGTCGTCCAATCGCCCCCCCCCCCCCACTTTTTTCTTTTATTCATTTTCCCTCTCACTACATATAGTAAATGATCTCTGTGACCCCAATTAGCCCATTTAAGTTTTATATACAAACACAATGTTTTACCATTTACGCCACCACCCTTCAGCTCAACGTCTCCCCCCACCCCCGCCTTTCCCCATTTTCCAACGTAAAACAGACCACCCATACACAGAAAATTTCACCGGACAAGTATCGTTAACTTTCATACCAGGATATTTTGCACATATTCTTACCCTGTACCGTGTGGTGCAATCCTCACATTAAAATAAATGTCAAGAGCCCCCAGGTCTTGAAAACATGGAGACATATGGCCGGCGAATTTCTGTCCTTCTCCCTCCCCATTTAGTAAACCAACCCCTCCCCCTCCCCATACACCAAAAAGCCCACCCCGCAGCAGCTCCACAATTTAAATAAGTGTCCACTTGCGCATTATACGGGCAGTAACTTAGCGTAATACACGGGCAGTAACTTAGCGTAATTTAACGGGCAGTAACTTATAAGTTCCTGACATATTCCTTGAGTTTCAATTTAGCAACTGCTTGACGGATGTAGAAAAGGGGCTGAGGGGGAGGACCGCGCTGGGGTGGCACTTGTTTCTTCTTCTATATATCCAGAGGTGGCGCTTTGGGCCAACTGCTGAGTTTTTTTTTTTGGGGGGGGGGGCAAAAATCTTGGCCCTTAGCTACGCCACTGACCTTATGTGTGTGTTTGCGTCAAAAAAATGGACAGTGTGGGAGAAGAGATGTTGAAGAGAGACTAACAAGGTGATAATGACCATCGCACAACCATTGACCATGCGGCCATTGTGGTGGTAGAGGAAACATCCATCCATCCACCACGGGATACTTAAGACCTCAGGAAGAAAACCACAACATCAGATATCAGGGATAAATGTCGGGGATTAATGGAAGAGATTAAATGACAAGGGATATGGAGTCTAGCAAAAGTCATGTTTGCATATTAAAAATAAATAAATAAATAAAATAAATAATAAAAACTGTATATTCGATGTATTCACCGCCCCCAACCCCCCCCCCAACCCCATTTTAAAATTATAATCACTTCAATTTGACTCCCACTTTCCGCACTTCTTAAACATCGTCTTTTCCTATAGCCTTTCAGCGTGTCCTTTTTTTATTTTGTGTTGGTCACCTTGGCCCACAAGTACGTGTTGGTCACCTTGGCCCACAAGTACGTGTTGGTCACCTTGGCCCACAAGTACGTGTTGGTCACCTTGGCCCACAAGTACGTGTTGGTCAACTTGGCCCACAAGTACGTGTTGGTCACCTTGGCCCACAAGTACGTGTTGGTCACCTTGGCCCACAAGTACGTGTTGGTCAACTTGGCCCACAAGTACGTGTTGGTCACCTTGGCCCACAAGTACGTGTTGGTCACCTTGGCCCACAAGTACGTGTTGGTCAACTTGGCCCACAAGTACGTGTTGGTCACCTTGGCCCACAAGTACGTGTTGGTCACCTTGGCCCACAAGTACGTGTTGGTCACCTTGGCCCACAAGTACGTGTTGGTCAACTTGGCCCACAAGTACGTGTTGGTCAACTTGGCCCACAAGTACGTGTTGGTCAACTTGGCCCACACCTACGTGTTGGTAACTTTGGCCCACATGTACGTGTAGGTCTCATTGGCCCACGTGTACGTCTTGGTCACCTTGGCCCATAAGTACGTGTTGGTCACCTTGGCCCACAAGTACGTGTGGGTCAACTTGGCCCACAAGTACGTGTTGGTCATCTTGGCCCACAAGTACGTGTTGGTCAACTTGGCCCACACCTACGTGTTGGTAACTTTGGCCCACATGTACGTGTAGGTCTCATTGGCCCACGTGTACGTCTTGGTCACCTTGGCCCATAAGTACGTGTTGGTCACCTTGGCCCACAAGTACGTGTGGGTCAACTTGGCCCACACCTACGTGTTGGTAACTTTGGCCCACATGTACGTGTAGGTCACCTTGGCCCACACCTATATGTTGGTCACCTTGACCCACACCTACGTGCTGGTCACCTTGGCCGACATCTACTTGTTTTTCCACTATATCTCCAATCACCCAGCGCCCGACAGAATGCAGTCGCCAGTGTTCGACGTGGTGCTGTACGCAGCCTGGCACAAAGCATTTCTCTAACACTCTGGACGTTTCATAGAAACAATCAAACTATTGTCAATGTACAATAATAACGTGATTTTCCTCTCACATGGCTTCAGTTATTGTCAAACAACCTAAATCTCCTCCGAATTCCCGTGACCTGGTTGATACCCCACAGGTGGGACATTTCTTATAATATTAATCACGTCAACTTTTTAAAAATTTGAATTTGTGAAAATCACGTGATTTTCTTTTTTAAAATTAGAGAAGCTTTTAATCTATGTTATAATTAGGTTAAGCTCTATAGCCGAAATGGGATGGTGGTGAAATAGGGTGGTAGCGGAATAGGGTGGTAGCGGAATAGGGTGGTAGCGGAATAGGGTGGTAGCGGAATCGGGTGGGAGCGGAATGGGGGGGGGGGACGGAATGGGGTGGGAGTTGAATGGGGTGGGGGGCAAACTGACAAGCCGCGTGCAGGATCCAGTAACATCAAATAGGAAAGTAGATCAAATATGTCTCTATTGTCTACATGACACCGCTCTTTATAACGTGATCACCAACATCAAATATGACATCGGATTTAGTGTTCACAGCCTTAACCCCACTTCTTAAACATCCCAAATAAATCAACACAAGCCACTATTACTATACTACTCTTTAATTCGGACTTACCCCCCTGACTGTCACAGATGTCCGAGAGATCTGGACTGGATGGCATGGTGGGCACCTTCCTGTCATCTTTGTGACTGTCGTAGAACCCGTCAGCTTCCTGCACCTGGCCGTCACACAACGGTTCTGGTTGGATCTGAAACAAACACACAGTACGGTCACATAATTAGTGGACGTCAAACCAGGACATTGCGGAGGGGGGAGAGGGGACTCTAGCCCCTGGCGCTTACACCTGGGGATGCCACAACCGTCTTCATATTAGGACCTTAACAGTGAATCAGAATCAAACGATACAATGCCATTTATTTCAATCAAAAAAGCGCAATTTTTAATTTTAAACAATTAAATTTCCCAAACCTGTTTAACCACTGACTATGCCGTCTGCACGGGATCCCAGTTTGTGGTTTAAGGGCCGCGGGGGGGGGGGGGGGGGTAAAGAAACTTACAGTAGCATCACAACACCTATCGTCATCACGCATTCATTCGATGGAAGTCTCAGCAGACTCACAGAAACCCAGCCATTTTCATGTTCATGCAGATGACTTTTGCCCCTCGACGTGCCCCCCCCCCGGCCCAATCCCTGCCATTGATAAGAAATTTACACGAGGCTGATAACTCCAGTCTCATGAATGAAGAGCCAATGTCAGGCCGTGAGAGTAAGCTGCCCCTTGCCCTCTGGCGGAGGCGGCAGTCGCGCTTCATTCATGCTTTCAATGGTAAATCACATGACTCTCTGAAGCATCACTCACAGATGCAACGTCATACAAAAGGCTGGCCTCTTCTTATGTGACGGTCCTCACACAGTAAAACACAACCGCCCCAGTGCACCCGTCTACCCATGTCATCACTTTTTAAATTTTTTTTTACTATACAGCAAAAAATCATCAAAATAGCTCAAATTATTATTGATATCGGAACATCCAAATGTCTACACCTACAGACTAGACAGGTGCCACAGTAGGACCAAGCGAAACTTAATTTATTGGAGCCTCATATTATAGGATTTTGACATTTGATTTTTGTACAAAATAGTAATTCCTAGAACAATGGGTGTTCAAAATTTTATCAAACAAATTTTGTTCTAAATACTACTGTTGGATGAACGATTTCCATTTCGCAGACATTGATTTAAAAAAAACACAACAATCATAACTTAAATATAAGCGGGTGTTGGTGAACATGTGATATAATAAGAGATTATAAATATGTAGGCCGTAAAGGTCAAAGATCGTTTGTGGTTATTGTGTGTTCTACGTGGATTGACTGGATAAGGTCTAAAATGTTTTTTTGTTTTTTTTCCTCTTTCTTTTTCTAATTTGATATTTTAGCACTGTAAAAAGGATGTCTGACAAAAAGCCCACGTCCCGATAAAACCCCTACAGTATCCCGTCGTCTCAACCGGCCACTGAAATATTGCTGCACCCAATATCAGATTAAATTACCTGTGTAAAATGCAGTGGCGTATAGGAGGGGGGGGGGGGTATAGAAATGTACACCCTTAGCTGCACTTATTTCTAAACATATATTACATGGGCGGAATTTTAGGCCAACTACAATGTTGTTGTTTTTCGTGATTTTTTTTCTTGGTGGGGGGGGGGGGGGCCCTAGCCCTACCAACGTCGTTGTTGAGAAAGAACGCCCCGGGGAATTGAACAACAAACTTAAACTTCTAAGGGATGCGACTTCATTTCAAAACTTCAATGGCATTCCAATTAAAGTTATGTTCGGCCGTTACAGGTAAATATTGATTTTTAACTGACTTTGGTGTTGTAAGTTGTTGAAGGGAATGTGGTCTGTGATCTATAACTAGATGTTTGGCTTGTCCATTAATATTATGTTAACGTTATCGAGATTTGAATCTATTGGTGTCCCTTGGGGGGTTTTATAACCAGAGTTTTTTGGTTTTTTTTTTTGGTGCGGTGATGGAGGGATGTGGGCAAAGAATGACGATATGATATGATATATTTATGATTAAGTAGGAGGGATGTGGGAAAGGAATGACGATATGACATGATATATTTATGATTAAGTAGGAGGGATGTGGGAAAGGAATGACGATATGACATGATATATTTATGATTAAGTAGGAGGGATGTGGGAAAGGAATGACGATATGACATGATATATTTATGATTAAGTAGGAGGGATGTGGGAAAGGAATGACGATATGACATGATATATTTATGATTAAGTAGGAGGGATGTGGGCATGGAATGAAGATATGATATGACATGACATTTTTATGATTAAGTAGGAGGGATGTGGGAAAGGAATGACGATATGACATGATATATTTATGATTAAGTAGGAGGGATGTGGGAAAGGAATGACGATATGACATGATATATTTATGATTAAGTAGGAGGGATGTGGGCATGGAATGAAGATATGATATGACATGACATTTTTATGATTAAGTAGGAGGGATGTGGGAAAGGAATGACGATATGACATGATATATTTATGATTAAGTAGGAGGGATGTGGGCATGGAATCACGATATGACATGATATATTTATGATTAAGTAGGAGGGATGTGGGAAAGGAATGACGATATGACATGATATATTTATGATTAAGTAGGAGGGATGTGGGCATGGAATGACGATATGATATGAAATGACATTTTTATGATTAAGTAGGAGGGATGTGGGCAAGGAATGACGATATGACATGATATATTTATGATTAAGTAGGAGGGATGTGGGCAAGGAATGACGATATGACATGATATATTTATGATTAAGTAGGAGGGATGTGGGAAAGGAATGACGATATGACATGATATATTTATGATTAAGTAGGAGGGATGTGGGCAAGGAATGACGATATGACATGATATATTTATGATTAAGTAGGAGGGATGTGGGCAAGGAATGACGATATGACATGATATATTTATGATTAAGTAGGAGGGATGTGGGCAAGGAATGACGATATGACATGATATATTTATGATTAAGTAGGAGGGATGTGGGCAAGGAATGACGATATGACCTTACATATTTATGATGAAGTAGGAGGGATGTGGGCAAGGAATGACGATATGACATGACATATTTATGATTAAGTAGGAGGGATGTGGGCAAGGTATGACAATATGATATGATATATTTATGATTAAGTAGGAGCGATTTGGCAAGGAATGACGATATGACATGACATATTTATGATTAAGTAGGAGGGATGTGGGCATGGAATGACGATATTTTTTTAAAAACGGGAAGTCCAGGGTACAAACTTAGATAATCAATTTTCGTCGGCTAGTTACAGATTGTAACCAATAGTCGCTTTAAGCCTGGGCCTGTAAATTGTGTTGAATTCTTAAGCTAAATTATCAAGCTTCGTAGTTCTAGTACACAGGTTCTAGAACTTTTTCAAGTCGCGACCAGATAAGTATAGAAGCAATGTGATCCACGATACATTGAAAAAACAAAACTTTTTAATAGGGTTTATTTGGGTAAATGAAAGCAAACTCAAACACATTTTTTGTTGTTATAATATAATTCTAATTAACGAAATATTTCATGCACCTCTACGGAAGGGGAAAAAAGGGGGGCGGGTTCATAGGGGTGGGGGTCGTCACTGTCCAAAAAATTATAATAGCATAGCTGGACCTGTCCGCCAGTTTAGATGCTGAATGATACAATGACTAGTTGCGTAGCTAGTGTAGTGCCAAGCTGGGCGTGGGAAGAGGTTTTCCTCGTTCACCTCAACGATGCCAAGTCTGCAATGGTAGGAAAATTCCGAACTTTCATGTCAAGAAAAAAGTGACATTTAGGTAGCCAACCCCCCCCCCCCTCTCCGCTCGCTCCCCCTTTCCTACGCCACTGGAACTGCCCACCCGAACATCTTTAATTTCCCCCACCCCCTTCTAACCGGAGGGAATGGAAAGAAACACTGAATTCAACCCAGCAGAAGATTATTCCGTTCAATGTACATAACAACCGAGTCATCATCGTCTGCTGTCTGCCATGTCATCGCTCTTCAAACAATCGCTAGTCAGCAGAACTGAGGCCATGACCTTCCAGGCTCAAGATGCTACGTAATCATCAAATAGGTCACGGGAGTAGCAATTTTTCCCCCTAAAATTTATTTGTACACATTTCATTGATAATTTAAAGGAATGGAATAGTGTGTTGTACATTTTTATAATCGTCGCAAAGTATGAACACAAAATATAAAACTGTGCGGTGCGATACCATGGCGATTATGATATGTTGACAATAATGAACGATTATTTCAAATCGATTACTGAGACGAATATAAGTTTCCGCTGTCGTATTATTGAGATTGTAATCGCCGCGGAGACACGTGAAATCGATCCTACATAAACTACCAGTATGTAGACCAGCAATTCTCAGCCTGTGTTTGCGACCCCTTGGGGGGGGGGGGGGGTCGAACGAACCTTCCACGCGGGTCGCATGAGACCATCGGAAAAGTTATATAGGCTACTCTCCAGTTATAAGTAGCAAAGAAAATATTTTTTGGCTTGTTTGTCACCTCAACATGACGAACTGCATTAAAGGGTCGCAGCATTAGGAAAGTTGAGAACCAGTGATGCAGACAATATTTCTCCTGGAAACGTTTCGATAAATGCCCGAAGGACGTAGTAAAATACCAGTGTTGACAATAGAAAAGGTCATGTCGGTTCAGTGAATAGTCTGCTCATGAGTCATGAGGAAAAACATTTGTTAAGAAATAAAAATATTTAAGTTATAATTATTTTTTAAAAAATATATATTTCTGGCGAATCGATGCTGCGTGACACTTGACCTTTGATCTTTTTAGACTACAAATTGGACTACATTTTGGACTACTGTTTGGACAACTGTTTGGACTACTGTTTAGACTAAAGTTTGGACTACTGTTTGGACTACTGTTTGGACTACTGTTTGGACTACTGTTTGGACTACTGTGAACGGCAGATCAGAGACAAAAAATTGAAATAAATATTTCGACACCAGAAATATCCCGTCTGACGTTTAGGTTATACAATTATGTTCAGGGCTTGCACACAACGCATTAATGAGTGTCTACGGGCAGTACTGACCAGCAACAGGCAGCATTGACCAGCAACATACAATACTGACAAGCAACATACAATGCTGACCAACATACATTACTGACCAACATAGACTACTAACTAACTTACTTTACTGGCCAACTTACACTACTGGCCAACTTACACTACTGACCCACTTACACTACTAAATCCTGCATATATTAATACCAAAAAATGCTAATGACTACCCCTCCTTTCATTAGGTTGAAGAAAGTCTTATTGTAATGTGAGTTATGACAGGCAAAGTTAATTTCCACAAATAAGGGATGTTTTTTTTTGTTGTCCTTCTTGAAGAACTTTTTAAGTTGTCCACGGGCATTGGAGCCAGTGGCGTACCTATGATTTGTGCACCAGGGTCGGGACAAGAACCCTCATTCTCTATTCGAAAAAAAACCAAACGAACCAAATCCATGCAGTTTTGTGACTGTCATGCCTTTCAATATATAGAAAACAAGTTCCACAAAGTGCAACCCACCTCCCCCGCCTCACCATTTCAACGCCAGCGATTGTATCCCAAATGTTTTGTGAACTTTCGAGCCACATCAAACTTCTACTCCATTGCGGATCATAATTACCGACAAAACAGCCAAGATTACTTGGGTTACTGATGAAGTAGCCTTATGACGGATTACTTGGATTATTAATGAAGCAACATTACGACCCAAAATTGACGAGTATCGCATTGTCACGAGTATCGCATTGTCACGAGTATCGCATTGTCACTGAAAATATGCGTGGTTTATAAAAATCAAGAAAATCGATGCCTTAAAAAAAATTTGAAAGATTGGACCGTTTCAGACAAGTGCAAGACAGGACCAATTCAGACAAGTGCAAGACAGGACCAATTCAGACAAGTGCAAGACAGGACCAATTCAGACAAGTGCAAGACAGGACCGTTTCAGACAAGTGCAAGACTGGACCGTTTCAGAAAGTGCAAGACAGGACCGTTTCAGACAAGTGCAAGACTGGACCGTTTCAGACAAGTGCAAGACAGGACCAATTCAGAGAAACAGACCGGCATGTTTAAACTAAACTACATAAAACAAGTGACAGCCCAATTATTCTACAACCCTCTCAACCATAAATAAAACAATCATTACTCGAAAACCTCCATTGTGAAACCCACACTTATCCGAGCTCTCTACAAGGTCCCCGTGTACCCACACGTGGACTGCATGTGGTAACTAGCCCCACCAAAGTTCCTTGCGACGATTATGTCAACACTTGAGAAATCTGTTCCACTAATGTGCCCCAGGGAACCTTTAACAGTACCACCTGCCGTCGTCGCTATCTCTAGTGGCACAAAACAATACAGGTTTTGATGTATTGATGTCCCTTTCGCTCTCAGGACCTTCCAACACAAAAATGCACACACCATATTCCGACATATTCATGGAATTCCACATAACGTCTACGTCACGAGAGAACGATAACCTTAAAAAGACTCCATTTTTTTGCACCAACCCAACCATTCACACCCCTAACCCAACCATCCACACCCCTAACCCAACCATTCACACCCCTAACCCAACCATCCACACCCCTAACCCAACCATTCACACCCCTAACCCAATCATTCACACCCCTAACCCAACCATTCACACTCCTAACCCAACCATTCACACCCCTAACCCAACCATTCACACCCCTAACCCAACCATCCACACCCCTAACCCAACCATTCACACCCCTAACCCAACCATTCACACCCCTAACCCAACCATTCACACCCCAACACTAGGATTAGCCACCTGTATGATCAGACCTCTAGGATTAGCCACCTGTATGATCAGACCTCTAGGATTAGCCACCTGTATGATCAGACCTTATATTTGAGGTAAAAGAATATTTTGTCTTCAAAATTAGCCATGTGTATGTTCAAACTTTATATATCAGGTACCAAAATATTCTGACCTTAGTATTAGCCATATGTATGGTCTAACTTCAAAATTTGCCATATGTATGGTGAACCCACAAAATTTAGCCACCCTTATGATCTGAAATCAACATTACCCGTGTGACTGCGGTCTCAACATGACACATGTGACCGGTCATGTGACTGGTCTGACTTCAACCCTGGCACTGAAAAGTTAGGTCTCACCAAGAGTCCAAATTCATGGCAACAATTAGGATACGATATTTCCCGTGAATTTACACCCTGGGTGGTGCAACGTGAGAATCATAATTTGATAAGTGATGAAATTTGAAAACCTGAGACTCCTTTCAGTCGATTATTTGTTATTAAAACAAACTTCCTTGTTGTACATAATTTAAATACAACAATGGAATACAACAACCGAAACTTTACAGTTGGTGAGAGACACGTTCTGAGCCCCAAGTTCTGATTGCAAACTAAAGTGTCCCCTTGACATACAACGCCCCTGTCCAACCCCTCCCAGGTTCCGTGTGACGACCTGCAAGTCTCCAAACCGAAAGTCGCCAGATGTCGGAGAGCCCAACGTAAGATGTCACCCGCAAACATCCGCGTATCCGGGTACCTGGTGTATCATCGTATTAAAGCATAGGGCTCCACCCATTCGAATCTTGGAAAAATTATCGGTGTTTTCCCCATGATAATGTAGGCCAAGGATGGAGGGGGCAAGGGTGGAGGGGGTAAGGATTAGGAGGGGACAAATACGCAGGGACGCAAGGGTGAAGGGGACAATGATGGAGGGGGGGGCAAAGAGTTGGAATTACCAAATATGGATGGGGACCATGCAGGATGCAAGAGCAAAACATGTCGGGGACCTGGGATCAATGGAAATGGTTTCATGTTGAGGTTACGGTCGAAATTGAATGTGGGAATGCGACAGTTAGTTCATTAAAATAGATGGTTCTAAAAATAGTGCTATGTACTTATCAATTTCTATTAATATTAAAATTAGGATGAAACGGAGACAACACTTTGAAGATACTTTGTCTTAACGTTCGCACGGATGATGATGTATTGATGTCCTAACGTTAACACGGCTGATGATGTATAGATGTCCTAACGTTAACACGGCTGATGATGTATTGATGTTATAGCGTTAAATATTTCATTAAACACAAGTAACAAGCTTTAGTCCGGAGTTTCGCCACGGTTTGCTTGTTATTACTGGCCTGTTTTCCCTGGCCCGTCTCCCCATCGTCTTCCCTGGCCCGTCTTCCCTGGTCTGTCTTCCCTGGCCTATCTTTCCAGGCCCGTCCTCCCTGGCCCGTCTTCCCTGGCCTGTCTTCCCTGGCCTGTCTTCCCTGGTCTGTCTTCCCTGGCCTGTCTTCCCTGGCCCGTCTTCCCTGGTCTGTCTTCCCTGACCTATCTTCCCTGGCCCGTCTTCCGTGGTCTGTCTTCCCTGGCCTGTCTTCAGTGGCCAACCGTCCCAAGAGAGTTGTACCCAAATGCTCACAAGTTATGAGAACTCCTTACAACATACTATAGTGAAGATGTATAGGTGTCAGAAACTATAAGAACTCCCTACAACGCACTATAGTGAAGAGGTATAGGTGTCAGAAAACAACCAACAACCAAACTACCGTGTCCGTGATTTCAACAACACTACAACACAAACTTAAATCTGCATTTAAAGTCATTATCGAGGATCTCCCTGTCATGCTCTAGGACACTAGGTCAAGCTGACCTACAAATCAGTACAAATGCGCCCCCCCCCCAAAACCCTTTCCCGTTACATTTCGACCCAACAGCGAGGTCGGGCAGGCAGTGGATCTGACCGAGTTTTTAACCGTTAAATATCGCGGATGCTCCTTATTTTGTCATTTCTAATCTCTGTTTATTTGGACCATGGCAACTCATTGTCCCATCAAACGTCAGCTTAACGTTAACACAGATGTATTGATGTCATAAAGTTAACACGGCTGATGATGCATTGATGACACAACGTTCACACGGCTGTTGACGTATCGATGTCGTAACGTTAACACGGCTGATGGCGTATTGATGTCGTGACGTTAACACGGCTGATGGCGTATCGATGTCGTAACGTTAACACGGCTGATGGCGTATTGATGTCGTGACGTTAACACGGCTGATGGCGTATTGATGTCATAAAGTTAACACGGCTGATGACGTATTGATGTCATAAAGTGACACGGCCGATGACGTATTGATGTCATAAGGTTAACACGACGGAACGTTCAGGTAAGGGCAGCCAACTGTGAATGGGTCGGTATCAATGACACGCCGTAGAATTGGGTCCCCCATTGCTGATAAGGGTTTTGCAGGCAACTTATCATGCAGCTCTCTATAGAGGCGGCTTATCATACAACTCTCTATACAGGCCGTGACACAAACCTTGTGTAACATTATCCTAGACGGACTGCAGGTCTTATTCGGCGCTTTAGAATATAAATATATATATATATATATATGGATACAAAGGTTCTTAAACTGATTTTGGAGAAACATTTTTTTTTTAATGAGTTCGTGGGGAAGGGTGGGGGAATTGGGCGTAGGGATTTCTATGTGGTTTTGACAGTCCGCGTTGAATGCAAGGCTGGTATCCAACAATTACTTTTCTTAAAACGACCACAATGTTATATCTATAACTATGCCCACAACATCTATAACCATGACCACAACATCTGTATAACAATGACATGTACGGCCGAAGGAAAACTAACAATTTCAAGAAATCCTTTATAGTAAAGTAAAATTGTTACCATCTTTGAACTTTATAAAAGGCCCTTAGAGACTTGATAAGTAAGCAACCGAGTGTGGATATAAATACAGACGCAAAGATTCATTTTTGAAACATGGAATTTAAGGTCTGTGAGAGTAGGTCTCAATGTGCTTAACTCATTTAACACTGTAACTCATTTAACACTGTAACTTAGATAACACCTTAACTCATTTAACACTAACTCATGTAACACTTTAACTCATTTAACACTGTAACTCATTTAACACTATAACTCTTTTAGCACTCTAACTCATTTAACACTCTAACTCATTTAACACTCTAACTCATTTAACACCGTAACTTAGATACCATTTTAACTCATTTAACACTGTAAATCATATAACACTTTAACTCGTTTAACATTAACTCACTTAACACTTTAACTCATTTAACACTTTAACTCATTTAGCACTCTAACTCATTTAACACTGTAACTCATATAACACTTTAACTCGTTTAACATTAACTCACTTAACACTTTAACTCATTTAACACTTTAATTCATTTAGCACTCTAACTCATTTAACACTGTAACTCATATAACACTTTAACTCGTTTAACATTAACTCACTTAACACTTTAACTCATTTAACACTTTAACTCATTTAGCACTCTAACTCATTTAACACTGTAACTCATATAACACTTTAACTCGTTTAACATTAACTCACTTAACACTTTAACTCATTTAACACTTTAACTCATTTAGCACTCTAACTCATTTAACACTCTAACTCATTTAACACCGTAACTTAGATACCATTTTAACTCATTTAACACTGTAACTCATATAACACTTTAACTCGTTTAAAATTAACTCACTTAACACTTTAACTCATTTAACACTTTAACTCATTTAGCACTCTAACTCATTTAACACTGTAACTCATATAACACTTTAACTCGTTTAACATTAACTCACTTAACACTTTAACTCATTTAACACTTTAATTCATTTAGCACTCTAACTCATTTAACACTGTAACTCATTTAACACTTTAACTCGTTTAACATTAACTCACTTAACACTTTAACTCATTTAACACTTTAACTCATTTAGCACTCTAACTCATTTAACACTGTAACTCATATAACACTTTAACTCGTTTAACATTAACTCACTTAACACTTTAACTCATTTAACACTTTAACTCATTTAGCACTCTAACTCATTTAACACTGTAACTCATATAACACTTTAACTCGTTTAACATTAACTCACTTAACACTTTAACTCATTTAACACTTTAACTCATTTAGCACTCTAACTCATTTAACACTGTAACTCATATAACACTTTAACTCGTTTAACATTAACTCACTTAACACTTTAACTCATTTAACACTATCTTCAATTTGTTAACATTAATGAGAGGAGAAAAAACAACAACTGTACAAACAAGTCGAACCACACAAATATAGAATGACAAATAACATTTCCCTAGTAAAGTGTGTATGGCTGTATGTATGGCTGTATGTACGGCTGTGTGTATGGCTGTATGTATGGCTGTATGTATGGCTGTATGTATGGCTGTGTGTATGGCTGTGTGTATGGCTGTATGTATGGCTGTATGTATGGCTGTATGTATGGCTGTGTGTATGGCTGTATGTATGGCTGTATGTATGGCTGTATGTATGGCTGTATGTATGGCTGTATATATGGCCGTATATATGGCTGTAACGCTGTTTTCAATAGGCGCGCAAAATAAAACTTAACAGAAGTTAGCACTAATTGAGATTCCCTTGAATGTATGTTTTCGTAAGTAACTTTAGTAGATGGGAAGTTCAGGCATTGCCGTCGCCATTGTTTGGTGGGTTACTATATAGTAGTAAAATAATGGCATCTGTCAGTTTTCTGTTTGTAATATTTAATGCTTCCATCGCTAAATCGCAAAATTATTTTTTAAAAATAAAACAATGTTCATTATGTGACGCACGGCGATAAAATTTGTTTCAACAAAACAAAAACAAAAAAAACCAACAAAACATATCGAACTGATGTATTACTTAGTAAAATTTTTTTTTTTAATGAAACTACGACCATATTTGAATAATATCACAAAAGCGTATGTTTTTATCGGAACGTTTACACGCGCATATGGATGCATAACCCTGGAGCACTACTTCCAAACTCTCTGAAATGCTAATTAGCACTCTCCCATATTTTGACCTGCTCTTTTTTGTTGTTGTACAGTGCAGATTGCGTGCATCTACTACTTCCTTTCATCGCATTCACATCCCTAAACTGACGACTTGACTCGACAATACAAACTATGTTGTTACACTCGTGTGTTTGGTAACCACCTTTTCTCCACTATACTGTTATCCCGCTAAGCAAATAACAAGTAAGCCCAACATATGCCCATAACGTACCGTAATGTGTAATTCCACCGATGGTCTTTTCATACTTGCCCTTCACGCATTTAGCACATATTCCAAAAATCCATTGGGCACCACTATAAAGGTCCCCCGTTCACGACTAGCTGCTGTGGTACGCTGCTAAGTCAATCCGTTTACCAATCTTATCCTTGGTGTGATATGAACGTTCAATTAATACTGCACCGTGTTCTGTGACACCGCTGCTTTTAACAGAACGTCTGTAACAGTCTTAGACCCCCACCCCTCCCTTCCCCCCCCCCCCACCCTCTCTCAGTTCCCCCTTCCCTCTCTGTCTTTTTTTAACTGTAAAATTTTGACATGCATCGTGAATCATTGGATCTTTGGCGATCCGTAAAAACCGGTACCGCGGAAATAGGGTGGGGGTGATGGGGGTAAGAAAGGGGGTGGGGGAATTGTTGATCAATGTCATCCGACTCCGGATTCAATACAGAAGATAAAGTATCGGGAAAGTTTGGCGCCGTTCTCATTTGTTTTATCAGTGCAATGAATATAACGGTTTTCTTTTACTTCTGAACTGGACTAGGGAATGTTTTACGATTATTAGCCAGGTCAACCTTATATTTGTTTGTTTGTTGTTGTTTTTTTCCCCAAGTGTGGATTATGGGTTAGTGTAAGAGGATATGCTGGATTGTAGTACCATATTATGGGTTAGTGTAAGAGGGTATTCTGTATTGTAGTATACCATATTATGGGTTTGTGCGAGAGGTATGCTGGATTGTAGTACCATATTATGGGTTAGTGTGAGAGGATATGCTGGATTGTAGTACCATATTATGGGTTAGTGTGAGAGGGTACGCTGGATTGTAGTATCATTGGAATTGTGATTGGTGGAGTAGAACGTATTCGGTTTCAGCTTTATAACGAGGATTCTTCGACTGCAGATACCGTAGAGCAGTGCTACTAAAAGTGGTGGTCCGCGGACCGGTGCCGGTCCGTGTGCCATCATCCGCCGGTCCGCAGAAGTTTTCAAGAAAACTCATTTCGCTACCACGTCAGTACGAGAAAAATAGTGCACCGGTCCCTGGTGCAATGGAAAAAAATTCCTGCCGGTCCGCCATACAAAAAAGTTTGAGAAGCACTGCCGTAGAGTCTCTTAGTCGGAGATTCTCAAACGCCATGGACGCAATAGCAATGACCATTCTTTCTCAACATTTAGCATGAGAATGTCGGTAGAAATTGATGCAACTTTCACAACACCATTTTTTTTTTTTTTTTAAAAGATCCACGTAGTAAGTTTGTGATTGTTGTATTATACCGTTAAAGTCACATGGTTAAAGTCATACGGTTAACGTCATACCGTTAAAGTCAAATGATAATTTTATTGTCTGACGGTTGAGGTATGGCAGTTAGTCATACATTTTAAAACTGTTGGTAAATGAATTAAAATAATGTATTTGACTGCGAAATCCCAGTCTTCGGAAGTGAGCTCACCAGCAAATGTCAACGTCACACAACGTCACAAGTGAGCAAATGTCAACGTCACACAACGTCACAGGTGAGCTAATGTCAACGTCACACAAAGTCACAAGTGAGCAAATGTCAACGTCACAAGTGAGCTCATGAGTAAATGTCAAAGTCACAAGTGAGCTCATGATTAAATGTCAACGAACTCCTTGAATGACAACATTTGTCCACCTTTGATATAGACACATAGTGTCATATCTTTCGTACAAAAAAGTGTCCAATATCTCGTGGCAACATGTGTCCAACCTTGCATGAAGAAAGATTCAAGATTCCTGAATAATCATGTCATACTTTTCCAGGTGCCCGGTGTGACGCCCACCAAGTATGTCATCCTATTCCAGGTGCCCGGGTGACGCCCACCAAGTATGTCATCCTATTCCAGGTGCCCGGGTGACGCCCAACAAGTATGTCATCCTATTCCAGGTAGCCGGGTGACGCCCACCAAGCATGTCATCCTATTCCAGGTGCCCGGGTGACGCCCACCAAGTATGTCATCCTATTCCAGGTGCCCGGGTGACGCCCACCAAGCATGTCAGCTTATTCCAGGTCCACTTGTGTGACGCCCCCCCCCCCAAGTACGCCACTTTATTACAGGTACCCGGATGTCTTTCCAGGTAAGTTTACTTCGGGTATTGTTGACAAGATAAACACCTCACTGGTAAGGCAGGTGCACTTTCCCTGGTTAATGACGGTGAACATTTTTTTCGGCTTTCACTGGAAATGTTGAAAAGGATTCGATAAAGTTATCATTTAAAAAACGGTGCCATGTAAATAAACCAATGAGGTCACGTTGGTCTCATGGACATGCGCGAACCAGAAGGAAGTTATTTAGAGACACGGATCTATCTTTAAACTCGGGGATTTTTCAACCGGCCGATTTGTTCTATGTACGAAACTAGTAGGACATGCCAGGGTGGCTGAAAGGTTGGGTGGGTTGAAAGGAGGGAGTGGGTTGAAAGGAGGGAGTGGGTTGAAAGGAGGGAGTGGGTTGGAAGGAGGGAGTGGGTTGAAAGGAGGGAGTGGGTTGAAAGGAGGGAGTGGGTTGAAAGGAGGGAGTGGGTTGAAAGGAGGGAGTGGTTTGAAAGGAGGGAGTGGGTTGAAAGGAGGGAGTGGGTTGAAAGGAGGGAGTGGGTTGAAAGGAGGGAGTGGGTTGAAAGGAGGGAGTGGGTTGAAAGGAGGGAGTGGGTTGAAAGGAGGGAGTGGGTTGAAAGGAAGGAGTGGATTGAAAGGAGGGAGTGGGTTGAAAGGTGAGGATGCATTGAAAGGTAGGGGTGCATTGACAGGTGGGGTGCATATACAGGTGGAGTAGTTTGGAAAGTGGGGTGATGTGGGCTGAAAAGTGGACACCGCAGGAGAGGTGGATTGGAAGGAATAGCGATAATAGGTGAGCCTTCCTTCTACTTTTGCAACATTTGAAAATAAATATCTAATGTATACAAGTTATATTCATGAATGCCAGATGAACTATTGCCAGATGAACTATTGTTAACGGTGAACGAATGTGTCAGCATCACTTGTTTGCCCTTAAAACTGAAATATGAGCTACTTTACGAGTACTGGAAATTTGTAATAAAGCTTGAAAAGCCTGATGAACAAATCTCTAGTGACAGAATCTCTACAACTGCCATACTTGTAACTCTAGTGACAGAATCTCTACAGCTGCCATAAGTGTATCTACACTAAAACAATCTCTACAGCTGTCTTACTTGTATCTCTAGTGACAGAATCTCTACAGCTGCCTTACTTGTATTAAAACTAAAACAATCTCTACAGCTGCCATACTTGTTTCTCTACTGAAAGAATCTCTACTGCTGCCTTACTTGTACACAGAATGACAACTTTGTCTCATCATCTAATGATGGTACCCTGTGTAAACGGAGCATATAAGTCTTCTGGAATAGTAGAATGATTCAGCAAATAATGGAGTCTAAAGATCGGAGTCTCAAGACAAGAGTCTGAACACTAGGATCTCAAGACCGGAGTCTCAAGACCAGAGTCTGAACACTGGGATCTCAAGACCGGAGTCTCAAGACAAGAGTCTGAACACTTGGATCTCAAGACCGGAGTCTCAAGACAAGAGTCTGAACACTTGGATCTCAAGACCGGAGTCTCAAGACAAGAGTCTGAACACTAGGATCTCAAGACCGGAGTCTCAAGACCAGAGTCTGAACACTGGGATCTCAAGACCAGAGTCTGAACACTGGGATCTCAAGACCAGAGTCTGAACACTGGGATCTCAAGACCAGAGTCTCAAGACCAGAGTCTGAACACTGGGATCTCAAGACAAGAGTCTGAACACTGGGATCTCAAGACCAGATTCTCAAGATCAGAGTCTGAACACTGGGATCTCAAGACCAGAGTCTGAACACTGGGATCTCAAAACCAGAGTCTGAACACTGGGATCTCAAGACCAGAGTCTCAAGACCAGAGTCTGAACACTGGGATCATAAGACCAGAGTCTGAACACTGGGATCTCAAGACCGGAGTCTTAACACTGGGATCTCAAGACCAGAGTCTGAACACTGGGATCTCAAGACCAGAGTCTGAACACTGGGATCTCAAGACCAGAGTCTGAATACTGGGATCTCAAGACCAGAGTCTGAATACTGGGGTCTCAAGACCAGAGTCTCAAGATCAGAGTCTGAACACTGGGATCTCAAGACCAGAGTCTGAACACTGGGATCTCAAGACCGAAGTCTGAACACTGGGATCTCAAGACCGAAGTCTGAATACTGGGATCTCAAGACCAGAGTCTGAACACTGGGATCTCAAGACCAGAGTCTCAAGACCAGAGTCTGAATACTGGGATCTCAAGACCAGAGTCTGAACACTGGGATCTCAAGACCAGAGTTTGAACACTGGGATCTCAAGACCAGAGTCTCAAGACCAGAGTCTGAACACTGGGATCTCAAGACCAGAGTCTAAACACTGGGATCTCAAGACCAGAGTCTGAACACTGGGATCTCAAGACCAGAGTCTGAACACTGGGATCTCAAGACCTGGGTCTCAAGACCAGAGTCTCAAGACCGGAGTCTCAAGACCGGAGTCTCAAGACCGGAGTCTCAAGACTGGGGAATGAACACGGGAGTCTAAGACTGGAGTCTCAAGTTGGAGTCTCAAGAAACGAATTTATATAACATCTAATTCACGTTTAAATTTACTCCAAAAATGTTTCAATTAAAAAAAAAGTTTTTAAGCCCGTCAGCTAAAAACAACATATACTGTAACCAATAACGTGAAATAGTTACCTTGCCTACATATCAAAACCATAACGATGTGTTATCATGAAATCAGATTATAGATCTCTCACCCACCCCCTTTTCCCCCGGGTAATCCAACAGAGGAATAGAAGCGTGGATCGTATCTTGGAGCAATTTTAATAATACGTTATTACTGGGGATAAACCCAAGTGTCTGACTGGCTTCAGTATGCTATATAGAGCTCTTAATACCTCCGTCCCACACGAGCCCCCACACGGGCCTCAGTGCAGATGGACACAACGGTGTAGTTGTGGGCATGATAGTACTGAGTGCATCACAATGTCTAGATTTGTGGGCAAGATAGTACTGAGTGCATCACAATGTCTAGATTTGTGGGCAAGATAGTACTGAGTGCATCACAATTTCTAGATTTGTGAGCATGACAGTACTGAGTGCATCAAAATGTCTAGATTTGTGAGCATGAGCGCACTGAGTGCATCACAATGTCTAGTTGGAATAATAAATCCAGTGGAATGATTTTTTTGAGAAATACGAAAATGATAATAGTTAATTTCAGAATCTGAATCAGTTTCGTGTTTACAGTAAGTTATTTGGTGTTTCTGTTATTTTAGCTTCAGAGAGAGGGTTGTGGTTATTTGGTTGAGTGAGTGGAGAGAGAAAGAGGGGAGATGGAGGGAGGGAGAGGGAAAAGATAGGAAAGAGAGAGGGCATAGAAAGAGAGAGAGAGAGGGTGGGGAGAGGAAGGGGGTTGAAGGGAGAGCGAGGCGAAAGAGTGAGGAGAGAGAATGGGGTAGAGGGAGAGAGAGGGAGAGGGAAGAGAGAGAGGGTATAGAAAGAGAGGGGGAGAGAGAGCGGGGAGAGGGGGAGAGAGTGGGGAGAGAGTGGGGAGAGGAGGGGAGAGAGAGCGGGGAGAGGGAGGGGAGCGAGAAGGAGTGGGGAGAGAGAGGGAGTAGGGAGAGAGTGGGAGTGGGGAGAGAGATTGAAGGAGATACAGAAGGTGAGGAGAGGAAGAGAGGGGTGAGAGATAAAGAGAGGGAGGGGGATGGAGGGGAGAGTCAGGAGAAAGAGTGAGGAGAGAGAAAGGGGGAGATGGAGAGAGGGGGAGAGAGAGGAGACGGTGAGAGAGGAGGGAGGGGTGGGAAAGGGCGAGAGGAGCGAGAGCGGGAGAAAGAGAGGGAGAGGGAGGAGGGGGAGGTAGAGTGACGGATGGACGGGGAGAGAGAGGAGAGAGAGAGAGGGAGAGAGAGAGTCAGTCAATGCAAGAGTTAGTGTACTGTGGAGCGTACCGTAATAGAAGATGAACGCATAGAGTTATGTCTATCGCTCTGTGGAGCTTGCACACAGTATGAGAGGGAAGAATGGAGTTAAAGCTGTTAAAATCATTTACTAACGTATTCTCTATCTTAATCAAATGTGATTTGTCTAAAAGAAAAGTTTTCCTTTGTAAATAAATCCCTCCAAGAGCCAATCCTTCAACTCAAAGTCACCGTGCCCACCCCGCAAATAAAACTAAACAATGGGTTCACGCCATACTCCTGGTAATAACTACCCCTACCTATACACGTATAGTAAACCCATTAACTACTACAGTATCAACACAATAAAAGACAAATACCCCAACTACCAGTACTTCTACGTGGTTAGTGTACCAGTGCATTATTGAAACCAAAGAAAAAGGAGGTCAGGGTGGCTTTATGAAAGATTTATATCACCATAAACGGAAGTCTGAAGTCTTTCACTCCAACTGCCCCCCCCCCCCCCCCCCACATATCCAACCTTCCTTTTTTCTGTACATGGGTGAGCCTTCTGTTTTAAGATTTGCCTTAACATTAAAACATACGGTATTCTTACAATAGCCAAAAAGGTAGCTCCCTCTGCCAGAAGACGTCCAATCCGTTACTAGGCCAAGTATGCAAATCACGCAGCGTATTTATCCAATCGGAGTGCCAGAGAGACAGTGTTATTTCTGCAGGCGTCATTGCACCGTTATAGGTCAACATTTTTTTTTCTCAGGTGTTATTTTCAAAATCCATAATACATTAATCGCCGATAGGTCACGGGTATACTCAACGGATACACGCAAACAGGGCAAGGGGAAACAGAGCTCCAGACCGGCACCGGATTATTGCAACCTGGTCAAACTCAGAATAATTCTATTGCTGACCAGTTGGGGTTGGGGGGGGGGGAAGAGAAGAAAACGACTTGTCTTTCAATTATTTAAGCGTTGACACGTCATCAAAGATTGCCGTATATTTAGTCCAGAGTTATAATCTATTCATTTAAGTGGCATGGATTTAAAAAAAATAAATTAATAAACAGGAAATTGAAATGACGAATTTTTTTTTTTTAGTTGATGTCTTTTTCTTTTTTGCATACTGTGAATTTTTGGACTTGGCGGCCAGATTTCTTTTCTTTCTGCAGCTTTTTTGGCATCGATCTATTTTTTATTATGATGAGTGCTATTCTCTTAGCCAAACTTAATCTGAAATGAGGGGTTGAGGAAAAGGTGACCAATCACCATGCTGCGTTGATGATGAACTTGTGTACCTGAAATTTTGGAGTCGGAGTAAAATTGAAAGTAAATCGATACAACGGGTAATGGTGATCCAGATCTCTGTCAAAGACAAGGGGGGGGGGGGGGCAATACTATCAATAAAGCCAGGTGTTTGGTAGTAGTCAAGATTTTCCTTTTTTAGTGCTTGTTTACTGTTGTGAATACGATCAACATGATGGCTGAGTGACTAAAGGATGTTCCATTGTTCATTGATACGATCAACATGATGGCTGAGTGACTACAGGATGTTCCATTGTTCATTGATGAGAGGGATTTATGGGTAGGGAGCAGTGGAAGTGGACAATTATTTTATTTTTTTTTGGGGGGGAGGAGGATAATGTGTGTATATAGGGAAGGTGGAGGAAATGGGTCAAGAAGATTAGTGGAGAAGTGGGGGGAGGGGCGAAAGTGTAGGGAACCGCTAGATTGAAATGTCGTCTTAACGTTTTAGACCAGTGGTCGGAAATCGCAGCTCGCGAGCCGCATGCGGCTCTTTAGTGACCTTAGTGCGACTCGACCAGTCGGCCACAAATCGGCTTTGACTCAGAAAAAGCGTGGTTCTTGACAGGTTCTCGAAAAGAAATTTGGCTCTCATTTTTTTTTTTTTTTAAATCGTCCTGTTGCTGATTCGTGGCTCTTTTGAGTAATGACTTTATCGACCACTGGTTTAAACTAAATGCTTGCCTTGAACCAAGATTTTTTTTAAAAAAATATTCAGGAAAATATTGTTACATATATTTAAAAAATAAACATAAATAAATTGTGCACTATAAAAATATGCATGATTTATGACCTCACTCAAAACACGTACATTTTAAGGATGCTCCACATCGTTGAGGTGCAAAAAAAAAAAAAAAAAAAAAAAAAAAAAAAAAAATTTGAATTGTAAAATGTAAACATTTTCGGGGAAAGCTTACACGGGACAAAATGGTACAAGGGACAAAATGGTACACGGGACAAAATGGTAATCATGCTTCAAAAGTTCAGCTGAAATATGATGGCAATAAAAGCAGCTGATTCAACGATGACGTCGGTAAGGAATTTCAAGGTGGGCTTTTTTAAATGAATCAAACCAAGAACAATGTATAGTAATGACGCACAGGGCACAACAAAGGAATAAACAAGTCCACAGGGCACAACAAAGGAATAAACAAGTCCACAGGGCACAACAAAGGAATAAACAAGTCCACAGGGCACAACAAAGGAATAAACAAGTCCACAGGGCACAACAAAGGAATAAACAAGTCCACAGGGCACAACAAAGGAATAAACAAGTCCACAGGGCACAACAAAGGAATAAACAAGTCCACAGGGCATAACAAAGGAATAAACAAGTCCACAGGGCACAACAAAGGAATAAACAAGTCCATGGACCAAGTTCATTTATTATCGCACTCAACTTACATTAAACTTGGTGGGTACTACTTTCAACCAACTTTCAACCAACAACACACATTTCCCTGTCAACGCAGGCCAGCGGTTCATATCATGACGTTTTTTTATAGCTACTATTAACCCCACTCCCTACTCTTTAATCTAAGGCCACGACCCCCACACCGCCCCCACTCCCCACACACAGAGAGTCTTTACCCCCCTTACACCGACAATTATCAGACTTTCTGGTGTGATCCTGTCAATAGATTGGCTGTCTTGTACAGGGTGTGTTCTGTCTTGTACAGAGTGTATGCTGTCTTGTACAGGGTGTATGCTGTCTTGTACAGGGTGTATGCAGCCCTCGTAACCACTGATCAAGATATAATTTATACATAAGTATTGTGTCTGTTAATTTCTCGCTCTATCTCTTTCTATGTATATATATAGACACTTAAATGTATATGTGTGTCTGTGTTAATGTATCTATATCCATGGCTATGGTAAGGCTGTGAAACTGTAAACGTCAATAAATCGAAAGGTGACAATGCGACTGTCTGCTGATCAAATAATAATTCCCTAGGTATGTAATGTATGTTATGGCTGTATGTATTTCATTAACGTATTCACAGTTGATATCAACAAAGTAAGTAGTGGTAATCCGGAGTAAGAGTGACCCCCCCCCCACGACCCCCCACCCCCTAATCCCAAGAGTAGAGTTATGCTTGTAGAAGACATCCGATAACTTAAGCCACTATTATACTCATATACCTTCCATTGGCAGCTGTTGATAGATTTCTAAAAGACATAAACATTCCATTGAAAGCTGTTAATATATTTCTAGTTTACAAAAACCTTACGCTGATCTGCGTTGATGCATTTCTAGTTTGTGTGTAGTCAGTTCAATGATACGTCGTGTCAAAATATTCTATTACAGCGACCCTCCTTGAGTTCGCCTCAACACACAAATCATTTTTTTTATAAATTTTATTTAAATTTAATCTCTCTCAAAGACCAATTCTCCCATTCTCTCAAATATCTGGCACTGCAAGGGTACGCATGAATGCACAAACTTAATGAAAACCGCATAACACGACACGGTTCCAGCCATGCAGCACGTAGGGGGACAGCAACACTACGGCCGTCTGCCGCTTAGAAACCGTTATGTTAAACCAGCGGTTCTCAACCCGTGGGTCGCGACCCCTTGTGAGGTCGCGCGACCCTTTCCCAGGGGTCGCCTAAGATCATCTGAAAACACATATACTCTACAGTTATGCAGTAGAAAAAAAATAATTTTATGGCTGGGGGTTGCCACAGCATGAGGAACTGCATTAAAGGGTCGCGGCATTAATAAGGTTGAGAACCATTGTGTTAAACCGTTATTTCTTTACTATAAAGAATATTTTTTTTTTAAAAAGAGAGTGCGGGTTGCATGCAGTATTTATACGTCAACACTTGACAAGCTCTGCTTTTAAATGAAAAGAGGAGGGGTGAGGTTTGTGTGTGTGGGGGGGGGGTCTGGTGATAACGCATGGATTGTGGAGGGGATATTTAAATAACTTGGGGGTGTATGGGGGAAGGGAGGTTAATGTGTGAGTGTGGGGGGGGGGACTAAGTTTAGGACTGTTCAACTGATGACGAGAAACAGCCCTACATGGGCGGACACAGACAAATAACAAGAGAGAGAGACACGGTGCAATGAAGCTGACAAGGTTGATGGTTGTTCTCATACCAATCACTGGATTATAATCATATCATATCGTATG
This sequence comes from Omphiscola glabra, assembly GCA_964017045.1. Taxonomy (NCBI): domain Eukaryota; kingdom Metazoa; phylum Mollusca; class Gastropoda; family Lymnaeidae; genus Omphiscola; species Omphiscola glabra. The sequence goes on from OZ024807.1 coordinate 17,113,065, forward strand.
CCATTATATTCCCCTCACACTCGATTTTGTTCCATCACATCCCATTATATTCCAATCATAGTGATTTATTTCCAACATGTCCCATTGAATCATATCCTATTATATGCCATGGTATTCCATTATATTCCATCATACCCCATTATTTTCCATCATATACCATTATTTTGCATCATATCCCATTGTATTCCATTATATTCCATCATATCCCATTATATCCATCACGCGTGAAAAAAACAGAGTAAGCATGTGTTTTTGTTCGGGGCCGCTACCTCCCCACCTACCCCCACACACACATAAACGCCTTTGTTGATTCCGTCAGTGCACTTGTGTTAAAAGTATTTTTAAATGACTAAACATGGACATCATAAAACAGTATGCGGAAGGATGCATCATTTACGGGGGGGGGGGGTATGTTAGGGGGTGTAAACGAACCCATTTTTAACCTTGACAGTGGTTGACAAATTGTTTTGTTACGGTAAAGCTATTGTTATTTGTGGATGCCCAGGCGTGATGCTCAGAAAAACCCGTCAGGCGTGATGGTCAGAAAAACCCCTCAGGGATGATGGTCAGAAAAACCCCTCAGGCGTGATGGTCAGAAAAACCCCTCAGGGATGATGGTCAGAAAAACCCCTCAGGCGTGATGGTCAGAAAAAAAACCCATGAGTGATGGTCAGAAAAACCCACAAGGATGATGATCCGAAAAGCCCCAGGGATGATGATCCGACAAGCCCCAGGGATGATGGTCAGAAAAGCCCCAGGGATGATGGTCAGAAATATACGGTATATCTATTCCCTGAAATTTTTGCATTCTTTAAATTGAAAAAAATTGCGCTTATGAATTTTAAAAAAAGGAAAAGATATTAGCTCATATAAATTAATGATGGCTCTGCAATGTCATACTACGGTCTATATCTTCTATATCAGTATTAACTACTGTCTTTATCCTCTATATCGGTGTCTCCTACTGTCTATATCAACTATATCGGTGTCTCCTACTGTGTATATCCTCTATATCGGTGTCTCCTATTGTCTATATCAACTATATCGATGTCTCCTAATGTCTATATCGACTATATCGATGTCTCCTACTGTCTATATCCTCTATATCGTTGTCTCCTGTCTATATCTTCTATATCAGTGTCTCCTATTGTATGCCTTTATCATCTATATCTGTTTCTCCCACGTCGTACATAATTAGGGTGTCTCCTACTGTCTATAGCCTCTATATCGGTGTCTCCTACTGTCTATAGCCTATATATCGGTGTCTCTTACTGTCTATATTCTCTATATCGATGTCTCCTACTGTCTATAGCCTCTATATCGGTGTCTCCTACTGTCTATAGCCTCTATATCGGTGTCTCATCCTTGTCACCTAATTATCAAGATAAGATATCCTCTCCACCCACTCCCAATAAAATATTATGTCTCCTTATAGCTGCAGTCCCTGGTTCAATTAACTTGTAACGACACTTAAGCATCAGATTTCTACGGTCAACTTATTGCTGCTATTTAGAGCGTAGCATCCTGGTGTTGACACTTTGATATGGTTCACCACTTTGCTTTTTAGGTTTTGGCTATTACTTCTTTAATTATTTTCTTACTTGGCATCGCCATGATTGTTGGTAGTTTTTTTTTGAGTTGAATAAAATGTGTCTTATAAAATTTAACAGTAACGAAAGGGAAGCAGAAGAGAAAAAAAAAGAGGGGGGGGGGGTGGTGTCAACCCTGGGTGGTACGTTCTTCCTTTATATGGAGGGGGTGGTATTTTTCGCCAACGGCAGAGTTTTTTTTCCCGGAAGGGGGCTCAACAACAAAAGATGCTTTTAAAACCACTGCCGCAGTTTACCACAGTAGGCATATACAAGGTTGAATTCAAGCAACATGTCATGGCAAGTCACAACAATGGGCACATACAAGACTGAAATATACAAGACTGACATCATGCAACAATTTAATGACATGTCAAGTTTTTTGATATCGAAAGACACTTTAATCCGAATGGGAAAAGTATGGTTATTGCAGTAGTTCCCTTGGTCCATGTCGGGTTATTGCAGTAGTTCCCTTGCCCATGTCTGGTTATAGCAGCAGTTCCCTTGCCCATGTCTGGTTATTGCAGTAGTTCCCTTGCCCATGTCTGGTTATAGCAGCAGTTCCCTTGCCCATGTCTAGTTATTGCAGTAGTTCCCTTGCCCATGTCTGGATATTGCAGCAGTTCGCCTTGCCCATGTCTAGTTATTGCAGTAGTTCCCTTGCCCATGTCTGGTTATTTCAGTGGTTCCCTTGCCCATGTCTAGTTATTGCAGTAGTTCCCTTGCCCATGTCTGGTTATTGCAGCAGTTCCCTTGCCCATGTCTAGTTATTGCAGTAGTTCCCTTGCCCATGTCTGGTTATTGCAGTGGTTCCCTTGCCCATTCCTGGTTATTGCAGCAGTACCCTTGCCCATGCCTGGTTATTGCAGCAGTTCCCTTGCTCATGTCTGGTTATTGCAGTGGTTGCCTTGCCCATGTCAGGTTATTGCAGTAGTTCACTTGCCCATGTCGGGTTATTGCAGTAGTTCCCTTGCCCATGTCTGGTTATTGAAGTAGTTCGCCTTGCCCATGTCTTGGATCACGTCAAGTCAAACTAACTCTCTCCTTCACTATAACGGTTGAGATTAAAGTCATACCACTCAATGAGTACACCAATAACATTGAACTCAAACCAGTAACATTAGACATCAACCAATGACATTGGACAAACCGGTAACACTCGGTATCAACCAATAACATTGGAAGTAAACAAGTCTTAGTATCGTTGGATTTGAGCCGGTAAAATTGACGAAAGATTTCTAGGACGAAATTATTGAAAAATCAAACAAGCTTTTATTTCTGTTTGGTTTTTTTGGGGGGAGGGTGGAGGTGTGTCTTTCATGATCATATCACGAGTCCCTTGCGTGCCTGTGGTTCTCAAGTTGGGAAACCCTGGCTTACTTTCTACTGTTCAACATTTTGCTCTACTGCAGCGGTTCTCAACCTGTTGGTCGCGACCCCTTTGGGGGTCGAATGACCCTTTCCCAGGGGTCGCTTAAGACCATCGGAAAACACATATACGATATAAGTTATGAAGTAGCAACGAAAAAAAAATGTGTTTGGGGGTCGCCACAACATGAGGAACTGTATTAAAGGGTCGCGGCATTAGAAAGGTTGAGAACCGCTGCTCTACTGTGTTGAATAGTCTTCATATCAAGTTCCCCCAAAGGTCAAGTTCCCCCAAAGCGTCAGAATTCAGGCGTTTGGAGCAGTTACCGGCAATATTTTTGAATGTACAAAACTGATAAGACGTCAAGAAATTTCCCAATATGTGCCCATCCCCTCACCCCAAAACCAAAACGTACTTCCAGCACAAAAAAAAAACAATTCTTCATTCAAATCAACAATGCGCCATTTAGAAACATTCAATTATAGTGCACCTTCAATACTTCTTCCTGTCTTATCTTGAGCCGTCAACGTGACTTCGTCCCTAGGTGGGTCTTTATGAGTTCTTACTCATGGCTGGTCTGTACAGAAAACATTAGAACCACCAGAGTATGGGGTGGTCTGCATAGAAAACATTAGAACCACCGGAGTATTCAAACATAAAACTTGAGAAAGTATCGCAAGCTAAAATAAGTCAACTGTGACAATATGTTATACACAGCTGTGTCAACAAAATACATCATACTAAACTGTGTCAACAAAATATGTCATACTCAACTGTGTCAACAAAATGTCATACTCAAATGTGTCAACAAAATATGACATACTCATCTGTGTCAACAAAATATGTCATACTCAACTGTGTCAAAAAAATTGTTATACTCCACTGTGTCAACAGAATGATAGGACCCTATGATTCAGTAAAAAAACACAAACTCCTCAGTTTTGCAATAAAATCGGCTATCATTGCATTCTATTGAAAATATCTTAATAACATTAAACAATTATAAACCTGTTTTGTACGCAACCCACCAAGACACTACGATATTGGAAACAGCCGTGTCTCATCAGTCATCTGATTATCAGTCTCAACAGCCATTTCGAATATGTAAAATCTGAACTAAACATTGGGATAGCGAACGTTCCATTTACTCCCAATTCATGTTCCATTTACCCCTAATTCATGACTATTATGCAGCAGATATAATATATGTTTATTCTCGGGGCATCCCGTCCTATGGTAGGTGAAGTGCAGCAGCTAATTAGCGGCCAAAGAAGCTGTTGACAGGAGCTCGGAGCTACTGATTGCCATCTCTGAGACGAAGCTCTAACCAACCAAGTCTGTCGTTTTCATCTAATACCGCGGCTGACAAGAGATTAGCGTATGCATCAATAGGTTGATATGACACTCGTAAATAATATTTTAAAAAATCATTTAGCTGATGGGATGCTTCTCACAAGGAAGCCTCCACTGCAAAACTAGGGAACTATGGCTTTTATAGCATTGGGGGGTCATGAAAAATAAATAAAATGTTTTTGCGGATTAAATACCGGTATCTATATTATAAAAACGGGGCGGAACAACTGTAATGAAAATATATCTTTATTTAGTATTTGAAAAGGCAGCGGATGAGAGTGATTAACTCCATGTTGGCTTGACCCGTCGTGAGCATGCGCAGTCTGCCCGAGATGTAAAGCTGTTGTATTGATATATATTTTTTGCGATCGTGATTTATAACACTAAAATATTGTGCTGGATACACAAGGCAAATTATATTAAAATATGGCATAAGAAAATGTAACAATGGCTTGTAAAAATAGTTTATAATTAAAAAAACAAAAACATTGAAAAATGTTTTTAAAGGTATTCTTAAAAAGCACGTGAAAATGGTAAAAAAAAAAAGGGCAGGCACAAAATAATTTTTTTTCTTCAAAAAATGAAACGAGGAATTTTAAAACTGCGATAGTATTGAGTTGACTCTTACATCAACAACTCTCAATACTCCATCAGCAAATCAATCCCCCACCAACAACTCAACCGTTAACCAGCAACTCAATTTTCCATCCTCCATCAATAACTTAATACTCCACCAACAAGGCAATTATCCACCAAAAAACGCAATCCTCCGCCAAAAAACGCAATGCTCCATCAACAACTCAATACTCCACCAAAAAACGCAATCATCCACCAACAACTCAATACTCCAACAACAACGCAATCCTCCACCAACAACGCAATCCTCCACCAACAACGCAATTCTCCACCAACTCCATCACCAATAAAAGTAAGCCAGTTTTTTTGTTTTTTTGTGCTTTTGTTTCTATTTGTTAGTTATTTTTTAGTTAGGGCGGGGGTGGGAAGAAAGCGCAGACTGTCACAAATGCATAAACGTCGTATGTGCCAGTGCTTTCCCCTGATCAGGTGCTGAATTGATTTTCCGCCCGGCAATTATGATAATCATTTGACACTCTGATTAGATTTCCCCTCCACGGAACTTCCCACGTTCAACTGAGAGTTCGGGATGGTGCGAACCAGACGCGCAGCATTCTACCAAAACCCGTTTCAGGGCATTCCGACTAGAGTTGCCATGAAAGAAGGGGACAACATCACCAGCACCGTATACAAATTTGAAGGTGTCAGAAGTTTTTAACAGTAAACACAGAAAACACTGCAGTGAATGTTACTACAGACTTGGTTGCCACGAGAAAGGACACAGCGGATATAGATCAGGGATTCTCAATTTCTTATTGATCCTAGCTGGTCTTCAATGAAGCATTATTTATGGATATTTCGACGGGTCTTAAAGAATCTAGATAAAATAGGTCACCGAACAAGTGAAACCAAAACTTTTTAAAAAATTAACAGAAACCTGGATTTGTATTTGTACGGTCTATCTTCTCTCCCTCCCTCTATCTCTCTCCCTCCCTCTATCTCTCTCTCTCCGTCTATCTTCTCTATCTCTCTCCCTTCTTCATACGCGAGTGCTATATAACAACACAGACACATACGTCACAGAAACATACAACACAGATACATACATCACAGACACATACACCACCTATACATGCATCACAAAGTTGTTTTATGCATGTTAACCCCGTTATCTTCGTAGGCGATGTCTGTTTTACCTACACGTGCCCCGGTGCACGATGGGACCACGCCATGAATGAGAGATACGCTTGTGAATGAACCCGAGACATGAATGAGACAGCAGTGGATATATCCACGTACTTGTCCTTATGATACGTAAAACCATGAATGGATCGCTGTTGTGGTAAGAAAAGGCGTAAAGGGGGGGGGGTGGTGACAAGATAGCTAAAGTTATCCCGTTAAGGCTGCGTAAAGTGGCAAAGAGGGGGTGGGGGGTGGAGGGGTTGTGACAAGATAGCTAAAGTTATCCCGTTAAGGCTGCGTAAAGTGGCAGGGGAAAAGCGAGGGTTGAAGATAGAGATAGTTTCGAATGCCTCTGTGCTGTGGCTTCAACTTTAAACTGACCTGGGAGGGTGGGGGAGGAGGGGAGAAAAGGGGGAGGGGGTATGTGGACTCGTCAAACGTTATAATTCAGTGGAATGGATGGTGGAGGGGGAGGCTGGGTGGAGGGGGAGGCTGGGCGGGAGGGAGGGAACTTGTGGCAAAACCAGAAACAGGGGTTTCTCAAAATTGTGTATACAGGGCATAGGGACCTCTTTCTGCTTCTCTTCAAAATTATGGACCTGAAGTTTATTGCACAAAATCGATGGGGTTCAAATGTCACCCCTTTTAAATCAACTCCTCACATTAACTTATTTGGAAGTAGTCTTGTTTGGGACATTACACCTCTATATTATTATCTAGAAGAAGACAATAGCCGTTGGTGTGCATGGTGTACGTTGGGCGTCTCGGTTCAACTTGTCACCAACGGGATCAGCACGCATAAGATTTGTTTAGATTTTCCAGCAAGTCCTCCCGCCGACTCCTGAAATCTCTCCGTCCAAACTAACTCTCCTCAAACCAACCCTCCCAACCCACTCTCCCCACCAACCCCCCCCCAACCCCCCCCCCCCCCCAACCTTCTCGGTCGGCTACTTTGGGGACACATAAACCCCGTTCATTGTTTCAACGTGCACCAATCAGAAGCTACAAGTGGTGGCCTTTGTGTCACCACCAACAAAGACTCCGGCGTTAACCGGGAAAGGACAGAGTCGGGACATATTTACTGGACCATTTTTAACGTCCTCCAATTCAGCGTCGGCACATGACGCAGCCCCACTACTCCCGATGTATCGTCCCCATCTGATAACTGTTAAATTCGCCCATGAAATCAAGCGTCGTGTTTGACTCTTGACGCATTGTCCATGACTCGAACATGGGATGCCGCAAAGTTGTTGTCTCTCAAATACTTTTTTTAATGAAAACCACACACATAGGACAGGATAGACCAGTGTTCAGCAAACTCATTAGTCAAAAGAGCCAAAAACCAGCGCAGGGCGATTTTCTAAAAAAAAATTGAGAGCCAAATTTCTTTTCAAGAACCTGTCAAGAACCATGTTTTTCGGAGACAAACCCTCTTTGTGGCCGATGGGCCTAGCGGCACTCAATTCGCTAAAGCGCCGAAAGCCGTTCGCAAGCCGCGATTTGCCGACCACTGGGATAGACTTATACACATATTGGTTTGACTAGAACACCACACATATTGAATATATAGGAATTGAAACCAATAAGAGAGAAAGTTATTGTATCTTAGAAGACCTAACAACCCCCCAAAAAAGCCTTAATCTTGTAAAACTAGCATTGGCTGTTTAGTTAGCATTGACTGTTTAGCTAGCATTGGCTGTTTAGCTAGCATTGGCTGTTTAGCTAGCGTTGGCTGTTTAGATAGCAATGACGGCTCTTCGAGGATTGATGGCTCTCGACGATCTGATTTGGTCTCCATTGATGATTTAAAGAAAGTCAAAGTTCGTCAAAAATTCTAATTGAATCTGCACGTTTCATTTCTTTGTTTGTTTATTTTATGCTGATTATTAAGACTCGGATTTAACCCACATTATTTACGAATAGGGCGAAACAGATTTTTATTGAAGTTCCATTGCCTCCCCACGCCCCCCCCCCCCCAAAAAAAAACCGGTCATTGTGGATTCTCAGTACTGGTATCAAAACCTGTACACGCCACTCCCCCCCTCCTCAGTACTGGTATCAAAGTCTGTAATCCATCACAGTTTGCCAACTGGGTACGGCCGTGATTATTCTCTTGTCTTCATCACGTTCTCAGCAACCCACCTGCCCTGGGTGGGGCGTCCCCCCTCCCCTTCACGGGGTGTCGGGGCGCCCGTCGGTAGAACCGTGTCCAAACAAGGTGTTTGCCAACTGCTTTATGCGTTACTGCACAAACTGATACAGTCATGTTAAACAAGAACAGACATGGGGTACACAAGAACACAAGACGAAACATGTGGTCCAGTAATTTTTTTATAAAAGTACCCAAAAAATGGCGTAACTGACAGGATGTATAGTGGTGACTACCATCTTTGATTGACAGGATGTATAGTCGTGACTACCATCTTGGATTGACAGGATGCATAGTCGTGACTACCATCTTTGATTGACAGTTCTGAAAAAGTGTTTAAAGAAAATGATTTCAAAGACAAAATTTCTTTTATCCAGCAATCCGTTCTTTAATATACCGTTTTGTCTGAGATACTTCGTGTCACAATTAATGCTTTGTGACAGACTCTGATGAGCGCATCGTACTTTGCTAGACCTTCCTAATGTAACTACCGGCACTGTCCCGCAGCCTTGTTGCTACTTTTTTTAAAAATATCATCTATTAGAACAAGGTACCAGTAGTAACGTTGCTATTTGGAAATATCATGTATTTGGTCATTAAATATTTCTATTTCAAGGTACCAATAGCATTATTGCTTTTTGGAAATATCATGTATAATGTCATTACAGATTTCTATTTCAAGGTACCAATATCATTGTTGCTTTTTGGAAATATCATGTATAATGTCATTACAGATTTCTATTTCAAGGTACCAATAGCATTGTTGCTTTTTGGAAATATAATAGCATTGTTGCTTTTTGGAAATATCATCTATTACGTCAGAAAAAACCCTTTAATTTTGTGTTCGATTGGTGGGTGGGGTGGTGGTGGTGGTGGTTGGGGGTAATAGAGAGGGCAGTCTACGTGACCAGAATGAGTGTATCAGTAAAGGTCTTTCTAAGCCGGTAGCCTTGCAAACTCCCTTCACGGAAATAGTGAATAAGACATCATAACAAACGCAAGAGGGTTTTGTGAATGTGAACAGGACTGTGGGGCGGAGTAACAAGAGTAAAAAGTAAGTGTCGCTGAAGTGCACACATACATTACAGAGCTTAATGATTATTTTAGTGAAAGATGATAATGGACACAAGACAAACGGATGACGTCATTACATACCTATGAGCAGCCGATGGCAGGGATCAACTTTGGTTTTTTTTTTTTTTAAAGTAGTAAAATTCTGGATGAATAAGTGTTTTTTTTTAACATAGTGGGTGGAGGTTTGGAGGAAGGAAGAAAAAAAGGGGGGGGGGTGGTGAAATGGTATGTCTTTCGTTTAAAGTGAATTTTGTGTCTACCTATACCCTTCTGAAGTGGCAGTCACGTCTATGTGTGTCCGATGTGTGAAGCGGTGACGGTGTTTATGTGTGTCTGTTTGAAATGGTATTGGTGTGTGTCCGTTGTTAATGAAGAGGCATTGGTGTCCCGGTGTGTCCGTTGAAAATAGCAGTGGTAACTTTGTGTCTATTTTAATTAGCAGTGGTGTCTCCGAACCTTAAAACAAGTCTAAATTCATCCGCTAGTGGAGTGAGCCATTCACCACTTTCTTGGCCACCGCTACTCAAGTTAATTATTCCACCTTTTTGGCCATAACCTATTCCAAATAATTAAGCCACCGTTTTTGGCCACCCATCGGTCTCCCACGTTGCGTATAATTTTGATGTAGTGTCCGTCAGTCCACTCAGATATGAACATAGGAAATGGACCTGACATTGATGTACTATATGGTGTGTTCCAGTTGAAATTCAGGTAATATCAGTTGTGACTTGTGTTAACGGGACATAAAGAAGGGAAATGAATGGCAGAGATGAACATTGGTAGATGACATTGAGACGAAAATTGGTACATGACATTGAGATGACATTGGTAGATGACATTGATATGACATTGGTAGATGACATTGAGATGAACATTGGTAGATGACATTGAGACGAAAATTGGTACATGACATTGAGATGACATTGGTAAATGACATTGAGATGACATTGGTACATGACATTGAGATGAACATTGGTAGATGACATTGAGACGAAAATTGGTAGATGACATTGAGATGAACATTGGTAGATGACACTGAGACGAAAATCGGTAGATGACACTGAGATGAACATCGGTAGACGACATTGAAATGAACATTGAGATGAACATCGGTTAAAGGCATTGGTATCCAGAGGGTATCCATAATATAATGCAACCCTAAGCTGGTATTGTTGTTGTTTTTTCTCCATGCAAATTTTTAGGAATGCTTAGAGACGTGACAGTGGCCGTGAAATATGAAAACAAAAAATATACACTGTTGACATGGAGTGAAACACTTACCACGTCGCATTTAGTTAGCGGGCGATTGTAATACTTCTTCATGTTGGAAGAGTAATGGGGCCTAATCCATGTCACATGTTTTTTTGTTTGTTTGTTTTTTTTTGGTGTGTGTGTGGGGGGGGGGGAGGGAGTGGAGAGAGAGAGAGAACTATTTTAATATTTTAATGTCCAACCCGTTTTACACCGCATATTTATTCCATAATTTTTAAATTCCTATTTCCGTAAAGCAAAATAAAATATTAAGCACATGTTAGTATCTTTGAAAATCTCACTTGGCGCAGTTATCGGGAATGGTATTTTGCGCGCTATTGAACTCACTATTACGTCGCTCTCACTGTCACGCCTAGAGAATTGTGTTCATTGACTCTATTCATTACGTTTATTGTAATAAACAAATCTTAATTCACCGATGCTTTTGTGTTGAATTTCGTTTGCGCATTATTGAAACTGGTGGAATTTATTTTTTAAAAATTAAAGATGTATTCTTTAAATTATTTTTATATTTATTTCAAAAGAATAATTTTTAATCCATCCGGAAAAAAAAGGGGGAGGGGGGTGAAGGAAAGATTTTAAATCGAAAGGGGAGTGGGCTGCAAAAAAACAAAGTTTTAGAACTAAGAATCCATGCATAAAATGGTCTTTGCTGCCGTTTTAGATCTGATCGCCCCTGCTGTAGTGACCAAGTGTGCTGAGCTTAACACACCAAGTGGGGTCGGTGATGAAAGCATTAAACTTTTGTTTAAGCCACTGGGTCTTAAAGTACTGGCTTAAATTATTGATTTCATATCCATCACCGTAGTTTTAAAAGCCGCGTCCCGTGCGCATTTTTGTACTCATGTTCAACGCGTGATTTTTTTTCTTCATTTTTAAAAATTTCTTTGTATGATGCACATATTTTACTTAATTATTGAATATATACCATGGTGCGCACTTTGAGAATCTGCTGAAAGTGTCTTTGTTGCGCACTTTGCGAATCTGCTGAAAAAGTCTTGGAGCGCACTTTGTGAATCTGTTGAAAGTGTCGTTTTGTGTGCACTTTGCGAATCTGCTGAAAAAGTCTTTGGTGCGCACTTTGCGAATCTGCTGAAAGTGTTGCGCACTTTGCGAATCTGCTGAAAGTGTTGCGCACTTTGCGAATCTGCTGAAAGTGTATTGGGTGCGCACTTTGCGAATCTGCTGAAAATGTCTTGGGTGCGCACTTTGCGAATCTGCTGAGTGTCTTGGCTTCTCACTTTGAGAATCTGCTGAAAGTGTCTTGGCTTCTCACTTTGCGAATCTGCTCAAAGAGTCTTTAGTGCGAACTTTGAAGTTCTGATTCAAGTAATATTGTTGTACTGAAGTTCTGTCATTCTCAACGTGTCATCAATCATTAATGATGTCCAACATATAAAAACGATTAAAGATTTTTAAGGTGGTCCGGAGGGGGGTAAAAAAGTGGGTGGTGGTGGGTTAAATGATAAAATTCTGAGGGTGACAACGAAACATTATTATTAATTAAACCAAATATCTAAAATGCTTCCGTGGAATATATGTGGTGTTTTCAGGAAATAGAATCTTTTCTGCATTAAATTAAATTTCAACAATGATGTGATGAGGAATCCATACCACACGACCACATGACTTTTTAATACCACTATATGGGTACATTGTTCTGTACTACCACCAAAGATGTACATGACTCTACAATACCAACAAATGTGTACATGACTCCACAATACCAACACATGTGTACATCAATATACACAATACCAATAAAGGTGTACATGACTCCATAATACCAACAAATGTGTACATGACTCCACAATACCGACAACCCGGGTTGTTTATAGTCACTGCATCGCTCAACTACAGCGGCCTTGACATAACTGACCCTGTGACCCAGTGTGACTAACCCAGATTTTTACTGAGCTGCACCCCATAAAAGCAGGCTCGTGGAGCATATCTACCTGGCCCCCTGGATTAACGCGCCGTGCGTTTTGACATATATAAGTACATAAGAAATGTTCATGACTGAAGTCTTGCAACCTAATTTCTTTTTAATTGCATAAAAATGTTCATTTTATTTCGGAGAGAACATTTTTTTAAGGAGAGCGGTGGCGGGTTGAAAAAAAAAAGGGGGGGGGGGGGGAGTATGGTGTCACACGAAAAAGAACCCAACACATTTATTTAAGCTCATTTAATGCTAATAAAAATATGTTTACTAAAAAGTGGATTTGCCGGATGCGCCTGTCTATTTCAGTTTTTTTTTAATTATTTTTTTTGGGGTATTTTGGCAGAGGTCATGGAGACGAGACGACGTTAACAAATATGACTTCAGATGTGGATATATAGAAATATTAAAATAAGGATATGTTAATTATTTCCCCGGGATTACGAATGAAATAATATATGTTTAGAGAGAGAGAGAGAGAGAGAGATAGAGAGAGGGGGTGGTACGGGAGATGGAGAGAAGGGTCATAGAGAGGTAGATAGAAAGAGAGAGAGAGGGGGGATTAGGGATAGAGAGAACGCGAGCCGCATACTCTCATTTCTAATTGTATCTACCTTGAATGAATGAGCAGTATACATAATAATACAGCAAATGCGTCTTTCTTCAGGGTTCTTAAGCTTTTGGCAGGGCCGCACCCCCGCCTCTTTATTTCAAAACATTTCCCGCACCTCCATTGCGATCTCGAACCATATTTCTTGCACCCCATGATAAAAATCCGCTTAACAAAAATGCAAATATAACTGTTCTTCTATTTAGCCCAGCACTCCCCTGACACTGCCTCTCACATCAGCATGGGGAGCAAGCTGCCATAGTTAAGAGCCAGTGATATTTTCAAATCATCTCGTTATTTTTCATACATTTTCAAATCAATCTCGTTATTTTTCATGCATTTTCAATTCGCACATCGCACATCCCGTGGCTCCACCAGGATGTAGGAAATCTTCATATGTTTCGAGTCTGTAATTATGAATGGAAAATCGTGTTT